>JAJEJO010000949.1:41121-116998 GCA_020662805.1 Glaucomys volans | reverse complement strand
CAATCCCCAGCCCTATTTTGTATTTTATTTAGAGACAAGGTCTCACTGAGTTGCTTAACGCCTTGCCCATGCTGGGGCTGGCTTTGAACCCGCTATCCTCCTGACTCAGCCTCCCAAGTCGCTTGGATTACAGGCGTGTGCCACCACGCCCGGCCATGAAGTATTCTTGACAAAGGAAAAATTAGTTTCTAAAATAAACCTGAATCAATAAGGTCTCTATTTCTAACTCCAACTTTTAGGAATTATAGAAGAGTAACATATGAATCACCATTATCAGAATCCAGTAAGCTATATATAAAATGGGAACTATATCTATAGACCAATGAATGGTCCAGTTTCTTCAACAAAGAGCATGAAAAAACAGTAATGGGAAGAAGGAATACCTGAAGAAGTTCATTAACCAATTGGTCCCTGATTCTTGATTTGGACCAAAAAAATCAAGAAGACATTTTTAGATAATGGAACAGAGCCTTGCTATTATTGATAACTAAGGAATTATTGTAAATTTTTTTGGATGTGGAAATGATTTTGTGATATGTTTTAGAAAATTCATTTTTGATAGAGATTCATGCTGAGGTGTTTATGAGTAAAATGACTTGCTTTCTTGAATTTGCTTTTAAATCTCTTGGGAAGAAAAGGCAAAGGGACAGATAAAATTAGAAGAGTAGAATGAAAATAATTGTTGGAGGTGCTCAGTTGGTATGTACAGGGGAGTTAATTGGACAATTCTTTCTGCTATTGTTAATGTTTGAAATTTTCTGTAGTAAAAGGTTAAAATATGTAACACAATGTGATCAATTTGCATATAAAATGAAGCATCAGAAATAAGATTTTAGACAAAAAGAAATAGGGCATCAATAATATAATATCTGCTACTGTTTTGTTTGATCCTAATATCATAGCAAAAACTTTTTTTTCAATTAAAGGACTAAAATATTTTAATTGAGGAATTATTATCATGAAATTATTTTATTAAATAAACAATGAGAAGGGAATGTGGTTTAAAAATTGAGTATTTTAAAACCACAAATTGAACCATAGCACTTATCTTAGCGGAATTAAAGCTGTTTGAACAAATTATGCACTGAAGCTTGATGAGAATATCATAAATGAGAATTTTATTTTATTTTTTCAGAAAGAGTCACAAATCATTGGTAATTATCTAGAACTTATTTACTTTGTGTATATTTACTTGGATGTTTCTATAATCTTTATTTTTTCTGTTTATATTTTTCTTGAGATCATGACTAATCTCTTCCTCCACAACTATTTTTGAAGTTTCAGTGTATACATTGGATGAGTGACAGAAGAACCGCATTAATACTACCCTATAGTTACTATCCCCTGGATATGTTTACCCATATGGAAAATATGTTTACCCTTACTGCAATATCTTGCAAACCTCTCTTATTCAAAGAAAAGAACCAAGTCAGACAGAAGCTGAAATTTTTGTAATATGATTATCAAGTTTTCTTAAAGGTTATGTGGCTGACCAGTGCCCATGGCTTTACCCCTCTCATGCTTGGTGAAGTAGTCTTGTTCCATAAATGGCAGCAGTGTTTTAAGAAGCAGTTGCCAATGATCTAAGGAAGTGTTTATGTAGTCTGTGCTGCTAATAACCTATTTCAGCAAACCCTGGTGACTCAGAAATGGATGATATTATCCAGCAGGTTTTTGTGGCCATAAAACCATCTCTATGTCTCTGTGTAGTTATCTCCATGACTCCAGTGCTTCAGTTTCCTCACTTCTGCTATTCTTTGGCTGGTGGTGATGCTGAAGAACCATAGCCGTCTCATGCTAGCAGGGATATACATACTGTGGGCAAGATGGTCTTTCATCTTGTAAGACAATTCTGATTGGTGAGTAGTGACTGCAAGAAGCCCATTTTTGAGAATTCACATTTAGATTCAGAAAGAGTGATTTATGGTAAATGACCTTTGCTCTGAGTGGGGGACCATGGTACCAGTGTGGTGTATTTTTGCCTTCTCCGGTTGATGGCTTTTTTCTGATTTTCCAGGTGTGTTCAATATTCTGAGGATCTCATGATAGCACATATGATCTCTGACCATGGTTCAGTTGGCTGGAACTGCAAAGAGAGATGAGGATCAAAACACTAGGAATTCATGATGCCAACTTTTGGCCAAATGATTCTTCATTAATCACTACACGTCTGAAAAATTTTGGTCTGGTAGTGACTTCAGTTGCTTTCTCAGCGTTTTCTTCTTCTTTCATATATATAAATATGGATGATTTCCTTACATACTGCCGGTTGCATTGGTGGGGAGGAAGGGGCTGAAGCTAATTGGAAATAATAGAACTCAAAGAGACCATTTGAGACTTGCTATGATTGAGCCTTAATCTAATCTGGACCAGATGATACCCATATGCACTCATGAATAGATCACTTGAAATCACCAAATTATGTCACTGTACCATTACACCATTACATTACATCATGGAGCTCTGGGAACTCTCAAAGGATGAATAAAAACACTAAAAAAATCATTAGATCTATATAGGAGGGACAATTATCTTGTAAGACTTTAAAAGTCTTTGAAAACTCTGAAGGTTTAAAAAATTTCTAGGTTATTGGGGAGGGACAGTGACTCCAATGGATTGAGAAAAATCTAATCCATTTGATTGACATAGAATACATCAATTAGGGAGAAATGAAACTTGATAATAGGCTAATTAAGACACAGTTTGAGAGAAGACAATTTTATTTATAATTCTGACTCTTTTATATCTGCATTACAAATACTTGGTTGGGTTGCAACAAAACACTTGGTTGGGTTGCAATGAAAAGTTAACGAAAAATAATGATCAGTTATATAATTGGTAAGTGTATCCAGCGTGTTTCCTGAATACAAAAGGTAGGTTTTTTATTATTTTCAGTTTTTGAGTGTGTAGTGAAAAATTATATTTCTCTCAAAATTAATGACATCAAAGGGGAATGACTTAAGGGTGGCCTGCAGGAGTTTTAAGCTACGTGTTCCTCTCACAGCTTACCTGTGTTGGATTGTGGTATCATACTTTCAAGTAGCTTCTTTTTGTGCTAACCTGTGAAAAGATGTATAGGTAGCTTCCTGGACATTACTCGTTGGATACATATGAATGGGATTTCTCAGTGTAGTTGGAATAAAATTTATAGCTACCTTTTGGATTTTAAGTAACTAAAAGCAATAGAAAACAATTCTTTATCATTTTCTCCTTACTTAAGAATTACTGAAAATGTTAAATCATAATTGATTGTCTAAAATAGCCGCAAAACATCTTCATATTGCGCCTGATTCCCAAATGGACATCTCTTCAATTATACCAAATTACTTATGTGACCATGGACAGTTTTTGTTTTTTTCCTGTTATTCTCGCAGTTTCTCTCTTTCATTTCAGTTTTCTATATGAGATACTCTTAGCTGGATACTTTGGAGTCCACTCACATAAGGTGTTTTGTGAAATCTACCCAGACAAGGATGATTGATCTGGCCAGCAGATACTTTTCAGAGTCCACAAAAAGGGGTTTTCGACCGGCTCCAATTTTATTATAAATGGGGTTTCTTTCTCTGATGTTATTTTGATTTTAAGCACTTGGACTATTCAATATGTGTTCATCATTTTCCTGGTTCATTAGTTCTTAATAATTTACATCATATAACAATTTATTTTTTTCAAGTGCTGCACATGCTTTTCCAAATAATGTAAAGTATTGAATAACACACTGACAGTCTTTCTCTCATCCTGCACCCCAGGAAAAGTACATTTTTAGTATTTATTTTGTAGAAGATAACTACTGTTTTATCTAGTGAGAAGAAAATAACGAATTAGGAGTCAATAAAGGAATGTGCCTTTTAATGACTGTCTCCCATATCAAAGCTCAACTCCCCCATAGCCAAGAGCATATAAATATACTTTGTGGAATAATTTCTGAGAGAGTTAAGCACTGCCATGTACTGAATGATTGTTTGAGCCTCTTGGAAAAGGCAGACAGGGGTCAAGTGATTTCCAGCAATTGCTTCATAAATTATATGGTGGAGAAATTGATATTCTAAATTTTAGACTGCTGGAGCATTTGCAATTCATTTATAAAACTTATCATGGTTTATTAAGGTGAAAAAGAATAGCATTTCACTTTAAAGGCATTAGCAACTTTTCACAAATATTAAGGTCTGGTATTTATTTTGGTTGGGTCTTCATATCCTTTATAGGAGTTAGATTATGAAGGAATTTTCCTAGGACATGGAAATGAAGCTCAAGTGAGTTCTAACTATCCAATGCAGTGCTTCAGTTTTCATGGCTCTGACTGCTCATTAACCTACTGAGTCACCTTGATACACTGATAAATTTTGTGATTTCAAAAATTGTTTCTTTATTATGCAAGTGGACCTCTCCAATTATTTAAAGCTGAATTCCTCCGGAGCCTCGAGACCAATTAATTTCACCATGCTTCTCAATGCTGTCATCTTTGGTTGCCATTCACAGGGTTTCCACTTTCTCACAGCCTTGAAACTCTGCACTACCCTTTGCTTCCTCTCCTCCTGTCTTGCCCTCTCCCTATGGCTTCCTTTATCAACCCTTTCCACCATGACCAGTGGGGTCTGTTTCCCACTAAACAAACTTCTGTGAATCTTGCTTATACTTCTAACCCAGAAAAATCTCTTTCAGGCCTTTTAATATTTCTAGTATTAGGCCTAAAATAATCAGTCTTATTTTTTTAACGAGTGTCTTAACTTGAATTCCTCTTCTCCTAGTGGATAGTACATACTGAGTTTTAAGCTTGCTTTATTATTTCATGTTATGGTTTGGTTGTGAGGTGTGCCCCAAAAGCTCATGGGTGACAATACAAGAAAGTTTGGAAGAGACATGATTGGGTTATGAGAGCCTTCACCTACTCAGTGAATTAATTCCTGATGGGATTAACTGAGCAGCAGCTGGAGGCAGGTGGGGTAACTGGAGGCAGGAAGTGATTCATTGGGGGTCATGGCTGTAGGGTATATATTTTGTATCTGGAGAGTGGAGTTTTTCCTCCCTCTGCTTCCTGATCACCATGTGAGCCACTTCCCTCTGCCACACACTTTGCCATGATGTTCAGCCTTACCTTGAGCCCCAAGGAATGGAGCCTGCTGTTTGTGGATAGAGACCTCTGAAACCGTGAACCCCTGAATAAACCTTTTCTCTTCTACAATTGTGCTGGTTGGGTCCTTTAGTCACAGCAGTGAAAAAGCAGACCAAAACATTTCATTAATAAAATAATTTATCTAATTAAAATTCTCCATGGGGTTGGGGATGTAGCTTACTGGTAGAGCAGTTCATCTAGCATGCAGGAGTCCCTGGGTTCTATCTCTAGCACTGCAAAATAAAGAAAGAAAACATTCTCATGGGCTGCAAAATAATTTATTTCTTGAGCTGTGACATTTGTCTCCTCTTATATATTCCCATTCTATGTGTGCTGCATAGTACAATCATTTCAAAACAGTTCTCTTCTTCAAAAGAAGGTACCCTTTTCTGCCATTGTGTTGGCTAACACTGTTTTCTTGTGTTAGAATACAATCTCCACCTTTCCTCACTTTTGAAATCCTTACATTATTTAAGATCCAGTGGAATCTTCACCTTCTTCAAGAAGGCTTATCAGATACAACCAAGCAGAACCAGGCCTTCTTTCCATTTTTCTTCTATTGTACTTTGCCATCTTGCGTGTGGTCCATCTTGTAACACCTTTTAAAGGCGCCTGTATTTCTTTCTATTTGGTTGCAAAATTTTTAAGAGTAGGAATCTTCCATAGTCATCCTTGAATTCTTGGAATGATATGATAGTTCAGAGTTTAAACCACAGGAGGTCAGACAAGGATGTTTTGCTGGCAGGGAACAGAAAAGCACCGAAAAACACTGAACAAGGGAGACATTGTCAGGACAATCAGTTAAGCCACAGGGAAATCTTAATACAGGCACTGGGGCTTGTACAAGACTCTTGGGAACTAGAACTGGGAAGACATTAGAAGTACAGAATTTTGTTTTATTTCTTTCTCCCTCAGGGGTGCATGGCCTCTCTCATTTGGGTCTCATGTTCTTTCTCTGAGACCAGATTGCTCTAAGCCTGACAGCACAATGCCCACACTGTTCTGACATGGACAGCTCATGACCTTAGGTCTTTCAGCTTTCGTCACTATCTAGCAACTTTCCTGTAGTCTCTTAGTTCAAATTTCTCAATAGGGGATTCTTGTAGCTCCTACTTTTGAGCCAGACTATAATTTTTATCATAGGTTAATGTGCAAACTTAGAATTAGTTAATCTTAGTTAGATGTATACCCTAGTCTAAATTGGACAGAAAACACATGGAAGCAGACAAGTTACAAACAACCATTAGTGTCATGGGGTCTCCTAGAGGGTGTGATTCTTCCAAATGTTGTAGAAAATATTTAGCAGAGGTTGTCTATGAATATTTTTTTTGAACTGGAGATCATTATGTCAAGAGAAATAATCCAGGCACAGAAAGACAAGTACTGCATGATCTCACTCACGAGGAATCTAAAAAAGTTGACCTCACAGAATTGAGGGTAGAATGGTGCTTACCAGAGGCTGAGGCGGGTAGAGGGGAGGGAGGGTGGGGAGAGGTTGATAATGGGTACTAAGTTACACTCTGGAACAGGAAGTGCTAGTGTGCTATTGCACTATATCGTGACTGCATAACAACTATGTTCTGTGTGTTTAAAAAAGTTAGGTGAAAGAATCCTGAATGTTTCACCATAAAGAAATGATAATATTTGAGGAGACAGATATGTTTAATGTGACTTAAACATCATACTATATATGTACAGAAATATACATATTTATAAACATCACATGGCAGTACACTAATATGTACAATTGTTATGTTTTTATGTACCAGTTAAAATTTTTAAAAATTACAACTGCATAACTAACCTCACAAAAAAGAAATTTTGATCAACGAGTTCCATAAACAAAAGAATGAACTGGAAACCAGTAAGAAAAATGGATCGCACACAGTATTTCAATTAAAAAAACACAACAAAATCAAGAAACCCTAATAAGAGCAAAATTTGGTTCAACTTTTACCATGATAATTAATTTTTTCCTCAAAGACTATGCTTAGGATAAGATACATCATTAAGTACTTATTCATTCAAAGCTAATTACATGATTTAATCATTTTCTATTTATAAAATCAATTCGTTCACACAATGTTTGGTGATTACATGCTAAATACATCTAGATTTGTAAATGACAGTTCTTAAAAATGGTGCATAATTTGATACTTTAAAGTCTATATTTTAAAAGTTTAATAATTTTGTCCATAATTTTTTTTCTAAATCTCACTGTCAGGTTGAAGAACATGAAAACAAAAAGTTTTTCTACAGGTTCCCATCATTTGAGTATTGTTTATTTGGTTGTTTTGTACTAGGTTTAGAAACATACCCAGAGAAGCTTGACTATCAGAACAGGGAAAATAATAAAAATTACAATATTTATATTTTCAAAGAAGGTGTGAAGTTTGGGTAAAATGAAGTTTTCCTGGAACACGGGAGGTATTCAACAGATGGCATCATTATCAAACATATAGGTATGAGATTGCTTTCCCCAAACTACTATTCTCTTTCTTTTGCTCTTTCGAGGCCTGCTTTCCCTTCTGATATTTTCTAGTTGATCTTTTCCTGCAGCCTCCCTTTGAGTTGTATCATCCTCTATTTTATCCTTCTAAGATATTCCATTCCTTCTGTGTGTCTTTTCTACTGATTTTCCCTCCACTCTTGGAATGTATTGCACTCTTTTTTGTTTTTTATTTTGTTTATTTTATTTTTATGTAGTGCTGAGGATCATACCCAGGGCCTCACTTGTGCTAGGCAAATGCTCTACCACTGAGCTACAACCCTAGATCCTGTACTGCATTCTTAACTTTGATGGATTCATACTTGTTCAAGGCCAGTTCAAATCCTACCATTTTCAGGAGAGAGAGGGGAGTATGGAGGTGAGTCTAGATCCTTACGTCAGAGGAATTGGGTTTGAATCCCTACCTATTATTTATGTGACCTTGAAGACATTGTATCATCTTTCTTTTTTAATTGTGAAATGGAGATAAGAAATGTGTTACTATGAAGTCTTTCACATGTGCCTTATCCCACAGGGCTATTTGCCTTTCTGCTTTTCCCCCTTAGTCTATGTATACTGTAGTGTGCTGCCTTATGTGTTTCTTTTTTCTCTTTATCCTGGTCCTGTCTCTTATGAAAAAAAATGTGATCAGATATTTTTGAATAACATATCAATATAAAAATGTTCTGTATCAAAAAATATTCTGCATTTTTAGATTAGATTTCTAACAATTGTAGTTAGCAGCAACCAGGTGACTATTGTTTAGGGGTTAGTGCAATTAAATTGACTAAATTGGAAGAGTTAGTAAATTGTTCCCACTCTGTGAACAGTTACCCCCATGGCAATTGTGACCTCTCTAGAGAGGTATTATGCTATTCCATGGAAGTCCACCTTGGATAACTGCCATGATCTTCTCTTTGAGCTTAGTTTTAGGAAAACACTGGAAGGAAACAGAACAAAAGGGGCCTCTGCTCCCACTATTGGATCATGAATGATTTGCCTGGATAATTAGAGCCTCAGTACTGTTATTATAGAGATTAACCTTCCTGGTTTAGGTACAAGCTGTCTTTAGGGGTAACAAGGCCAGCTGCTGAAGATGCTGTTGCAGGCTTGTAAGTGGCTTCTGAGAGAGGGTAGGCTACAAGTGCTTGATTTAAGTAATAGCAACAGACAAAAAGACCCTTTAGGCTGCAGTGAACACCATAAAAGTGCATGCATTATTGTGGGTATAAAATCTTGATCTTTATCCCAATGTTGTTCTGTAATAGTTAATGGTTCTTTCACAGTAGTAAAAAGTTTTTTTCCTTTTTCTTATAGTTGACTGAGCAGAATATTGATTGCTTTATATCTCATTTCCTTAAGGAGATTCTGGCATTTAATATGTGTCCTAATAAAATTTTACCACATCTACTAGTGACTGCTTTATGTTGCATCCAGGTGTCTCAGAGGTGTGACTAAGCATCATCTACTTTATTACCTGCCTCTGGTCACTTCTCCTTTTTTGGCTACTATTTATGAAAGGCAGAAGGGCACAGTATCAGGATTCTCCAGAGAAGCAGAGTCAATAGAATATATATTACTCTTGGAGGGAATGTATTAGATTGGTCCACATGACCAGAGGCTAAATAGCCCCACAATGAACATGTTTAGGCTGGAGAGGCAGAAAAAAACCAATAGCATGTATAAAAGCTGAAGAACTTTGAGTCTAATGTCTCCAGGTGACAACAGCAGAAAAAACATACCAGTTTGAGAAGAGTCAAGAATGAGTGAGATCTGGCTTCCCTCTTCTTCCCCTTTCTTGTTCTATCTTGGTTTTTCATCTGCTGGATAGTGCCACCTACATTCAGGGTGGGGCTGCTCCACTCAGACACACCTGAAAATAGCCTTTACCAATTCTCTAGGTATCCCTCAATCTGGTCACTTTGACAACCAAAGTTAACCATCACAGGTACCAGGATATAGACTCTGGCATTCAGCTTTATCACTTACTAGGTGTGACCTTGAGCCTCTAATATAACCTGTCCTTATCTTGGTTTTCTACTCCTTAGCTCCTTGTAGAAATGCTAAGAAAATTAAAGGAGAAGCTAATGAGGCCAAGGCAGGAGGATCGAGAGTTCAAAGTCAGTTGCAGCAATTTAGCAAGGCACTAAGCAAGTCAGCAATACCCTGTCTCAAAATAAAAAACAAAAAGGGCTGGGAATGTGGCTCAGTGGTTAAGCACCCTTAGATTCAATCCCTGGTACAAAAAAAAAAAAAAAAAAAGAAAATTAAATGAGTTAATACATTGAATACATGAACACTACTTAGAAAAATACCTGGTATATACCAACACTTAATAAATGTTGCTTTCAATATTTTTATTGGGTACATATGACACCTAGCTTTTAAATCATGGAAGAACTCTCTGGGAAGTAGGTTTATTATTGATGGATATGGAGACTATGTCTTAGCAAGGCTAAAACATGGACTCAGAGACAAAGCTAGAAAATGGTAAGTGGAATATGAATGCTAATGTGACTCCGAAATTTGTTCTCTTAGTTATTGTGCTCTGTTGCTTATGGTCTATTTCAAATATCTCTTGTCTATGCCCTCTATGTTAGTTATACTTATTTTTCATTAGTACTGTTTATGTCTCTCTCTCCAACTGTAAAGTAAGAAGTTCACATCTATTTCTGTCTTTTATTGGATGCCTGTAGAAGTGCTGAGCTTAACGTTGGCATTTGCTGATTCCTGTGTGATGTGTCTAAAGTATTGATGCCAAAGAAGTCACTTCACAATGTCACAGCATCCTTCATAGGTTTCTACCTATGTGTTCCCCTGAGATCATTGTTAACGAGTAAAGGGAAGAAAAATTGGCTCAGAGCTCAAGTAGAGCCCTCTTGACCCTTTCCTTCATTGTGGTTTCTCTTTTGGGTGTTAATTTTGGGACAACTTGTTCCCATTTTTTTCAGTCATTCCTCTACTCAGTTATAATAGCAATCAGATATAATGTAGACCAGAGTATGAAATTATTGGTACTCAAGATTTGGTGGAATTAATATTATAATTTCCCTAGAGACAGGCATTTCTAAGTTTTGAGCTCCAGAACATACAAGGGCAGAACCTAAAAGTACAACTGAGCATGGTGCTAAAGACCTAGTGCGAAAAAGACCTTGAACACACTTTGTGCTGTGGCAGAAAGACCAGCATGTGCCCCTGAACTCTGGGGTGGTTGGGTGGCCTTGATTGCTGCTGCCGCTTTGCAGTTATCACCACATGTGACCTAGCATAGGGCCATAGCACAATGACATCATTTAGACTGGGAATGGGGCAGTCACTTGAGTATCGTATTTTCTGGCCATTTTTTTCTTTTTTATGTTTTTATTAGTGAATTATAGTTATACATAATACTAGAGGTTCCTTCTGACAATCATTATAAGCAGGGAATATAATTTGCTCCACTTCAATCTCCAAGAATTCCCCTTTCCCTCCCTGGTCCCTCCTTGTTCCCCTTCCTCTACTGTTCTTCTATTTTTGGTAGTTTTTTTGAATTAGTGCTTTATAGACATACATGAAGGTTAAATTCACTACACACACACACACACACACACACACACACACACAGCATAATCTGGTCAATTTCATTCCACCATTACTCTTTCTCTGTTCCTCCTCCCTCCCTTTGAATCACCATCCTCTACTCCACTGATCTCCCTTCTGTTTTCATAGGATCCCACCCCCTCCTTTTTCTTATATTGGTTTAGCTTCACATATAAGAGAAAACATTTAGCCTTTGACTTTTTGAGTCTAGCTTATTTCACTTATCATGATGTTCTCCAATTCCATCTATTTACTAGCAAATGCCATAATTTTGTTTTTTATTATGGCTGAGTAAAATTCCAATGTGTATATGCACCACTTTTTCTTCATCCATTCATCTGTTGATAGGCACCTAGATGGGTTCCTTAGCTTGGCTGCTATAAACATTGGTGTGCCTATATCAGTACAATATGCTGATTTTAGTTCTTGTGGATAAATACTGAGGATTGGAACAGCTGGGTCCATTCCTAGTTTTTTGAGGAATCCCCAACTATTTTTCATAGTTGTTGTATTAATTTTTAGTCTTAATAGCAATGTATGAGTCTACCTTTTTCTTTACATACTCACTAGCATTTGTTATTATTTGTATTCTTGATAATATCCATTCTACCTGGAGTGACTTGAAATCTCTGTGTAGTTTTGATTTATATTTCACTGATTGCTAGTGATGTTGAATATTCTTTAATATGTTTGTTGACCATTTATATTTTTCTTTTGAGAATAAGAGACTCAAAATAGCCAAAGCAATTCTGAGCAAGAAGAGTGATACTGGACACATCACAATATGAGCTCTCAGTTGCACTTCAGAGCTGTAGTAACAAAAACAGCATGGTATTGGCATCAAAACAGATGTGAAGACCAAGGAAGGAGTGTAGAAGACACAGAGACAAACCCACGTAGATAGAATCAACTGATACTTGACAAAGGAGCCAAAAACATGTTGGTGAAAAGAGAATCTTTTTAACAAAGGGTGCTGGGGAAAATGGATATGTAAAATAATGAAGCTTTATCCCTAGCTTTCATCCTGCACAAAAGTAAACTGAAAAAGGATCAAGAACCTAGAATTAGAACAGAAACTTTGCAATTGCTAGAAGAAAACAGGCTCAGCACTCTAACATATTGGCAAAGAAGTCGGTGGACTTCTTTCCCAAGACTCCTAAAGCACAAGAAATGAAAGCCAGAATCAATAGGTTCTGGAATGTCATCAAATTAATGCTTCTCCACAATTAAGAATGTGAAGAGAAAGCTTACAGAATGGCAGATTGTGGCCAGCTACTCATCCAATAGGGGATTAATAGATAGAATGTATAAAGAACTCAAAAAACTTAACATATGCATACACACACACATACACACACACACACACAAACAACCAAATTTTAAAAAAGCAAATAACCCAATTAATAAATGAGAAAAAGTATTTTTTTATTTTCAGATTGTGAAAGTTTGTGCAATATATGAATGATTTCTTCTATTATCTTTTAATTGATAGCTTGTTAGAAGATCAAAAAAATTTAAACTCTCATGAATTTGTTTTATTCAATGATGTATTCTAAACATGGAAATAATAAAAACATAACAAATGTAATTTCACAGAAACATGACAAGTGTTTGGGCAGTAAAAAACATTAGAACATTAGAACTTTAAATCTTCATTTTTTTTTCTGGCTTTAATGCAAGAGCATAGAGTCAGAAAATAAAATCAGTCTTGGAGCCAACTTTTGAATTTAAAATTTAAAAGCTTTATCTTAAGTCTTATTGTAACAAAAATTTTATTAGGTAGAATTTAAGTAATTAAATTTATTTTTTGATATAGGATCCTTCTATCTTGTTGAGGTTGGCTTCAAACTTGCAATCCTCCTGCCTCAATCTCTCAAGTAGTTAGAACTACAGGCATGTACCACTGTGCTAGGCCTTTATGCTTAATATAAGAATTTTTAAATGGTTGATAAATAGGACTCTTGATTAAAAGGAAAAAAAAAGGAGAAAAATCTGAAGTTTATTTAAAAGATAATTTCCTGGGTCATCTCTATTTTGGTACAGCAATTTAATTTTGGTGTAATGAGTAGCAAAGGTGATTCTGATTCAGGTAGTCTGGGGATTAATCTTTGAGAGAAGGAGATTGAGAACACACTGCATACTATAAAACTAAATGTTTGTCTTTTATTGTGCTGTTATTATAGTGATATAGACCCTGATTCATTTATGGCAATGATAATGATAAATGATAATAAATTCTCCTTCAATAAGTACTGATGGTATTGTTTACTGTTTTTAGATAGTGTTCTCTGTTAGGAATTTATCAGTGAAGAGGTGACAAGTCTTTGCCCTGAGTGAGTTCACATCCTGAAGGGGAGTGAGAGAAAACAAAGAAACAAGTCAATAGGTAACATGTCAGCGGCTAATAAGCATTATGTAGGAAAATAAAGTGGCATAAAAAAATGGGAATAGGGACTGCTTTATGTTGATTATGGTGAGTAGGAAGGAGAGTGATACTTGTTGAGTTCACTATATTTTGTTAATCTCCAGAATCTAGAAAGCTAGTATATATCATCCTTATTTTATGGATGCCAATATTAAGACCCAGAAGAGTTAAATGATTTGCTCCAGACCTCAGAGCACTATTCAAGTCAGAATCAAACCCAGGTTTTGTTGATTTTGCTCTGCCAGCAGTTCTGCTGCCTTCCCTCTGACCCAGGCAGCTAATAAGAATATTTTCATTAGCACTTTTCAATATAGAAAGTGTATTTCCATCTGCACTTTTATTTAATATTTATAATAATCCTAACAAAATAGTATCATGAGGCTAATTTTAAAGAAGAGAAAACTAACACTTACATGAAATTTCCCCCAATTCATGAAAATGGAATGTGCACAACTCTGACTATAAAGCCTTTGCTTTGGAATAGAAGTCAAGCCAGAGGTGACTTGACCTGGTATTTAGGAGAATGGTCTCTCAAGTCAAAGACTGGCATTTGAATACCAATTGCATCACTCACTAGCTATTTGAACTTGATATTTTAAATGATCTTAGCCTTAGTTCTCTCCTCTGTAAAATGAGTGTGATAATAATATTTAATTTATTATAGAATTAAATAAGTCAACACATCCAAAGCACTTAGAACAGTTCCTGGCACATAGGCAGTGCTATACAAAAGTTTGATATTAATATAATACAGAGACAAAAGTAGATATAATTAAGAGTCATATGTGCCTCCATATAATTAAGTGTTAAATGATACAGAATTTCCAATAATTATAGAAATTCAGAGAATAGATATGACCTACATATGTGCATGGCCTTCTAGCACCCAGGAATACATCCAAAGCCCCCCATGTGGACATTTCTTCCTTTTAAATTTTTTTGTTTGTTTATCATTTTCCCACCAACCAGTTAATTATTTAAATGGTAAAATACAAATTGTATATATTTCTGGTATACAACATGATGTTTTGAAATATTTGTGGAATGGCTAAATCAAACTAATTAGCAGATGCATCGCCTCATCTACTTATCTTTTTTTTTTTGTGAGACCACTTAAAATCTGCTCTTAGTAATTTTCAAGTATATAATACATTGCTAGTAACTATGGTCATCATAGTGTACACAGGTCTCTTGAACTTTTTCCTCTTGTCTTAGTGAAACTTTTTGTCTTCTGTTCAACAACTCCCAAATTTCTATCCTCCTGTCACCATCTATAGCTCCTAGTAAGCACCATTCTACTGTTTGTTTGTATGGATTCAAGTGTTCTAGATTCTACATATGAGTGAGATTTGTATTATGTGCTTGGCTTATTTCACTTAGTATTATGTTCTTCAGGTTCATCCATGTTGTCACAAATGACAGGATTTCCTGCTTTCAAAGGTAAAATGGTGTACTATTATGCAGATGTACCACTTTTCATTATCTTAGCTACTGTGAACACATGGATGTGTAGATAACTTTTTCATATACTGGCTTTATTTCCTTTGGATACATACAGTCATGGGTATAATGGTAAGAATGTGTGGTCCCCCAAAAGCTCATGTGTGAGACAATGCAAACATATTCAGAGGTGCAATGATGAAATCCTGAGAGTTAGGACTTAGGATCAGTGGATTAATACACTTGAATGGATTAACTGGGTGGTAACTGCAGGCAGATTGGGTGTGGCTGGAGGAAGGAGGTCACTGGGGACATGCCTTTGGAGTTCTTATTTTGTCCCTACTGAGAAGACCTTGCTTTCTGCTTCTTGGCTGTCAGAAATTGAACAGTTTTCCTCTGCCATGCCCTTCTGCCATGAAGTTCTGCCTCACCTCAGGGCCTGGAGCTATGGAGTTGGCCAGACGTATATCTGAAACCATGAGCCAAAATAAACTTACCCTCCTCTAAGTTGTTCTTCTTGGGTATATTGGTCACAGTGATGACTAAGAGTGGGATTGCTGGATCATATGGTAATTCTAATTTTAATATTTTGAGAAACCCTCATAGAGTTTTCCATAATGAATGTACTAATTTACATTCATATCAGCAGTGTACAATTGTTCCCTTTTCTCTGTATCCTCTCCAATACTTGCTATTTTTATTTTTCGGTAATAGCTGTTCTAACAGGAGTGAGGTGATATTTCATGGTGATGTTGAGCTCCAGACCCACCTCAGTGCACCAGGCACTTAGAGTGCACATCTGCTGACTCAGGACAAGTACAGCCTGCCTGAGGACTCTAGCACCAGGCGTGCCGTCCAACCATGCCAAGATGGCCTACCCAAAATTTCCAGATGGGCTGAGTGGTGAAGGGTTTCTCCTGCTGAAGTCAGGCTGTAAAGATTGGATTAAGTGCCTTTCCCCTCAAAGGGTAAACACTAAGAATGGTCAAAAGGATCATGACTAACTGGGGGAAACATGTCTCCACCAGAGGAATGAAATAAAGCACCATCAGGTGACTCTCAAGAAATGGAGATTTATGAACTTTCCAGAAAAAGAATTCAAAATGATTACCTTAAAGAGACTGCACTCCATTTGTGTTCAATGAATCAATAAGTAAATAAAAAAATAAATAAAAAATAAAAAAAATTAAAAATTAAAAAAAAAGAGACTCAGTGAACTACACAAGAATACCAATAGGCAGCTAAATGAAATCAGGAAAACAATACACAGACAAAATTAGAATTTCATCAAAGAAATAGAAGGGGGAGATAAAAAAGAATCAGACAGAAGTTCTGGAGCCCAAAACACAATGACTGAGTTGAAGAATTTCAGAGAGCTTCCACAGCAGACTTTATCAAGCAGATAGATCAATTAGCTCAGAGAGAGGTTATTTGAAATTATCCAGTTAGAGGAATAAAAGGAATAAAGAATGACAAAGGGTAAAGAAAGCCTATGGAATTTATAGAACACCATGAAGCTCCAAATCTTATCCAACATTTTGGGCAGCTGCTGTGTTAATCATTCTGATTATTTTTGACAAATGCTTCTGGAGAGAAGGCTGTTTGTACAAGATGAGCTCTGAGTAAGGTCAAACAAAGTGTGAGTGAAATCTTCCAGGAACCACTAGTCAGGCCAGATAATGCCCATTCTTTGAGAATGGGTCTTTGAAAGAGCTCCCACCCATTCTGCCCCTCCATCGACTTCCAGGCTGCTGAAGTTTACCATGATAGTGCGCTATTGTTTTTTAAGGCTACTTGGAGAGCTGGGAGTGGGACATGGGAATAACAAAATGTTGAAAAACTCCCTCTTCTTACTGAGATTCAGCATACTTCTTTCTATGTGCACTTTGGCTTGCTACAAAATTTTAATTTTTGGAGTTCTGAAAAAGTTGTTTCTTCCCATTTTTTTCAGTGTTTTTATTGCTTTTGTAGAAAAGTGGATTTTTGGAGGTTCTTACTCCATTATTTTCACTGACACAGTGATAATATTTATTAAATAAAACAATTGCAATAATGCAATGGGAGTAAATAGCAGATGTTGTGTAAGTTTGTGATATAATCGATGGGAGCAAAGGTATATATTTTCTGGTTGATATTGAGTATTCAGCATGCCGTGGGCAGATCAGTGTGCTTAAAAGAAGTCCTAGAAAGATTTTTTTCTTCTTTTTGTTTTTTGGTGAGTGGGTAAATGGATGAGTAAGAAGATCTAAAATATTTTGCTGTGGATCCACTTTCTAAGTGCAAATAATTATTGATTTTTTTGAACCATTTTTAATTTTCAGATCAGTTCAGTATATTCTAACAACTTTTCAAGAGGCCATAATATTTTGGGTTCTGTATGTTTACTATTCATAACAGACTGAGCCTGGAAAGATCATGAACACTTTTTAAACACCAGGGAATGCTTCGTTCCTCAAGGCAATCTCTTGCAGTTCGTGTTGAGAATGTCTCCTCTGTTCTCTTATTGCACAACCTTGAGTATTTCAGAGTGATCCCTGTGGTAAACTCAGAGTCCTTTACTTGTTACTCACTGTTCCATTGTTACCCTGATTTTACTGTAGAAACCACACTTAATCTCTTGGGTAGTTATACCACTGATCAGGTCATGGTCAAATACTTTTTTCAGTTGGAAAGATCTTGTGTTGATTAGAAACATATAATGGAGCACAATGTAAAATATATCATCTCATGCCATCAATTGCTACCCACCTGCATGCTCATTAAGTCCAAATATATTTCAATTCTTTATTTTCTAAGAACAACTGCATTAAGATATATTTTACTTATGAAACCATTTCAATGATCTTTAATAACTTTAATAAATGTTACAAATATCACTACAAATACATTTTAGAGCAATTTAGTCCCTCCATAAGACCCCTAGTTCATTTACAGTGAATCTCCTTTCCCACTCTCCCCCTCAGATGATCACTGATTTACTTTATATTTTTGTAAGTTTTCCTGTTCTGGATATCTCATAAATGAAATCATACAACATGTGCTCTTTTTATGTCCGATTCTTTCATGTCACATGATGATTTGAAGTTCATCCATGCTACAGCTTATGTGAGCAGTTCATTCTTACATACTGCTGAACAGAATCCCATTGGACAGATATACCATGTTTTGCCTCTCAATTTCCTGACTGGTGGACATTTAGGTTTTTTCCAGTTTTTGATTACTAAAAATATTACCACTATGAAAATTTGTGGGCAAGTCTTTATATGCATGTGAGTTGTTCAGCTAGGTTATTTTATTTTATTTATTTATTTTTTGTGTGGTGCTGAGGATCAAACCCAGTGCCTCACACATGCTAGGTGGGCGAATGTGTGTGTGTGTGTGTGTGTGTACTATATACATATTTCTGGACTTTTAATGTTGCTTTATTGATCTATATGTATTTTCTTATGCTAGAATCACCTGATCTTGATCTTGATGACTATAACTTTATAGAAAATTTTGAAACTGGAAAGTGAAAGATCTCTGTTTTTCTTTTTCAAAATTGTTTCCTGTTTTGCATTCCCATGCAAATTTTTGGATCTGATTGTCAATTGCTACTAAAAAGGCTGCTGAAATTTTGATAGAGTTACATCAAAACTCTATTCAATCTGTACATCAGTGTGAGGAGAATTGCAGTTTTTAATTGTGAGTCTTCTAATCCATGGACATGAATTGTCTTTCCATTTGCTTAGATCTTTATTTTTTCTCAGCAAAATTTTATAACTTTCTGTGTACGAGTGTGCTTCTTTGTCAAGTTTGATCCTAAGTCCTTTATTCTGTTTGATGCTGTTGTGAATGGAACTGTGTTCTTAGTTTCACTTCTGGATTGTTTATTGCTCATAGATAGAGCTCAGTGAGTCTCATTTATTTTGATGCCTAACAAAGAAATTTATGTGATAACAGGATCCTGGCTGATTTAAAGAGCTGCTATAAATTATTGAGGTGATTATAAACCTCTCATGGATAAAACCATATCTTATTCATCAGATTCTATCTGAAGCCCTTAGAATAGACCTTGTGCACCATGGGAGCTTATCATAATTCTATTGCATAAACAGATGAAATTTGGAACATTATCTTCATGGCTTAAAACAATTGATCTACATTTATCAATTGTCTTGATGAAATCTTGATCTATATAAGTAATGTGAGTTAAAAATTCCCCATAGGCTCTTTTCACTGTAGGAGTTAAGAATTTATCACTGATGAGAACTAATGATTTATGAAGTTCCATTATGTCAACATTGGAAGTTTTGTGACAAATATTGGCATTTTAATAAAACAAACACTTTTAATAGACAGCAACTTTCAAGCAAGAATATACTTGTTCATTTAAAATATTTTAGAAAAAATTTTCTAGGTTGGAAATTTAGAGATCTTGTCAAAAGAAATTTGATGTTCCAGGTGGTCAGGACACCTAAGTGTCAGTTTCTGAGTTCCTGTTTCTAACTATCTCTATCATTATAAAATAGGGTTTGGGGAGGATTTCTTAAATTTCAGGGCAGAATACGTCTTGGTTTGTAATAGTGGATGACCTTGCCCAAATGTTTACCTCTGTGGACAAGAAATCTTTTCCTCAGAGTCTCAGAATTGAAGTAGAGTCTCAACATTTGTAGGATTCATGTGGAAAGTTCTTCAATGGAACATTCAGAGGATATTATGCTAGGCTAATTGCAGACTGTCAAGCTTCTATGAGAGGGCCTGGATAAGGCAAGTGTCAGTCCTAGTTTTTATCTATAGTACTTGTTTTCTCTCTGATTGGTCATTTGTCCTAGATTTTAAACTTTTTATTGAAGTATTTTATTATTTATATCTGCATTAAAATAAGCTGGGTTTGTTTTGTAGATCCTACTTGGTACTTTTAGCTTCTGCTATGATGCTACATAGATACTTGGGCAGTCCTAGAATTCTCACTAATATGTATCATGGTTGAGTCTGAAAGCAGCACTGATAACCTGGCTCATTTTGGACATAGTACATTGGACACCTGCTTCAGGTGAAGGAGTATTGTTAATAAAACAGATTGCATCAGGATATGAAAGGAGAGCTCACTCCTTAGTTCAGGTGATGGTGGGGAATGGCCACCATCTTGAAGTACCAGCCAATTGCACTGTACCATGCCATGGCCTGTTAAATTCATGAAGTCATGACCAGTGTCTAAGTCCAGAGAAAAAATGGGGACTTTACCTGAGGCATATATGAAAAATGTGCAGAGGAAAGAGGACAGAGATCGAACTGTTCAACTGTAGATGGTCTAGAGTGATCCATAGTATGGTATCCATAGTATGGTATTATTTATGATGAGTTATAAATCTAAACTTCTTTATACATTTTGGCATTGGGTATCAACTTTAATTTTTAATAACAAAAATCGAAAGTGCACTAAAAATGACAAAGTACTGAATTTCTGATTCTCAAGGATAACTCTTATGAATGTTTATGGGCATTTGCCAATCAAAGGTAGGGGGAACGTTCAGGATAAGGTAACTGACGGTGTGAAAATCTGAAGGCACACAACTGAGGAATTACTATCATCTACCTCAAAAACTAATAGTTCCTTAAAGAATATTATGCCTGTTGGCCACAACTTAACAGATGCATCTAATGAATGTACTTTTATGTACCACTTTGGAAAACACACTTTATTTGTATTGAATAACTCCTGTTCCATGTTTGTTAATTTTTCTCTCTCTTGATTCAATGTCCTTGTTCACTTATGAAATATGGATTGTGTCAGCTCTACTCTTAGAACTTTGCAAACTATTAAACGATGTCAGTTTTAAAAAATATTTCACCATCAGATACCTCAAATAATTAATTATTTCTATAATGTTTTGATATTATCATCCAATTCATAGAAGTTAAAGAAAAGCCACTGAAGTCAAAGCTGAAACAACTGTCATTACTGTGAATGTCATTGTAAATTCAGTTAAAAAATTCACCACTATTGATAAGATCATTGGTTTTATGGTAAAATGCATACATATCTTGGAGTACAGGGTCATGATAAAAGCACTGTTCTTATTAAATTAAAACGTGTACTCTGAAATTGATGTGGTACAACATTCTATACAATAGAAGCTGAAATTCTACCCATCAAAGCAGAAGTGACAGTTACAAATATGTACAAATATTTTAAAGTGTAAATAGGGAACCACCAATTTTTATGATGCAGCTAAACTTGAATTTTAAATAAAGTACTGTAACTGTATTGCTATATACATTTCTCTTTTTACTGTTCATTATCAAATCATTTTAGAAATAATTAAATATTTGAGAAATTTCTTTGTAAATCAACTTAACTGTAATGATACAGAAATTTTATCTAAACAAGAGCTACATTTCAATTTTAACTTTTCAAAATTAGGTGAAAAATTTAATCAACAATGTAAATGAACATAGATGCTAGAATTTCAGCACATTTGAAACTTTCAGCAAATTGTGGTGATTACGAAACCTTATGACATTGACATTTTTCTAATGACAGAACTGAACAAATTAACTTATGTTCTCAAATGAAGGATAAGATTTAAATTTGAAATTCTTTAACTGCAAATTGAAATATCTTGACTTGTGAGAAGAATTTTTTGATGGAGCTTCTATTTTTAATTAGATAAATTTATATTCTATGCCAGTATGGAAAGAAACTGAGAACTATGATTTTGTAGCATTCAAGTTTGGCAAGCATTAAACAAAATCATAAAGAGAGATGACTTATTCAATAAGATTTGTCTTATAAAAAATTGCTAAAGAAAAGTGCATTGGAAAGCACTTTTTGAGCTAAAAAGGCAGCACCTGTGAAAATATTTGGGTTGAAACAGTCATACATTTCATGACAAAAATTACCATTGTTAATATACAGTATTTAGCACAAATTACACTGAGTTTACCAAGCATCTCAGCACCTACACAGGGATTTTTGTTTTAAATGCCAAGTAACACACTTTAAAGTTAGGCTCATTTTGACATAATTATATAAGCATGGACTATAATTGGCTTTAATTCAGTTCCCAGTAATCCCTTATCCTCTCCTCCTCCCTCTAATTGCTCTCCTACCCCTCCTCTACTGATCTTTTATACATATATATGAAAGTTATATACTATATATTTAATTAGTACCTTGTGGATATACATAAAGGTGAGATTCATGTGGTATATTCATATGTACACATAGGAAAGTTTGGTCAGATCCATTCTACCATTCTTCCTTTCCCCATCTCTACCATCCATCAATATCCTTCCTCTACTTCACTGATATCTCTACTGTATTCCTGGAATTCCCCCTATTTTGATTTGGCTTCTGCATATCAGCTGAAATCTTCAACTTTAACCTGCTGGGTCTGGCTTATTTCACATAGTATGATGATCTTGGGTTTCATCCATCTACTGGCAAACACCATAGATTTCATTCTTCTTTATGGTTGAGTAATACTCTATTGTATATATATGTCACATTTTCTTTATCTGTTCATCTGATTATGGGCACCTAGGTTGTTTCCATAGCTTGACTATTGTGAATTGCAGTGTAATAAACTTGGTGTGACTTCATCCCTAATGTATGCTGATTTTAGATCTTTTGAATATATACCAAGAAGTGGGATAGCTGGATCATATGGTGGTTTCATTCCTAGTTTTTTGAGGAATCTCCAAACTGCTTTTCAGAGTGGTTGCACTAATTTGCAGTCCCATCAACAATGTATAAGTGTATATTTTCCCCTTACATCCTCACCAACATTTATTATTTATTTATTTCTTATTATTTGTATTCTTGACAATTGCCATTTTGAGTGGAGTTAGATGAAATCTCAATGTAGTTTTTGTTTGCATTTCTTTGCTAGAGATGTGGAATGATTTTTCATATATTTATGGACAGTTGGTATTTTTTTAAGTGAGTATTTATTTTGCCCAGTGATTAATTGAGTTTTTTTTGTTGTTGTTGTTGGGGGGTGTGTGTGAAGTATTTTGAGTTCTTCATATATTCTGGATATTAATCCCCTGAGAAGCAGATGGCAAAGATCTTCTCCCATTCTGTAGACTCTTTCTTCATGCTCTTGTTCCCTCTGCTGTGCAGAAGCTTTTTAATTGATGCTGTCCCACTTATTGATTTTTGGTTTATTTCTTGCACTTTAGGAGTCTTATTAAGGAAGCTGATACCTATGCCAATATGTTGGAGTGCTGAGCCTATATTTTCTTCTGGCAGTTGCAGTTTCTGGTTTAATTTCTAGTCTTTGATCTACTTTGAGTTACTTTTGTGCAGGATGGGGGATAGGAATCAAGTTTCATTCTTCTACATGTTAATATCCACTTTCCCAGCACCATTTGTATAAAAGGTCATCTTTTCACTGATTTATATTTTGGCATCTTTGTCAAGTATCAGATGACTGTATTTATGTGGATTTGTCTCTGTGTCTTCTATTCTGTTTCATTTGTCTCCAAGTCTATTTTGGTGCCAATACCAAGCTGTTTTTGTTGCATTAGCTCTTCTAACATAATCTGAGCTCTTCTTGTTCAGGGTTGCTTTGGCTATTCTGCGTCTTTCATTCTTCCAAATGAATTTTAGAACTGTTATTTCTAGTTCTGTGAAGAATGTCATTGGTATTTTGATGGGGATTGCATTTAATCTTTATGACACTTTTGGTAATATGGCCATTTTGACAATATTAATTCTCCCTATGCAAGAACATGGGAGGTATTTCCATTTTCTAAGGTCTTCTTCAATGTCTTCCTTCTGTTTTTATTTTAAAGATCTCTCATCTAATTCATTAGATTAATTCTCAAGTACTTTTTCTGGAGGTTATGCTGAATGTTTAGTTTTCCTAATTTCTTTTTCAGAAGACTTATTGTTCAATACAGAAAAGCAATTGATTTATGTATGTTGATCTTATTTTTTAAAATTATTTTTTTATTTTCACAGACTTAATTTTGATTCATTGTACACAAATGGGGCACATCTTTTCATTTCTATGGTTGTGCATGATGTAGATTCATACCATTCGTGTAATCATACATTTACATAGGGTAATGATGTCTGTGTCATTTCACCATTTTCCTTACCCCCTTATTTCCCTGTACATAATCTAAAGTTGATCTTGTATCATACTACTTAACTAAAATTGTCAATTGGCACTAGAAGTCTCCTAATAGAGTTTTTTGGATCTTCTAAATATAAGATCATGTCATCAGCAGTTTCACTTATTTCTCTATTTATATCCCTTTAATTTCTTTCTCTTGCCTGATTGCTCTGGCTTAAGATTCAAGGACTATATTGAGCAGGAATGATGAAAGTGAGTATTCTTGTCTTGTACCTGTTTTTAAAGAAAATTCTATCAGTTTTTCTCCGTTCAGTATGATGTTGGCATTGGGTTTGTCCTATCTTTAGTCATTACAATATTCAGGTAAATTCCTTAGATTCCTAGTTTCTCTAGTGTTTTAAACAAGAATGGGTATTGGACTTTGTCAAATGCTTTTTATGCATCTATCATGATAATCATGATTCTTGTCCTTAAATGTATTTACGTGGTAAATTATATTTATTAATTTGCTTATGTAGAAACAACTTTGCCTCCCTGGGGGCAACCCACTTGATTATGGTGCTCTCTTCATGTGTTTTTGAATGTTCTTTGCCAATATTTTATTATGAATTTTTGCATCTATGTTCTTCAAGGATGTTGGCCTTAAAATTCTTTCTTTGATTGTCTTTGTCTGGATTTGGTATCAGGGTGATAGTTGCCTCATGGAAAGAGTTTGGCAGTGTTCCCTCTTTTTCTGTTTCATGGAATGATTTGAGAGGGATTGGCTTTAGTTCTTATTTAAAAGTCTGGTAGAACTCAGTTGAGTATCTGTCTAGTGCTGGGCTGATCTTTGTTGGAAAGCTTTTGATGACTGCTTCAATTTTATTACTTAAAATTGATCTGTTTAAGTTTTCTATATCCTCCTGGTTCAATTTGGGTAGGTCATACCTCTCCAGGATTTGTCAATAACTTTGAGATTTTTAGCTTTGCAATATAAATTTTCAAAAGAGTAAAAACTCTTTTACTCTGAATTTCAGTAGTGCCTGGAGTGCTATTTCCTTTTTTACCTCTCATATTGTTAATGTGGGCCTTCTCTCTCTTTCTTTTGTTTAGTTTGACTATGGGTTTACCAATTTTGTCTATCCCTTTAAAGAACCAACTCTTGTTTCATTGGTCCTTCATATTGCTTTTTTTCCCTCAATTTCATTGATTTTTGTCTCCGATTTTAATTATTTCCTGTCTTCTGCTGATTTTGGTGTTAGTTTGTTCTTTTCCTAGAGCTGCAAAGTGTAATATTGAATTATTTATTTGGTATCTATTTTCTTTTTTAATGTCGGAACTCAGTGCTGTAAACTTTCCTCTTAGATCTGCCTTCATACTGTCCCAGTGTATTTTCATTTGCTTCTAAGATTTTTTTTATTCCCTCCTGATTTATTCTGCTATCCATACATCATTCAAAGAAATATTATTTATTTTCCAGGTGTTAGAGTGGTTTCTATTTTTATCTTGTCATTGATTTCTAATTTTATTTCATTATGATTTGATAGATGCAAGAAATTATCCCTATATTTTGTATTTGCTAAGATTTGCTTCGTGTCCTAAAATGTGATTTACTTTAAAGAATGTTCCATGTGCCACTGAGATGAAAGTGAATGCAATTGTCAATGGATGAAATATTCTATAGATCTCTGTTTGGTCTGTTGGAATAGTAATAGTTTTTAGTTTTGAAGAATTTTTTTTTTCCTGCTATCAGGTTTTGAACCCAGGAGCACTTAACCACTGATCCACAAACCCAGCCCTTTTTAAAAATTAAAAATTTTGAGACAGAATCTTGCTATGTTTTTTAGGGTCTTGCTAAATTGCTTGGGTTGGCTTTGAATTTTCAATCCTTCTGCCTTAGCTTTCTGAGCTGCTGGGATTACAGCAGCCATGGTGTTCAGCAATAAGAATCTTTTCTTGGCTTATGTCTAGATGAGCTATTAAGTGATATAGAGAGGTGTGTTGAAATTACCTAGTAGTATAGTATTGTCAAATATCTGATTATTTCTATTGAGAAGGGTTTATTTATGTAAATGCATCATTTTGGGGGACATAAATATTTAGTTATTTTATCTTGTTGTTAAATGAGTCCCTTGACCAGTATGTTGTGACCTTCTGATTAATTTTGATTTGAAGTTCACTTTTTTATGATATAAGACTACCTACACCTGCTTGGTTTTGCTGCCATTTTCAGAGTATATCTTTTCCCATTCTTTCACCTTCAGTCTGTGTATGTTTTTGTCTATAAGGTCTCTTGAAAACAATACACTGTTGGGTCTCTTTTTTTAATCCAATCTGCCCGATCTATGTCTTTTGATTGAAGAGTTCAGACTGTTTATATTCAATGTTATTAAGGAGGTGCTTTTTATTTACTGCCATTTTGATTTATTTCTCATGCTTAATTCAGATTTTATTCTCCTTTAATTGACTTTCTTCTAGTGCAGTTCATTCCTATTCTTGTTTTCATTTTGATTTTTCATTTCTTCTGCATGATATAGTTTATTGAGTATATTTTATAGTTCAGGCTTAGTGGTTATGAATTCTTTTAGTTTCTGCTTATCATGGAAAGTTATTTCAACTTAAATGCTGAAGGAGGGTTTTACTGAATATAGTAATCTTGGCTGGCACCCATTTTCTTTTAGGGCTTGATATATATTATTGTAAGCCCTCCTGACTTTTAGGGTCTGGGTTGAGAAATCAGTTGAAATCCAAATTGGTTTATCTCTAAATGTGATCTGTTGTTTTCCTCTCATGGCTTTTAAATTTCTGTCCTTAGTCTGTCTATTAGACTTTTTCATTACAATGTGTCTTGGAGAGGATCTCTTTTGATTTTGCCTATTTGAAGTTCTACATGCTTCTTGTGTTTGGATTTCCATCTTGTTCCTAAGATTTGTAAAATTTTCTAATATTATTTCATTGAAAAGATTGTGTATTCCTTTAGCTTGTTCTTGGAACTTTCATCTATCTCAATTATTTTTAAAATTGGTCTTGATGTTATTTCAGTTTTCTTGAATATTCTGGTCATGGTCTCTTGACATCTTTTTTTATTGTCGATTTTGTCTTCAAGGTTATATGCTTTGAATTCAAGGCCTAAAAACCTGTCTTCAAAGTTCTCAATCTATTGATGATGTTTTCTATTGAACTTTTAATTTGACTTATTCAGTCTCTTTTTTCTAAGATTTATGTTTGATTCTTTTTCAGAATACCTATGTCTTTATTGAAATGATCTTTCACTTCCTATATTTTCTCTCTAATTTTACTCTTCGCATCATTGTTTTGCTTATTGAACATTCTAAATTCTTTCTGTGTCATTTCCTACACTGTGGTGTCAATAGTCAGTTGTTGAAGTGTTATGGACTGTCTGGAGTGATCTGTTATCTTGTTTTTCATATTGCTTCTATATCTATCTACTATTGGGATGATTATCACTTTTTCTTTTATGCAAGGGGTTATTTCATGAGCTGGGATTATTTCATGAGTTTCTTTTTTCTCTTAAGAGCTGTGGACTGGGTGAATATTCAGGTATTGTTACTTTCACTCAATGTGTATCTCTGCTGTTCCTAGTATCACCATCATTTTGAGGAAGCCACTGAACCCAATTTACTACACTCCCTTCAGAGCAAAGTCACATACTATTCAATATTATGAAAAATGAAAAAATTCTTTTTTCTTTTTTTTTTTTTTGAACCAGGGATTGAAGTCAGGGACACTTGGCCACTGAGCCACATCCCCAGCCCTATTTTGTATTTTATTTAGAGACAGGGTCTCACTGAGTTGCTTAGGGCCTCGCTAAGTTGCTGAGGCTGACTTTGAACTTGCAATCCTCCTGACTCAGCCTCCCGAATCCCTTGGATTACAGGCGTGCCCCACCACGCCCGGCTTGAAAAAATTCTTGACACTGTTCTCCATAGTTCTTCTAATCCAGACAAAAGTAGGAAAAGTCTGGAATAAGTTGAAAAATCACTTATTAAATATAGTAAAATATCTGTAATATTATGTAGGGATTGAAAGGGGGAGGAGAGAAATATTGGGCAAAAGAAAGAAGAGAAAAATAAAAGATTGAAAAGTATGAAACAAACCAAGGTCTAAAGAAGAAAAAGATGGATGGGGGTTATCTGAGGTAGTAGCAAGCAATGTAAGAGGGAAGAGAGAGGGTAAGAGGAGCAAGTGTGAACCTGAGCTAAAAAAGCAAAGAGAATGATTCCAATGAATACTTTAAAACATTAGAAGAAATACAATCAAATGGGTTGAGGGCACGATTTTGGTACTATTGTAACAACTATCAAATCGAAATGAAGGGTAATATATGTATGATCAAAGTTGATGCTATAGCTGTTTATTGTAAATCATGCCAAAATAAAATTCTTATTGAGTCTTGCTTTGGATTTAATCAGTATTTGTAAGTTTTAAAAGATGTCCATTATTCTTTGACTTTGGTGTGCTTCAGAGGTGCTGGGACCCAGCACCTCTATAGTTCTGGTTTTTGTTTGTTAAGCAGAAGTCTCAGCCTGGCTGCTTGTAGAGTGCAGTGCTATATCTATTTCTATCCTATGCAGGTGCTCAGCATTTAGGGTTCTGGGCTGTCACTCTGATTGCTGCAGGTCACCCTGCATGTGTTACCATCCACAGGATCCTTTGCAATGTGACACAGAGCTTGGTGGCTGTCTGCAAGCACAAGTCCTTTGGTGGTGGGTTCTCAGTGAGTGGTCTGTGGTGCAGAAACATCCCTCTGATTAACAGCTTGCTGAGATAGTGTTCCTACTACTGGATAAAGAGACTCAGTTGGCTCACCTGGGCTCTCGCTTTCACTGTCCAGGTTGTGAACTGTGGGTGCCACTTTCCTCTGCTGACGGGGACTGAGGCAGTGTACTGCCCATGTTCAAGCACCCACTGGCTGTTGCCACAAATCAGTTCAGGCACTGTCTCTCTCTGCTGCCAGGGATACATGCAGCTTCCCACATGCTGACTTACCACTGGCTGTGGCTGCAATCTGGGTGCATTTCCTTTCAGCTTCCTGAGTCCAAAACTGCCTTCCCACCTGAATATGAGCTCTCATTTCCAATGATGTGAATCATGGATGTGTGCTCCGTCTCTGCCTGTGTCGGATGAGCATTTTGTAGGCAGGACTGTTCTAGCCTTCTCTCCCTGTTTGTGGTGAGGGGAAAGGAGTTTCAGCTAGTAGAGATCCTCTATTAGTTCTTTCTAGTCAATTCTTAAAAGATCCCACACAGGGGTACTGCCTGAACTTTTGCTATCTGGAGGTAGGAAGATGTAGTGGCTGGTTTGCTGTGGACCTCACAAATGGCTCCATGCCCAACAGAGTTTTTTATCCACAATGTGGTTAAACTACCTGATCTCCTCCAATGAACCCACTGCTCTTGTCACGTTTTAATTTGATCTTCTTCTCTTTCCAGCTGTTCTTAAGGGACTGAACTTACATGCTTTTCCTCTCCCTCTTTTGGTCTCTGTTGCTCCTCACCTTTCCCCCACCATGGCCTGGGTTGGGGTTAGGGAACTCTGCCCTTAATTTCTGAACCAGTAACTGAACTTCGAGTGCTTCCAGGTCTCAAACTGTCTAACACTGGGTCTTAGAGCACTTACTTGGTTACCTACCTGTGTAGTCAGCAGTTTCTTCATTGTCTTATGTCGGGAGTGACAAATGAACCATGGCTTTGAACTCTACAGCCTCGGACAGCTAGACTGCCCTTTTGGGTTTCTCTCAGTACAACAGTGCTGAAAGACACGCCCATTTGCAGGTGCTGCTGTTAATGGGGCGGATTCCATGCCTGGTGTGGGATTTATGGGTTCAATAGCTTTGAATTCAGATGCCTGCTACCCAGGGGTGAAAGAGATACCAGTGTGCCCAAATAGCCTTGAGGTGTCAGCTGCCTGGAGGAGTTGAAGAATTACTGCACAGAGATAAGGCTCCAATCAGACCAGCTTCCCTAGACATCACTCCTTGTTTATCTTGAAAAACTTTTCCTCACAATAAATCCCTTTGATGTGCTCCCCTATAAATAAAGCATGCAGAGCCTCACACTTTGTTAGGGATCAGACCCATCAGGTCCCATCCACCCACCAGACCCTCACTGTGAATCTATTTTTCTGTGTCTTTTATTATTATTATTATTTTTATTTTTCCACCTTTTTTGTGTACAAAAATGGGGTACAACTTTTCATTTCTATGGTTGTACACAATGTAGATTCACAGGATTCATGTAATCTTAAATATACATAGGGTAATACTGTCTGTCTCAGTCTACTCTTTCCTTTCCCCACCCCTTCCTGTCCCATTTTCCTCTATACCATCCAAAGTTCCTCCTTTCTTCTCTTGTCACCCCCACCTGCCACCACCCCTCACCCACCCTCCCCGTAATGTATCATCATCCACTTATCAGAGAAAACATTCGGCCTTTGGTTTTTTGGGCTTGGCTTATTTCACTTAGCATGATACTCTCCAACTCCACCCATTTGTCTTTTATTTCTTCTTAATTATTCTTATTTCAGACTTTTAATTTCTCGGCTGGCTCACACCTCTCTGTGGTTATCTGGTCCCTCATGCAGAACACAGTGACAATCTTATTTCTGTGCTGTGGAGAGATCATGAATCACCCATTAGCTCTGCTCTGGCATCTTTCTCTCTCTGAAATTTCTCTTTTTAAATTTTTAGAAATTTGTTCTTTTTAGATACACATGAGAGCAGAGTATATATTGACACACATACATGGATTATATCTTATTGAAATTAGGATCCCATTCTTGTGGTTGTACATAATTTAGAGTTTCACTGTGGTATATTCATATATGAACATAGGAAAGTTATGACTGATTCATTTCACTGTCTTTCCTATTTCTATCCCCACCTCTTCCCTTCTTTCCCCTTTGCTAATCCACTGAACTTCTGTTCACTTCTCCTTTTATGTGTGTTAGCATCCACATATCAGAAAGATGATTCCACCTTTGTTTTTTGGGGGGATTGGCTTATTTCACTTAGCATGATAGTCTCCAGTTCTATCAATTTACTGGTAGAAGTCATAAAGTCATTCTTTTTTATGGCTGAGTAAATATTCCATTGTGTGTGCATACCACATTTTTTTTAATCCATTATTCTGTTGAAGGGCATCTAGATTGGTTCCACAATCTAGCTAATATGAATTGAGCTGCTATAAACATTGATGTGGATGCATCACTGTAGTATGCTGATTTTAACTCATTTGGATATATATCAAGGAGTGGTAAAACCAGGTCAAATGGTGTTTCCATTCCGAGTTTTCTGTGGAATCTCCATACTGCTTTCCAGAGTGACTGCACCAATTTGCAGTCCCACCAGCATTGTATGAGTGTACCCTTTTCCCAACATCCTTGCCAACATTCATTGTTGCTTGTATTCTTGATTGTTGCCATTCTGACTGGAGTGCAATGAAATCACAGCATAGTTTTAATTTGCAATTCTCTAATTGCCGGTGATGTTGAACATTTTTTTATGTATTTGTTGACCATATTTCTTCTTCTGTGAAGACACTGTTCAGTTCCTTTGCCAATTTATTAATTGGGTTGTTTGGTTTTTTGGCACTTAGTTTTTGAGTTTTTTGCATATTGTGGAAATTTTCTGAGGTGTGGGTGCAAAGATTTTCTCCCATTCTATAAACTTTCCTCTTCACACTCTTGATTGTTTCCTTTGCTGTGAAGAAGATTTTAGTTTGATACCATCCCATTTATTAATTCTTGATTTTACTTCTTGTTGAGGAAGTCTTCTAGTAGGTATGGGTTTCTGGTCTAATGCCTAGGTCCTTGATCCACCTCAGGTTGAGTTTCGTGTAGGGTGAGACACAAGGTTCAATTCTGCTACATATGGATTTCCAGTTTTCCCAGCACCATTTGTTGAAGAGACTATCTTTCCTCCAATATAAGTTTGTGGCACTTTTGTCTAATATGAGATAACTGTATCTATGTGGGTCTGTCTTTGTGTCTTCTATTCTGTTTCATTAGTCTTCATGTTTGTTTTGGTGATAATACAATGTTGTTTTTGTTACTTTAGTTCTCTAGTATAGTTTAAGGTCTGGTATTGTGATGCCTCCTGCTTCACTTTTCTTGCTAAGTATTGCTTTGGCTATTCTGGTCCTCTTATTTTTCCAAATAAATTTCATGATTGCTTTTTCTATTTCTCTGAGGAATGTCATTGAAATTTTAATAGGAATGGCATTGAATCTGTATATCACTTTTCGTAGTATTGCCATTTTGACAATATTAATTCTGCCTATCCAAGAACATCAGAGATCTTTCCATCTTTTAAGGTCTTCTTCAATTTCTTTCTTTAGCATTCTGTAGATTTTATTGCAGAGGTCTTTCATCTCTTTTGTAATATTAATTCCCAAGTATCCTTTTTCTTTTTTTTTTTAGCTATTGTGAATGGGGTAGTTTTCTTAATTTTTCTTTCAGTTGATTTGTCATTGGAGTATAGGATCACAATTGAATGGGTGTTAATTTTATGTCCTGTTACTTTGCCAAACTCATGAGTTCTAGAAGTTTTTTGGTGGAGTTTTTGGGTCTTCTAAAAATAGTCTATTTATCCCTTGAATTTAACCCTTTTATTTCTTTTGCCTAATTACTTTAATTAGAGTTTCAAGGACTATGTTGAATAGAAGTGGGAATAGAGGTCACTTCTGTCTTATTCTTGTTTTTAGAGTGAACGCTTTCAGTATTACTCCATTTTGAATGATGCTGGCCTTTGGGTTAGCATTTATAACTTTTATAATGTTGAGGTATGTTCTTACTATCCCTAGTTTTTTTTTTAGTGTTTTGAACATGAATGGATGATGAGTTTTACAAATGCCTTTTCTTCATATATTGAGATAATCATGTGATTCTTGTCTTTAAGTGTAGTGTATTGATGTGGTGAATTATGTTTATGGATTTCTATGTTGAACCAGACTTGTATCCCTGGAATGATTTCCATTGAATTGTGATGCTGAATTTAATGTTTTTATATGATTTGCCAGTATTTGCATCCATGTTCACCAGGGATATTGGTTTGAGGTTTTCTTTCCTTGATGTGATGTGTTTTGGTCTGGTTTTGTTATCAGGGTGATAGTATTTTCATAGAATGAGTTTGGAAGGGTTCCCTTTTTTTCTATGTCATGGAATAATTTAAGGAGGATTGGTGTTATTTCTTTTTTGAAGGTGTCACCAGAACTGGGCTGAGAATCCTTCTGGACTTGGGATTTTTTTTGTTGGTAGGCCTTTGATGGGTTCATCAATTTCATTGCTTGAAATTGATCTGTTTAAATTTTCTATGTTCTCCTGATTCAATTTGGGTAGATCATATGTCTCTAGAAATTTGTTGATGTCTTCAAGATTTTCTAATTTATTGGAGTATAAATTTTCAAAATAGTTGCTGATTATTGTCTGTATTTCAGTAGTATCTGTGGTATTTACTTTTTCATTATGGATTTTAGTAATTTGAGTTTTTTTTCTCTTTCTCTTGGTTAAGTTGGCTAAGGTTTATCATTTTATGTATTTATTTTTTTTTCAGCAATTTTTTTGAACAAACTTTTTGGTTTCAATTTCAGCTTTGATTTTAATTATTTTCTGTCTTCTGCTTTTGGTGTTTATTTGTTCTTCTTTTTCTAGCCCTTGATATATAATGTTAGGTTATTCATTTGGTGATTTTCTATTATTTTAATGATTCAGCTCAATGCAATGAACTTTCCTCTTAGCACTGCCTTCATGGTGTCCCAGAGATTTTGATATGTTGTGTCACTATTCTTATTTCCTTCTAATTATTTTTTCATGTCACCCCTGATTTCTTCTGCTATCCATTTGTCATTCAATAGTGTATTTCTTAGTTTCCAGGTGTTAAGATAGCTTCCATTTTTTATTTTATTGTTGATTTCCAGTTTTATTCCATTATAATCTGATTGAATGCAAGGTATTTGCTCCATTTTTTGTATTTGGTGAGTTGCTTTGTGGCCTATGATATGGTCTATTTTAGGTAATGATCTATGTGCTGCTGAGAAGAAAGTATTCAGTCAACAATGGATAACATCTTGTATATAAGTCTGTTAAGTCTAAATGATTTAATTACTAATTAAATTAAATAATTTATTTGGTTTTTGTTTGGACAATCTATCCAGTGATGAGAGAAGTGTGATAAAGTTACCTAGTATTATTGTGTTGTGGTCAGTTTGATTTTTGATATTGAGAAGGGTTTATTAGATGTTCATAGATGCTCCTTTGTTTGGGGCATAAATATTTATGGTTATTATGTCTTGTTGATGTATAATTTCCTTAAGAAGTATGAAATGACCTTCTTTATCCTTTCTGATTAACTTTGGTTAAAAGTCCTTTTTATCTTATGTGAGGATAAAAACTCCCTACTTGTTTATGACATCCATATGGATGATATGTTTTGTCCAAACCTTTTATCTTCATTCTGTGGACTTCTTTGACTCTGAGGTCAGTTTCTTGGAGATAGTATATTGTTGGGTCTTGTTTTTCATTCCAATCTGCTAGTCTGTGTCTTTTGATTGATGAGTTTAGGCCATTTATTTTCAATGTTATTAAGAAATGACTTTTAATCCCTAATTTTTTTGACTTATTTCTGTTTTTTAATTTGAATTAGCTTCTCCTTTGAATGACGACTCTTCCAGTGTAGTTTCTCCCTTTGCAGGTTTTAAATTTTATTTTTTATTTCTTCTTCATGAAATATCTTATTGAGTATATTCTGTAGTGCAGGCTTTCTAGTTGTGAATTCTTTTAACTTGTATTTATCATGTAAGGTTTTATTTAATTGTCACTTCTCGAGCTTTATTTTGCTGAGTATAGTATTCTTGATTTGTATCCATTTTATTTCAGAGCTTGATATTTATTATTCCAAGTCCTCCTAGCTTTAAGGATCTGGGTTGAGAAATCAGCTGAGATCCAATTGATTTCCTTCTAAATGTGACCTGTCATTTTTCTCTAGCAGCCTTTAAAATTTTATCCTTTTCCTGTATGTTAGGCATTTTCATAATAATGTGTCTTGGTGTGGGTCTATTGTAATTTTGTATTTTTTGGGGCCTATAAGCTTCCTGTATTTGTCTACATTCTTAAAGTTTGGGAATATTTAGATATTATTTCATTGAAAATTTGTTCATTCCTTTGGTTTGTATCTTCATACCTTCATCTATCCAAATAAATATTAAATTTGCTCTTTTCATGTTATCCCATATTTCTTGAAAGTTCTCTTTATGTTCTCTTAACATCTTTTCTCCAGGTCCAACTTTATTTTGTGGATTATATATTTTGTCTCTACTGCTTGAAACACTATCTTCCCAGTGTCTAGCCTGCTTTCCATTAAATTTTTAATTTGGTTTGTTGATTCCTTCAATTCAAGGATTTCCTCTTAATTTTTTTTAGGATCTCTTTATATTGAAGTGATCTTTTACTTCCTGTATTTTCTCTCTGCATTCATGCCTTACATCATCTTTTACCAAGCAGATCAGATGATTAATTTTCTAAATTCCTTTTCTGACATTTTCCCACAGTGGTGTCAGTGGATTTTATTATTGAGGTATTTTAGTTTGTTTGGGATTGTTTGTTCCCTTGCTTTTTCATTTTGTTTGTGTGTCTACCATCTCACAGTATTGATATGAGGCAGTAGAGTTTCTACCCTGTGAACTTATAGTGTCCCTAGGGTGTACCTCAGGGTTTAGGGAAAGTCAAATAATAACAGCAACCAATGCAAACAATATGTAACCAAGTAGTTCTTGCTATGATATCTACAATGTTAATTGCTCCAATAAACAGAAATGATTTAATCAGTTATTGCCCATAGTAAAAACAATAAATTTTCAAAAGGTTTTGCAATTTTGAATGATGAACAGGAAAAGAACAGAAGAGATGTAGAATGTGATGTTTATGAGAGAGGAAGAGAGAAAAATAGAAGCAATAAATTACAGGAAGAATGAAAGAACAGTGGGGTTTGGCTGCTATCAGAAGAAAAGAGAGAAAGACAATCAAAAGAAAAAATCAGTAAGAGAAAATATGTAAAATAAAAATTAAAAAATTAATAAAAATAAAAATAATAGAACACAAAATAAAGTCAAAATATACTAATCAAACATCCTAGTCCTCAAGAGACTGAGTCATGAAAAATATCTGCCTTCAAAAAATGGAATAAATGAAAAAAGAGACAAAAATGTGTATGTATAAGTGTCCATGAACCATTTAGCTCACAATTAAACAAAAGAAAATAAAGTTCTCAATGAAAAGTTAAAAAATTGTTTCCATTGGAGTTCAAAAAATTCTTTGTCTCTTCTCAGCAGTGTTAGGCATGGTAGTCTGCTCCAACCTTAGGATGGAATTGCTGGAATGTTCTCTAGGAGGAGTTCCCATAGCTCCTGGAAGTGGGTTTAGGCCTAGATAGCCTCCAGGTTCTACAATAATGGCAATTGGTCTAAAGATTTTAAATCAGCATAGCTCCAAGGCCCAACAGTTGCTGATTTATGCTGCACCCCAGGAATCTACCCTGGGTTCCATTCATGCAGTGGAGGAGCCAGTCCTTTGTCCCCTCCGTCACTTGCAGACCCTGCATTTCCTAGTTTCTTAGTTTCAGTCTCCAAATTCAGTCACTCCAGCCCCACCCTTTCAAATTCCTGGCTAGGTGTGTCTTCCCATCTGGTCCTGTGAGTCTGGGGATTCAAGGGAAAAGGAGTGAGCTGGTGGATTTCAGTGACCCATATTCCCCATGTAAACCTTTCTCTGCATTTGATTTTCTCCTGGTCATCTAGGCATGCTCTATGTCACGTGGTGTGGGTCTGCCAGGCTGGCGTTTTGGCCCCAGCTCCAATTTGCCAGGAATCAGCTCCTATAGCTGCTGGCCCCCATGGAGCAGCTGTAATAGGGCTCCTTCCTCTGTCCTCCAGGGGCAGCTGTGAGAGATGCAGCTTCTTTCCTGCACAAGGATATTGTGCAGTACCCCTTTCAGGTTTGTCTTTTGTTTGATCTCTGATCTCTTCATAGCAGACCTACCACAGACCTCCTAAAACACAGGTTCCTTTAATTCCCTTATCCCTCCATTGTGTGTGTGTGTGTGTGTGTGTGTGTGTGTGTGTGTTGGCAGCAGTTGGCATGGGGGATTTCTTCTTTATTTTATTATATCTAATCTCCTGAGTCCCGGATCTGCTTTGAATGTACGGAATCAATTCTTAGTAAACCCCCTCCCACCCACTCTACTGAGAAGCTACCTATCTGCTTTCCTGATTTTACTGCACTGAATAGCCAGGAAAGTGGCCTCCTCTATTCTGCCATTTTGATCTGAAATTTCTTAAAGTATTATTGTCTAGAGAGAAACAATCGCATAGATATAAAAAATTTCAAAATATTGAAGAAAAATGCAACTAAATTTGTGAAAATAAAAGAATAGGATTTTATAGATAAATTCTTCAGAAAATCCCAGGAGATAGCATTAGAGACAAATATTATTTTTAAAAATGATTTAAAATGAGGAGAAATTTTCTGCTTTTGTTATTTGTTCATGTTTATGTACTCGATATGAGTTTAGAAATTTTGTTTATTGTACATGTTATGTTTAATCTTTTAGAATAACTTATTTTCAAAAAAATAGTATTTGGATAACACTGTTTGAAGGGATATTTAAAGTACTATTTAAGTAGTTCAATAATATAATTTAAATAATTTGTGTTGTCATACTATTTAAAAATTATGTAATTTTGATTAGCTTTAAAGCCTTGTTTTAATCAAAAGAGTTCCAGCTTAGATAGTGACTTGCTTGATCTACATACAAAGGAGATGATAGCAAAAGACCTGTATCTAGAGATTCATCCTAAACTAACTGCACACAGCACTTAAGCAGCTTCTACCTGCTCCATGCCTGATCTGGCACATTTTGCTTGCTTCCCACTCTTTCCTATCCAGTCTTTACATTGGTTTATGGGTTTGAGTAGTTCTAATTTCTGCTATGTCTCTTAAATAATGAGTATGCAAAGAAGTAATATGGCTTCTTTGCTTGACCTTGGAAATGTTTTTCAGTAATGCCTTCCTCAGAAGTCACCTGACTTGTCCTGATGTTTAAGTCTTTTCTGAATGTACCTTGGTTCTAGTCCATGCTTTTGAGTTCCATGCTGGTCAGTGTTTTTGATTGCCAGTATTTAGTTATCATAATTGTCACTTTTTAAATTTGTTCATGTTTTATTTTTCTCTCCAAGAGAATGTTTTAGATATTTCATAGATTCTCCCCTTACTTACAAGATTAAATTACTTCTACTTACTTAATCTAAAAGAGATAACTGTCCTACAAATTAGAGATTAATGCCTACAAATAAGATTACCTGTTTGCTTTTTAATTTATTAACTATTTTGGATCTAAAAACTTCTCTTACTTTTCTTGGACCATCCTAATTTCACAAAAAACTCTTTATAAGCATCTATTTGTTGAATTCATCAGGGCCACAGTTGTACCAGGAAATTTAATTAATGAGTTTTTCATCTTTCTGGAATACCAGGGAGGATTTTATCTACTATGGTATTCTGCTAAAAATGTAACCAGCTGCAATTATGATAAGATTATTCCATGAAAATTAATTTCTGTTTCTGTTTATCCCACAATTAATAACCTTATCTGTAAAAATTATACCTTCCTTGTTGATAATATTTAGCCACTAGTTTTATGAAAAAAAACCTAATTATAATGATAACAACATTTAAGATGTTTCTAGTATCACCTGAATCTTTATAAATACAACAGGAGTACACTTTATAAAAGATAATAGCTTTTTTGTAACACATGTAATGAAACGTACTGCTGATGGCACCATATCATAAGAAATAACAACACTCCTTCACTCAAGAAATTGATCAAGAAAAAAATTTTCATACTATTTGGGTAAACTATACATTTCTTTTAAAACAGAATATTTAGAAGTATACTGATAGGACTTACTAATATTCTAGGCTTGTGGGCATGTGACTTGGTGTACACATACCATGTCATGCGCATTGTGGGCCTTTGAGAGAGGAAGGAGAGTACCTTATTGGAAGGGTTTATATACCTTGTTGGGTTTCAATATTTCTATATTGGCAAGGTCTAAAATGAAGCATTCTCTTTTCTTCTATTAATATGCAGACTCCTTAGGTTGAATAAATTAGTTTCCATTCCTTAGAGCAAAGGTTTGTCCCTTGGCTTGAGGTTCCTGTGTTCTTCATTTGGAACTATCCTTACAAAGGTACTAATAGTAAATGAATCTGTATAGACCATGTTTGCTATTCAAACTCAACAAAAAGTTTTAACTAGCAGGTGGCAAAGGTATTGGACAAAAGAATCACTTCAGGTATTTTACTCACTAAATAAGGCAGCATTTGTGTGCTTGCTTACAACTCTAACTGCATAAGAGCATAGCATATCAGTTGGATGCACAAGTTGGGGAAATCCCATTGGGTATTGTATTTTGCTTTGGCTTGTCCAAATACTTTATAGACATTTTTTAATTTCTAATCATCACTGTTGTCAATTATATTGTTAATCATAAATGCTGTTGATGAACATTCATGATCCTGCAGGTTCATCAAAAGAAAACTCAAGCAACTTCAACAAATAGAAGGAAATTTTGTGAAAATGGTATTCAAAACCAATACAGTGGTATAGACCCTAAGTTCTGATGGTTTGCTTACCCTTTCTTGTGTTCATCTTGTTATTCAGTATTCAGAGTGAAGAACACCAAGAAGAGGGACTAGAAAAGTTTTTTTTTTTTAGCTTACAGCAACACTTTTTTTAAGGAGACATGGAAAGTGAATGTTGGGTAGTTGATTTCAATCCACTGAAGCTGACCATGAACTTTAAGTAACCTAATACACCAGACTCCTCCTAAACCTAAATGAAGACTCTTTACTGATTAACAATTGGGAATTCTTTCCCTCTGACTAAAAATTTCATTTTATTTAAAAAATACTAACAGGTTATGAAATTATCTTTGTGTGTATGCATATGTATTTATGAGCTTTAACTGTTCTGTAGATTTGTGTAATTACCACCACAATTTCAACGCTTCTCAAAATTATGTCCTCCTGCCCTTTTGATGTCAAATATTCTCACTTCTGGCCCTTGATGTCACTGTTTTTTGTTTCTGCATTTTTTGATAGATGATATAATATGTATGAAACCATATGCCACATAGCCTTTGAACCTGCCTTTTTATATTCACCATAATGCCTTTCAGACTCATCCTTGGTATTGCATGTTTTATAGTCTTTTCCTTCAGTTGCTAAGCATTGGTCCTTTGTATGAATATAACACATTGTTAAGTTGGAAGGATGTCTGCAACCACCTTCTATTTTTAGTGGTTATAAAGTTGTTATAATATCCATATTCAGGTTTTTGTATGAAATAACTTTTTCTTGCATGAAATAAGTATGATTGATTTTAACTTTATAAGAAAATTGCCAGTTTTCCAGAACATCTATAGCATTTTATATCACCCAACCCCAACAATGAATTAAAATTCCATTTTCTCTGCACACTTGCTAGTGCTTGTCATTGCTAGGTTTTTAAATCATATACTCTAAAAAGTTTGTGGTGATAGCTCATCATGGTTTAAATTCACATTTTCCTAAAGACTAGTGATATTGAGCATATTATCACATGCTTATTTGTAATCTGTATATCTTCTTCAGTAATGTTTGGTTTAAATCTTTTTTGTAATTTCTAAAAATTGGGTTGTTTCTTATAATTTTGAGAATTTAAAAAAAATATGTAAATTATGGATACAGTTCCTTTGTGAGACTTGTGATTTAACTGTTTACAAATAGTTTTATTTAATTTTATCCAGAGGGCCAGTTTTTTAATGCTTAACTAGCATAAGCACCATGAATGTCTCTTCTTTTGTGTTTAAAATCTCTGACTTATTCCTGCAAATCAATTACATTTCTTATTGGCTTATGTCCCATTCCCTGGCTAGTGAATAAATTTAGATTTAACAGCAACAACAACAAAAAATCTGGTGGTAATTTTTCATTCTTTGTATGAATCCTGACTTTGTCAACTCTCAACATGTCTGATTTAGGTACATTGCTTAAATCTCCCAACATTTTAGTTTACCTCAATATGAATTTTTATGAAGATTGAATAAAGTAATCTGTATAAACTGCCCAGTTAGAACTTGTTACATATTGGAAGTTCAATCAATAGCTCTCTTTCTCTACTACTGTACCAATAAGGTTATTTTTGGCTGCTTTCATATCCCTTAAGCATATACTTAACTTTGCAAGTTAATGCATACACAGGGAACAAAGCTTAAAACAATAGTTAATCCAAGAGAAAAATAAGATTTTGAATAATATTTAGGTGTTTCAGATTTCTAGTATTCTTTTTCAGAAATCAGAGTTCTGAAACAATCTGTTTAGGGAGTATGGAAATTGGCCTGTCAATCTATGATGGACAGCTACATAACATACTTCCATAGTAAACTCAATTAGAGCAGCAGCTATGGACAGAAAAAGGCCAGCAAAAGTGATTAGGGCTCATAAAGCCATTAACAGTCCAATAATTGTTTAATGAAGAGCAAGTGAGTGCTTCCACAAGCATGGGAGAATTGTGAAGTGCTTAGTTAAATAGTTATTTGGTATTAGTCAAAGACTATTTCTCTGACAAATCATTGTGTTTTTATTTTCCCTGAGTAAATAAATAATCTTGCATTTTACTACTGCAACTTTAAGAATGTGCTTTTTTTTTTTTTTTTGTCCTGTAAAGGTATTATTTCTTAAAGGATTTGAGCATATAATTTAACTTGGGAAGATAATGCTAGAAGAGACAAGCTGTTTTAATCAGCTATTTCACTGCTGTGACTATAGGACCTGACCCCAACAATTGTAGAGGAGGAAAAAGTTTACTTGATGGTTCACAGTATCAGAGGTCTTATTCCATAGAAGGCCAGTACCATTCCTCTGGGCTCGGAGGTGAGGCAGAACATCAAGGGGGAAGACAGTGGCAGAGGGAAGCAGCTTACATCATCAGAAAAGCGGAGAGAAAGAGAGAGACTCCACTCTTCAGATACAAAATATATACCCCATAGCTTGGCCCCCAATGAACCACTCCCTCCAGCCACACTCTACCTGTCCTCAGTTACCTCTTAGTTAATCCCATAAGGGATTAATTCACTGATTAGGTTAAGATTCATAACTCAATCATTTCTCCTCTGAACCTTCCTGCATTGTCTCACATTTGAGCTTTTGGGAAACACCTCACACCCAAACCATAATACAAGCTTTAGAAAAATAGTTAATTCTTGCACTGTAAAAAGCTTCTGGTAGGTCAATTCCATGACTCACTTTTAGTGGGGCCACTGGAGAGAAAAAGAGAGCAAAAGTGGGAAAAAAATGGAGACAGAGAGGTGGGGGGAAATGGTTAGTTAACTATTATTAGGCAACAAAAGCAATTTCTAAATTTTGCTGCACATTGGACTCCCCCAGGGAGGAGCTTTGAAAGATTGAATATTGGTGCCCCTTTACATTCTGATGTAATTGATATGAGGTTTTATCTGGACACTGAGAATTCAAAAGCCTCTTTTGGTGATTCTAATGTGCAGTAAAATTTAGGAGTTACTGGATTAGATATAAATTTTTTAAAAATCTGGTTAAAGGTCACTCTTGGCTGACAGCTGTGTGGGAAAGAAAGAGTGTCCCATAACAAGATTTTAATTAAACTCCATGAGAAATTTGCTTAAGCATTTTTGCCAGGAATGTTAATTTCTTCCCCAAAGGAAGAAAAGGTTGGCTTTCATACCAGGTTTGATATAATTTTTCTTCTACAGAGGGAATTGCACTGGAGCAGGAATTATGAAACTTGATACTTGACCTGTCTCTGTTTCTTAATGCCTTACTCACTAGCTGAGTTATATTGGGAAATTCTTAACCTCACCAGCCTTTAGTTTACTTAGTAAAGGATGATATGGGACTACATAAATTTTATAATATTTTCTATCTCTAACATTCTGTAATTTTATGAAATAGCAACGTAGCAATCAACATTATTATATTAAGAAGATAAAAAGTAGAAGAATGTAAAATGGTCAATTTTATTGAAAATACACCTTTAATTTATATTAAATATATATTACCCAGTATACATGGGTTGGTATTTAAAACACACATATACATAGACACACAAGCACACACAGTCATACATACACAATTACAGTCACACTATCATACACAGTCGTACACACACATGCACACACACACACACACACACACACACCTACAACTGCAACTCCAAAATTCTTAAAGATTAAGACTAGTGATGGAATTACTTTCCTCAATAAATGGAAAAGGTATACTAGAAATTCTCGTCAATCACATATTCATATCACAAAACAGCTGTTTCCACTAACTACCTTCTTGCATGTAATTTTCTTGGTTTTTACTGAAATACCAGTCCACTCTTTAAAAGTCCTCTTCAGCCATCAGACCTATTCTTCCTAAGACTGACTCACTAAGACTCTGTTTGTCAGGTTTAATTTATTAAATCCAGGTTGTGGAGAACTTGGAACTGTTTATAGGAAAAGATTTATGTAGAAATCCATCAGAATTTTACTCCCTCCTAATCTAGAAGGATATCTTTACTGCAGAAAGTAATTTCCTCTCCTGGTTTCATTGGTCTACCGGATAGTTCTCCAGGTCACAGTCAAAACAAATTCATCTGTTTCTACCTTTTCAAAGTTTTGGGAACTCATGGGATATTTTATAGATTTTATCCCATAATGGAAGCCAACCTAAAAAGCCAGAAAAATAGTGCCTAACTGGTAATACTGCTTGTAAATGTCAATATACAAGAAGCAGATGAAGATCAATACTCCTGGTTCTAGTAGGACCTAAGTTCTGAGTTGGCTTCAAGGTCTCCTAATTGGGGTAAAGGAGTCACTTATTCTTATTTATTGGAATTGTGATGGCTGGGAATGGATATCAAGAGATTGAAACATACCTATGCATGTTACTCTGGCTTCGCAGGTCACCTGATGATTGCATTATGAATTCAGGATTTGATGGTGCTTCCTCAGGATTGCCTCCAGAGTCTCTTTCTCCCCTTCTTATTAGCTTTATAACTCATGTCTGTGGCAGATCTTGATTGTTCATTCCTCTGGCACTCCTCCAATTCATCTGCTTCTGGCTTTCCAGATTGTGTTGCACCATGATTATTCTGTTTGTTGTCTCCTGATCTGGTCTCCTTACTAGAAAGACGCAGCTTTTTTTTTTTGCCTCTAAGATTAGCATTGATATGGCATATAAGCAAAAAGTGTCAATTTTGAGCAACTCTAGTTGGCACTAAATATTAGTGCCCTAAAGTTAGGTTTTGTGGAGTGAATGAGTCTTTAGAAGACTTTGAGCTTCCATGAATACATTAAGAGCTGGGTAGGATAGGTTTCAATGTCAGGGTCTCTATAGGTCAGGAATAAAGGACATTTTCTGGTATGTAGAAAGTGGGGATAGTCTTCCTGTTATAAATCTGAGGGATGAGAAGAGGTGAATAGTGATTGGGAGAAAGGTGAGTATGCTTAATAAGTATCTGGGGAAGTTTCACTGTAGACTCTAAACTATATCCAACACTATGAGGCAGAACTAATGCAGCATTGGTGGAAAGGGGAGTTAGTTGACCCTTAGTTGGGGCTCTTATCCCCTATGGGCTCTGTGTGGCATGACAGAGATCTTGCTTCTCTGTATCCTGTTGGGCAGTAGAGAAAGAAGTGGAATGTTCAAGTGCTGAAAGAATTTGTGAGACTGTTGAAGTCATGGGTGGTCATGATAGTTTCATGAACAGAAATAGATGACCAGGTAAACCTCAGTCTAAAACTGACCAGCCATATCTCAGAAAAGGAGGCCTTTTCTGAGGCCTGCAACAAAGACCAATAGTAGACCAGAGAATGGATTAGATATGGATTAGAATGGATTCAGCAGTATAAGAATCCCTCCCATCACCATGAAGACAAGTATGCCTAACACAAAGAGTTATGTTGGGGAGAAGCTAGGAAAAGAGGAGAATTTTTGAATTTCAAAGTATTTATTTACAAGATTGAATTATACCAACAAAATTAAAATCAGTAAGAGCCTGAAATATTGTACATTAGCATGGTGTCCCTGGCAATTGCCAACTTCTCCACTATTCAATGAGAATTCTAAAAAGGTGAAATTAAGCCTGATAAAATAAAATATATATAAAAAATAAAAAAATATATTTATATATAAAATAAATAAAATATATATTTATATATATTTGCATATTTACCTATTATGTCTTTATTTTTATCTCTCTTACATGAATTCTAAATTTTTACCTTGGAAATACTTCTTTTGAGCAGTTAGGCAGTTAGAAGTCTTTGTGTCTATAGCCCCATGTAAAATTCCTAAGTTTGGGCCTTTCAATTTTCTCTTAGATTCAGGCGATTTTTATTAATAAATATCTGTTTTCTCTGTGATGTGTTGGTGGCATAGGTGAGCTATTCACATACATTTATTTGTTCAGCAGATATTTATTGAGTACCAAGAAAATGTCAGAAAAATATCCCTGTTCTTAGGGAACTTAACTTCTAGGAACTTACCTTCTAGCGGGAGAGACATACAAAACAAAGAGAAGGAGGAAGGGGAAGTAAAGGGAAACAGAGGGAAGAAGAGGGAAGAGGAGGAGGAGGAGAAAACTCTACTTACAGGTTCAAGATAAGAAGGTATGGTAGACCTTTGTTTCTGACCCTGGTGGTCAGAAATACCAGGTATGCCTGGAAGCAAGGTTCAGATGCCCTGGGCAGCCACTTGGTCTCCAAGGGACCCATTCTTGGCCAGAGAAATGGAGCAAGGGCTCTGAATAATTCTAATCTTCTCTGTCACTATTAAACTTTTGTTTCCAAAAGGATCCTAAAGCTAAGAAATTGTAAGTCCCAGCCTGAAATGTCACATGGGAATTTTTCTGACTTTCTCAATTTAGTGAATTTACAGACTTGATTTGTGTGTTTAAAACCACATAAATCAGCTGCTCTGAGACCAGCTTGCCAGAATGGCAAACATCCAGGTGGGGGAATCTGCTCAAGCATCAAGTGACGCCTTCCGCATGGAAGGCAGGAAGGGCAAAAACAGGCACGCAATCAGCTCTTTTAGTATTTTGTCCCTGCCACTTATTTAAATACTTTGTCAATTCAAAATGGATCTTTTCCTAATCTCAGTTTAGTCAGTCTCTTCTCAAAATAAACACTGTCATACTCCTTATATATTTATACATCTCTGTATGTGTTAATATGTGTATATAAATATATATACATACATTTGTGTAAAATATATGGACATGTGTATGGAGGTATTCAGTTATTTACTCAAAAGATTTGGAATAAGGTCAGGTTAGACAAATTTGTAATAAAGATATATAAATCAATAAGAAATTAAAATCCTTATAATCTTAACCAGACCAGAGATGTTCAAATTCTTATAACAGAAAATGCATACAGTACAAAGATTTATCTTTTTGCCTATAACTCCATTGTTTTTTAGAGTCTCCTGTTCCCCAGTTTATTATCAATACCATCCCCCCATAACTCCCTGATGTGCTAATGGTATAGGTTGTTCAAATTTTTAAAAGAAGAACATGTATTGTTTTGCATAAAATTGGGTCCTGTACTAAAAAATATTTACTAGAATACTCCACCTTAATGAAATATAAAGAAAGAGTTATTATAATTTCATATTACCTTATTTTGAATTTAGCTTAGTGGAATTTCACTTCTGAAGACTGAGCATCTAGAAATTAGGAGACTAGGCTTTGGTTATAAGTGTTAAGACAGAATAGTAGGAAAAATAATGTGAAGAATATTCATGTATCATGTAGCTTGGTGAAATCTTAACCATCTGCCATGTTTACTTTAGATTTGAAAGAAATCAAGCACTGTAGATACACATCAATATTTATGTGTTCCTCCTCAAAGTCATTCTTCTTCTGAATCCCTTTGGAAAAGTTATTCACTATCTCTAAGTTGTGTTTATTTCCCCAAGCATAATTTTGTACTTTTATAATATATATGTTAATATGACAAGTATTGTTTTACAAATTAAAAATTTATACGAGTGGATGTTGTAGGAATTTTTTTAAGTTGCTCCTTTTTGATTGTTGTATTTTTAAATGCATAAATATCAATAAATGTAGTGCTTTTTGTTTATCATAAGTGTTGTATAGTATTACAATGAATGACTATATCATAATTTATTAATTTACTGTCCTGTTGATGAATATTTAAAGTGTATTCTGTTTCTCTTTGTGTTTACAAACAGTTGTGCAGGGAAGATTCTTGTATGTGTGTGTAGGTAGACTTCCTTGGTGTTCATTAAGTGAAGGTCACCGCTTCTCTATGGTCTTCAGTGCCTGACCCTCTCCTAGATTTCACATATATTCTCTCATCTCATTCCTTCTTGCTAGGGATAATAATGGTTGTGCTACTTTTGGTGCTGGGTTACTTTTTATACCTTAAGTTTCCTTGCTATTTATAACCCTGTAAACAGTCATATTGCAAAAGGAATTGTGAAGGATCTATGGAGGGTTTGCTGATGTTTCTGCCACACATCTCCCTAGAGCACTTTTGTCTTAGTTTTTTAAATCAAGGACTCCCAGGTCATGTGACAGTGTACTTTCAAATTTCAAACTTTTACAGCACAGAATTATATTCCGAGAGGATATATGCCTTTGTATTTATATACATATGTTTATGTATAACATACATATATGTAATATACAAATATAAATATACATATGGATATGTACATATGTATGTGTATATATATGTATATGTATATATGTATAAATATTCCCCAGTGCTGATGGATAGATGTTTTTATTCTGTGCTTTCACTTAAGGTATAGGCTTTTGACATTGTAGCAATATGTGAGTTTCATGCATCTGTATGAGTGTGTGTGTGTGTGTGTGTGGGGGGGTGTTGGTAAGGGGATGAGGGTCCCAGGTCTAATTTCAATGTCTCTCAAGCCAAATACCACTTGATCTACTCCCTGTAGTCATGTAGATGTGAGCATCTGCACTTACAGGAATGGGCAGAACTCCCAGATAGCCACACTGACAACTTCCACAACATGATTCTAGTTTTCAGTTCACTTTTCTTTTCTGACCCTGAGAGGTTTGCCTATTTTCTTGTGAATGTATCTGTGCTTTTCAAAACATGTTTATGATATCTTACCTAGCATTTCTGGTTGTTTTGGGTACTGTTTTTCTGTTGTTTTATGTGCACACCATCAATTTTACTAGGTATTGACAAAACTGTTTTCCAAACAGTAGTACCAATTCAAACTCCCACTAGCAGAACCTGTTATTCTATGTCCTCACCAATACTTGATACTGAAAAAGTGGAATAAAAAATATACTCAACCATAAAGTACTGTTGGATGGACACAAATTTTGTCAAGTACATTAGTGTTATAATAAATTGCATATCATTGTTTGTTAATGTCTACTTCTCAGTTTGTAATATTAACCATCCTTGTATACATATACATAAACACAAATATATTAGACATTTTTGTATTGTATTCAGGGAATTGTTTTCTCATATGATTTGTTCATTTCTGTCTCCTCCACACTGGGCCTTTGGTCCTTTTTCATAGTCACTGCTTTTGAGAATAAGCTATTCATTGCTTAACCCATTCTTTATTTTGCATTGCCTATCACCTATAGCTAAGTCTAAATATGACTAGTACAGAATTGGTACCAAAGCAGCTCTTACATGTGGAAAATTCTAAAATAGAAAACACTGATTTAGCCTGCTAGAGAAAGGCAGGAAGGAACACAGCTGTGGCTGGTGACTTTTATTCCTTTGTGGCAACATGTCCAATCCAATTTCACCAATGACTCCATGGAAGGCAATCTTTTCTATAGCACTGGAAGTAATGGTAAGACGGGTTCTGAATGCTGGCACGATTTGGCTGCTTCCAGTGAAGTGCTTCAAGAAGGGGAAAAATGTGGGCTGGAGCTACAGCTAGCAAGGCTGAAAGCAGACATGAAAAGAAAAAACTCTGTCAAAAGAGGCTGTGCTTTCAAGCCTTTTTCCAGCACCTTCCATTAGAGGATCTGTGCCAGAAAACAGGATTCAGTGTACCAGCAAAAATTAGGCTTTGCCCTCCCATCCAATGGCTTCAATATGCCTGATTTTTAAGGGGGGGGAAATAGGGAAACATGAAGCCTTTCAATGAACAACTAGAGTTCTAGGCTTAAAATATGTTTCTAAATGACATTTTAATGTGGATCATATACAAGGGAAATCATCATTTATCAAGTAGAAGGGAATTCTGCTAAACATTTCAAGGAAATTTCTTTGCCAAAGAAATAAGGACTCTAACAGAAAATAGAAACACAACATGCCAAAATAAAGGGGTGCAGCAAAAGTGTTCCAAAAGGAAAATTTATACCAATAAATACCTATATCAAAAAGAGAAAATACAAAAACAATCCGAAAACAATCCTTAAACAGTTGTAAAATGTGAACTAAAATATTAGCCAAAGTGACCATAAGCAAAATGAGCAAAGCTGGAGGCATCACACCATCTAAGTTCAAAGCAATAATAACCAAAATAGCATAGTACTGGTGTAAAAACAGGTAGACCAGTAGAACAGAATAGCAAACCCAGAGAAAAACCCTTATCCATAGACACCTGATTTTCAACAAAGGTGCCAAGAAAACACAATTGAGAAAGGACAATCTCTTTAACAAATGATGTTGGGAAAACCCAAATGTCCACATGCAAAAAGAATGAAATCAGACTATCATTCTATACTATATTCAAAAATTAACTCAAACTGAATTGAAGATTTGAATGTGAGAACTGAAACTATGAAACTACTAGAGGAAAGAAGGAAAGCCCCATGACATTGGTCTGGGCAATGATTATGTTGGATGTGACCTTAGAAGCCAAAGCATCAGCAGGAAAGAGAGACAAATGAGATTACATCAAAATCAAAAGCTTCTGCATAGAAAAGGAAATAAATCATGAGAGTGAAGAGAAAAACCTACAAAAGTGGAAAAAATATTTTCAAATGATACATTTGATAAGGCATTAATATTTAAATATGTGAGGCACTTAAATAACTCAATAGCAAAAAAAATATTCCTACTATAAAATGTGTAAAAACTTGACATTTCTCAAAAGAAGATATATAAAAGGCCAAAGATACATGAAAAAATCTTTAAGAAAATCCAAATCAAAATCACAATAAAATATCTCATACCAGTTAGAATGGCTATTATGAAAAAGACAAAAATAAGTGTTGGTCAGAAGGTGGAGACAGGAGAAACTTTGTCCTCTGTTGGTGGAATTGAAAATTAGTGTGCTCTTTGTGTATAATTGTGTGGAGGCTGCCCCCAAAATAAAAATAGAACTGCATATGATTAGCAAACCCACTACTAAGTATATATCAAAAATGGTTGAAATTAATTTTTTGAAGAGGTACCTGCACTTTCATGTTTGTTGTGGCATTATGTACAATAATCAAGTTAGGGATTCTATCTAAGAGTCCATCAATAAATAAATGGATAAAGAAAATGTGGCACACACGCACATACACACACACTGGAATACTATTTAGTATTAGTAAAGAAAGAAATTCCTATTATTTATGACAACTTGGATGAGCCTGGAGAACATTATGCTTCGTGAAAAAAATCCAAGCATAAAAAGACAAATGAGGGCTGGGGCTGTAGCTCAGTGGCAGAGCACTTGCCTACCATGTGTGAGGCACTGAGTTTGATCCTTAGCACCACATAAAAGTAAACAAATAAAGGCATGCTGTCCATCTACAACTACAAATTTTTTTTAAAGATAAATGATCTCACTCATAAGTGGAATATAAAACAATTGAACTTAAATAATTACCGAGGCTGGAGGGTAAGAGGATTGGAGAGAAATTGGTCAAATGATAGAAATGTGCAGTTAGGAGAAATAAATTACTATTTAAGGTGATGGATACTTTACTGGGTGGATAAGTATTTAAGGTTATGGATTTATTACTTACTATTTGGTTCAATCATTCCACACTATATAAAATTACTGTCTACTGCATAATTACATATGACTATAATTTGTCAAGAAATAGGGGGGAAGAGAGAGAGAGAGAGAGAGAGAGAGAGAGAGAGAGAGAGAGAGAGAATGAATGAATTCGTCTTGTGGAAGCCTGTTCAAAACCTCATGAGGATCCTGTGCAACCTCCACATTCCCTCACCCTCCATCTAAACAATCAAAAAACAGGCAGGAAAGTCTGCAGTTCTCTGAAGCCTGGTATATTCTTGATGTGCATCTCAGGTTTTAGAGGAAAAGGAACAAGGTAGCACTTCCTAGCAGGCAAAGTCAGAGACCACAGAGAACAGTGGATGAGGAAAGTGGAAGATGCTCCCAGAGAGCAGAGTCAGACTCTTACCATGGGTTAACCATGAAACTTGTCTAATGTACTGCCAGATAAGTGGAGGATGTTTCTCTGATTTTTGCTTTTGGTGAAGAGTCAGAGGCATCTGGCTAAAGTGGTGCATGTTTGTAATCCCAGCTACTCTGGAGTCTGAGGCAGGAGGATCCTGAGATCTAGGTCAGCTAAGAGAGACAGGGAGAGAGAGAGATTGATTATTGGTGGCATTAGATGTTAGATGGTGAATAAACTTAGGAACCTGTTTTGATAACTTTAAATTGGGAAAACATTCAAATTAAATTCATTATTAAAAAAGGATCTCAGGCTGGAGATATAGCTCAGTTGGTAGAGTGCTTGCCTTACAAGCACAAGGCCCTGGGTTCAATCCCCAGCACTGCAAAAAACCCAGAATAAAACAAAACAAAAAAACAAAAACAAAAACAAAAAAAGGATCTAATGCTCTATGTTCTAGTGGATGCTATTGTATAGTTACATGCTTAAAATTAGAGACTTAGAGTAACATGGCAATATTTTTTTTTCTTCACTTGCATCCCTTTAGTATTATTATTATTATTTTTTGAAAAGAAGGCAAGAACTTAAATCAGTCCAGCTACACCAGGAAGACAAAGGAGACCAGCATTTCCAGCCTTGCCTTCAGGATACTGGCATGAGTTCCCATATCATATAGACAAGGGGACCATATCATATAGTCAAGCAGTCCTGCTCAAACTGTGGCTTGATGATCAGTCAGGCAGGGTCCTTGTCAAAGATAAGAACATTTGCTATTGCCTGGGAGGTAGATTTCACTCTTCACAAGATGTTTATAGATCAGACCTGTTCTTCCTGAAATCCAAAGTGACTGACTTCAGTGCAAAATGAAAGCAAAGATGACAAGTTTTTTTTTTTGTTTGTTTTGTTTTGCTTTTACATCTATAGACTTCAGAGTTTTAGCAAAACCAGCCTCTAAGTCCTTGCTCCAAATTGATTTGTATGGATATTATTTAGCATCTCCTTTCACTCTCAAAAATGTCCTACTTTGGACAAGTTACAGGGTCATCCTAGTATATGCTATGAATACATCTGTCTCTTCCTTTTCCCCAGAAAGTGTGAAAATATTCCCCCCCTTAACACTAATGCCTCATCCCTGTCTTGATTCTGCTTTCATTCTCAAAATTTTAAGTAACTTCTTTTCCTCTTCTAACTACTACAGATACTATCAATTTAATACTCCTCTTTTTTCCTTTTCTTTCCTTTGTTTTTCCTGTCTTCAGTATTTCCACCACTCCCCCTCTGCCGGGGAGACTCCAGTATATTTTTCTATTGCTAATTTTCTTCAACTTCATCCTATCTGAATTTATTTGCAAATACTGAACATATAAGCTTAAATATCAATATATATTTTTACTTCCTTTACTTAACAGAACATGTGTACAATTTTCTCTGTTGGTTGCTGTCCTATCTGCAGTACAAAAATACACTCCATGCTGTCTGCAATTTCTGTTGTGTGTATACATCTCATTTCCAGGAATGACTTGGAGCACTTGAAGGGCACATTTTTCTTACCTTGCTGACCTGATCGGTATCCTCAAGAAAAAAAAAGCCAAGCTGGGCGCCGTGGCGCACGCCTGTAATCCAAGCGATTTGGGAGGCTGAGTCAGGAGGATCGCGAGTTCAAAACCAGCCTCAGCAACTTAGCAAGGCCCTAAGCAACTCAGTGAGAGCCTGTCTCTAAACAAAAAATACAAAATAGGACTGGGGATGTGACTCAGTGGCCGAGTGTCCCTGAGTTCAATCCCTGGTTCCGAAAAAAAAGACAAAACTTGCATTATTGAATAAAGTCTGCTACACTTTCTTAAATTTATGGAAATATATGTATGTATGTTTATATATATATATGTATATATTCTAGTGACAATAGTAAATACAGACTTCAAGACAAGCTTCATTAAATCTTCAATGATGCTGAGTGGTACACTTTTGCATTCTTAGAATAACAGTTGGAAAAACTCTGGTGTTTTGGTTATTTATATTTTAATAATATTTCTAAACACTAGTAGACTCATGTCATTCAATTTTATATGCAAAGACTCAAGAATTAAGTGGAACTCAAAACCTGATGGCTGTTTGATGGGGTTGATTGTGGAAAAAGATGCTTTGCATATCTTTTAGACTCTAATGTGAGGATGCTTAATTTCCAACTCCCCCCCAGTGATTTCAACTGGGGAAAACAATGATGCCTTAGTATGTATTCCACATGCTTGCTAGATATTCTTCAAATTAATTCCTCAGGGAGGGTCTCATCTTCTTTAAAAAACCTTGACTATCTTGGCTTTATATCATGAATCAGTTCATTCAGAAAGAAGACCTTTCAAAATTCTTTTTGCATGTTGTTTCTTTTTGGTAACAGGGATTGAATCCAGGAGTGCTTAATCACCAAGCCACACCCCCAGTCCTTTTTAATTTTTATTTTTGAGATAGGGTCTCACTAAGTTGCTTAGGGCCTCACTAAGTTGCTGAGGCTGGCTTTGAACTTGTGATCCTCCTGCCTCAGTCTCCCAGGCCACAAAGATTACAGGCATGTGCCACATCTACATGTTGTCTCTTACTTGTATGTTCTGGAATACGTGGTCTCTTTTTAAATTTTTGAATTTAATGTTATATTTTTATGACTCTAAACTACATTTGTGAAAGATTTACCTGAGTTTGTTTTATGGTTTCTAAAAAGGTTACTTGGTCATGGGGCCTTTGAAAGTGGGTCCTATTCCTTCTAAGACTGACATTGGAAAATCGTTCCCTTTTGTTAGAGAAAGACCATACATGATTTTGTGCAGGCAAGCAGTTGTATACTTCATCTACCACATCTGTCTTCTTTTCTTAGGGAATACACATAATCTTAGGGTTTAGCCACCTTAGAGGGGAAGGACAAGATCACTATAGACGGCTCTCCTTTCCAGAAAGAAATCCTGAAGAAGAATCTCATTGTTGATGCAGATAAGCCCTAAGGTGGCAGAACCTTGATGTTCTGGAAGCTTCACAGCCACTGATATTCCCTAGGGAGTTTAGCTCCAGCTTGGAAGATTCAGGGAGAGTTGAAGACAACAAAAATGTCATGTAATGCATAATAAAAATAGTTTTAATAAGTGTTGACTGGAACATCTCAGATCAATACGAAAGACATTAGGTAATACCTACATTCATTTCCTATAGTAACTCCCTCTTTAGGATTATGGGTATTATGATGTTTAACTGTATTAACAAAGTGTCTACTTCGATTTATGAAAAAAAAAGCACTGTGTGGTGGAAAGACCTTAGTTTTTCTCTTAATTGCTTCCTTGAGAAGCATACCATTTTATAAATAATTCAGTCATTATTGTTCCTTTGGAGGTAAATGCTAATTGCAGGTAAAATGTGTGAGCAAATGTGTAGTTCTTTGAAGACTGAGTTTAAAACCTTTGTTCTTAAAAACTGATAAAGTGTGCTGAGTAGCGCCTAGGATTCAATGGCATTTCTTGACAATGCATTAGTTTGGTCTATATTTTTGTGGATGTCCTGGCCAGTATGCTGAGACAAGCAAACAAGTAATTTGTTTAGGGTATAGAGTGATGGATTGTATTTAAAATCCCAAAGGCCTTAAGAGGACCTTTACCCTGGCAAGAATTGAAATTCACCAAACCACAGTCAGCAGCTTATGTAGCCTTATGCATCCCCTAAGAGTTTGTAGTTTTCAACTCTGGCTATGTATCAACATCACCCGGGGATCTTTCAAAAAATATCAATACTTGGGTTCCTCTCAGAGAAATTCTGAGTGAATTGCTCTGGGCTGAAGCCTCATAGTGAGCATTTTTTTTTTTTAATTTAAATTGCCCAGAGATTCTAATCCGCAGCTGGAATGAATAACCATACCAGAGCCAAAGCCCACTACCCAGTGTTGCGCAGGGAAACTGATCTTAGTGTCTTCTGATCACAACAGTATAAAACACAGAATCCACAGATATTAGACGAAGCAGAGCTTTATGTGTGTGTTTTGGAAGGTGGTTGTGTGTGTTCTTCTTTCATTTAATGCTCAATCTTGGATACAACTGTGCTTCTTTTTCTCTGAGTAACAGCTTTATGACTTTATCACATTTATCAACAGGAAAATGACAATATGTTTTGCAGTTACTCATTGATCCCTGCATCTCTATAAAGTACCACCAACAGAAAATCAGCACTGTGGAATGAATGGGCAGCCAGCCTGGCCTTGGCAAAGCTACCTTAATCGGGCTCTCTCTGCTTCTTTATGTGACTTATTCTGTAACAGCTGTGTATGACACTATCCTTGCCTAATGTTTGTGACTCAGCAAAGTTGCTTTGTAGAAAGCTCCCGAGGGCATATCCCCACCAATCTAATGTTAAAGACAGAGTACTCTTTGTGACATGATAGCAGACCATGTTATTATCCTGCATAAAATAAAATTCTTCTGTAGTTCCCTGCCTTCAGGATACATATGCCACCAGGCCTTTCATTTATTGCCTGGCCTTTCTTTTCTGGCAGCTTTATGATAACACCATTCTCCTTGTCCTTCCTCCACATATGCATGGCTGAAATGGAGAAAATGACTGCTCACTTCCTAGGTTGCTGTAAATATTAAAACTGAATGTCTGTACTTAGAGCAGAGCCTAGAGCACAATTGCAACACAATATTTTCAATTATTATGCAAAACTACAATGCATTAAAAACAAAAAATTAAAAAACAATATAGGATTAAACACACACAGACACAGAAATAAACAACAGCAAAAAGTCTATCTTTGTTATCATGAAACAGTTGTCCACTTCCTCATTTGCATACCCATGTCTATCATAAGGCTTATCTAATTGCATTGGAACTGTTAGTTTGCCAATCTGCTTAACAACAAAAGACATGATAGGCATAGAATTAATATTTCATGAAGTCAAGTGTCACTGATTTAGGATATTCAGGGGGTGGTAGGCTTTTGCTCTGCCATCTATTCTCTCTCATATGTTTAGACCTTCAAATATTATTGCAGTGAATGAATGAATGGTTCCTTTCATAGCCAAGACTGGTAAGATCTAAGAAAGCAGTTCACAGAATGCTGCCAATTGCTCCATAGATGGTTCAAAACTCTGAATCTTAACTTTTTATGACCTCCTTCCATAGCACTTATCTCTAGTTATATCCAAAACTACCATAGAAAAATTTAAAGACTGGAAAATCAGTATAAGACATCTTCCTTTGCACTATAATGAAAATTCAGTTGCTAAAAATCTGTTTCATTGTAAAGGAATGAATTGTCACAGGACATCTGTTTCATTTTTTCTCTTCTAACAGGGCCATAGTGTAAGTAGGTCAGCACTGAATGTGGTTACCAGTGGTTGATATTATAGGTGCTTATGGTGTAACTGTTAGTTTTCTTTTTATGAAAATAGATATGTTGAGAATGGTTAGTCATTCACACTGAATTTTCAAAGTCCAGCTTAGCACACCAAAAATAAATTATTGTCCTCAGCTGAGTTGGCTGTGGGCAATTCGTGAGTGTGCATCTATTCTGTCCTTCTGGAAACCTGGGACTGGCATGGTGTTCTAGAATAAAAATTCCTAAATCCATCTGGCTTGTGTCCTCTGGGTTCAATCTGATGAAAGGCTGCAACTTTAGTTTCTATTATAACATTGAATCAGTAAGTATTTACAGGCTTCCTACCAGGTACTGAGGACCTTGGTTTAAAAAAAAAAAAAAAAAAAAAAAAATATATAAAAGCATGGATATTTCTGTGCATGGATATTTCTGTGCTATGGCATAGGGAGAGGTGAGCTCTGGGGGACAATGTGACTTTATCTGGCACTTCTTACATCCCAGCACATAATCACAGTTCACATCATTCACTGGGAGCATCACAAACCCAGCTATTCTTCAGTTCTTTTACACATTCCCCTTCCTTCTTTGTCATTTGTCTTTAATCATAGAATCTTCAGTTGTCAACTTTATGATGATAAGAACCACATATATAAATGCTTTTCATTTTATCCTTGCTATGCAGAAATTTCGTAGTGTTTTTCTGAATAGGGATATTCTCTGGTTCTATCTGTGTACCTAGAAGCAGATTCTTTTTTATTTAGCTGGGTGTTTCCTTACCTTAAGACAGAGTTGTAGCAAAAAATAAAGAACCGACGTGGCCAAAAGGGAGTTAATTGACTGTCACAAATGACATTCCAGGCATTGATTGGCATGTGCTGAGAATGGAGAGGGGAAGATGAGAATGTTTTAAGAATGTATAGATCCTCAAAAATACTACTGTAATCTTATTTGGTTAGAATAAAGATAACCAGATGAGTCTGTGGTTGTTTCGTAGGTCTGGCTGGGTGTAATCCTGACTTTTATTGTGAATGATCAGGCTTCTAGGTGCCAGGACATCTGGGTAACCACAGCTGAGGGGCTAATCTAAATGATTACAGAGTGAAGGTCTTCCAGAGGCCAGGCTGCTCAGTGAGAGAAAACCATCAATTTTTAAAAATACCAGTTTTATAATTGAACACACTCTAGGATTTCAAATAGAGCATTGGCATCTGAATGTACCCTGCTGTATATAATCAAGTAGCAGCAGACTACTTTATATCTATATAGATACACCCAGTAGCCAGCAAGGATTTCAGGGGAGAGCCTAAGACTGAAGAATGTGTTATTTTAAAAGCAGTTTCAGAACTGGAGGTACAGCTCAGTGGTAGAGTGCATGCCTGGAATGTGGAGGCTTGCCTAGCACTGGGTCCAATCCTCAGCACCACAAATAAATAAATAAATAAAGATATTGTGTACATCTACAACTAAAAAAATTTTAAAAAAGAAATAAAAGGGCAGTTCCTTTAGTAGCTCATAGGCTTTCTAGAAGGGGAGTATAGTAAGACCTTTTATCAGACAAATTTAGCAGGTAATTATTGAACAAATACATGAATGAATGAATGGATGCAGTTTTGCATGAGAAATGAGAACAGGGAATTTAATTCCAATGGGTTAAAAAGTCAGAGAATCTAGATTCAAGTCCCAGTTATTCCAAATTAGCTTTGTGATATATGTAATAATATCTCTGGTAGTTTCATCAATAGCAAAATGTGGTAATAACTTCTGTCATGCTTAGCTCAGATGCTTTTTAAGAAATAAATGATGTGCTGATGATAACATCTTAAATTTATGAAATGATATTTAGTCAGTATTTTTGCTGTTGTGACTAAGTGGCTTGACAAAAACAATTTTAGAGATGGAAAAGTTTATTTGGAGGCTCACAGTTTCAGAGGCCTCATTCCACAGACTGCTGACTCCATTCCTTTGGGCTTGAGTTGAGGCAGAACATCATGGTGGAAGAGTGGGGTGGAGGGAAACTGCTCACATGATGATAAGGAAGGAGAGAGAGAGAGAGAGAGAGAGAGAGAGAGAGAGAGAGATTCCACTCACCAGATACAAAATATATACCCCAAAGGCACAACCCAATGCCCACCTCCTTCAGTCACATCCTACCTGTCTTCAGTTACCACTCAATTAATCCCTGTCAGGGATTAACACACTGATTAGGTTAAGACTCTCACAACCCAATCATTTCTCCTCTGAACCTTCTTGCTTTGTCTCACACATGAGCTTTTGGGGGACACCTCACATCCAAACCATAACAGATAAAGAGATAAGTAATTAAGGAAGGCCTTCAAGTATTCCCTTCCTTTTATTCAGATATTATTGTTTTAATTTGGTAATTTTTGGGGAGAGAAGAATCTTTTGAAACTACTGTTAGCTGATTAATCAAGCTGTACCTCTCATAATATGAAGTGGATCAAATGTTTTCTTTCTATATTATTTTATTCATTTTATACAATGAAGAAAAAATTGATAATGGATAAAATGCCTTTTGTAATCACAGAAAGGGACAAGATAGATATCAGAACTTTTAGAAATGATTCAAGTACTTCAAAATACTTTAAGAATTTTTCCAGATATCATTAGATATCTACAGAAATTAATTTACAAAACACTGTGATAACAATGGAGGAATGGCGACCAAAACTCTCTTTCACAATTCCATTGCAATGGACACCTTGCCAGAAATTACATGCCCAGGGTAGCAAAAACAGTTAATTGTTTTTCCAATATTCATTTCTACCTTTCTTGATGCTTAAAATTTGGGTAAACACATAGGCATTTGAAATAAAGATTACACATCCTGGCATCCCTTGAAGCTAGGTCCAGAATGCAGATATGGTGGTAAGTGCTGGAGCAGCCCTGTGCTGAGAACCATAGAGCAAGAACACAGCAATCCGGTACCTGGCCATGGCATCTGGCCATGGTACCTAGCTCAGAATCAGGCCTCCCCGCTTACCTGGGGGCACCTTACCAACTGGACAACCCAATGGGTCTAATCCTAGACTCCTCCATAGTCCTGGGAGCTGGTTCTTAGCCTTGCCATACCCTTGGGCAAGGTGGTGTGCAAAGGAATGAATCTCTTAACCCAGTGTTTTGGGGCCACTGCATCCAGTACCGGGCTGAACCTCCTACCTCTAGATGAAAGAGGGAAATTTATTTGGAGTTTTCTAACTTTCATAGGTAGAACCAATTCTAATGCATACTTCTAATCTCCTGCCTGTAAACTACTAAAAAAAAATTGCTTTAACTAGTAGGGAAATATCGAGATGTTATTATCACTTCTAAAACCAATAATTTTCTTCCATTTTTCTTCTAACAGGATAAGTTTTTGGCTGGGCATCTGAGAATTTAAATGGGTTATCTTGCTAAAGTTATGAAGCCTATCTGTAGTGGAGAAGTCTTAGGGTTATGAATTGGTGGGGCAATTTCAATTGAAATAAATACTTTAATTTGAGTTGTATTCAATGTCTACCTCCAATCATGTTTTCTCTTGGGTGCTGGACTTTGGCCAGTTCCTAAAGACTAGGCTGAATGCTGGGTTTGTGCTGAAGTGGTCCTCAGACTACAGTGGTTGGGTGGAACTGAGAGCAATTACTGATGGGAAATAGAGGCCCTTGCAAGAAGGCACACCATGCTGTTTGACTCCTCCAACATGTGAGCTTCAAAAACTCTGTTCTTTGTTAAGCACCCGGCCTCAGGTATTTCAGTTGATTGAGCCAGTAAAGGGAATTGTTGGTCAGTGATGAAGTGACAAGAGACAGCATCCTGCAAGTTGCTGCCTTTTCAAGACAATTATGGACATTGGTTTTGTGGAGGTAAAGTAGGATCATGGTCCCATTGGAAAAGGAGGCTAAAAAAGTTAGGGTGTTAGACCTTACCATATTGGTTGAAGTTCAGGAGGGCTTCCAGTCCCAAAAGGCAATAGAAATGTTAGAAAATGATATTTAACATTTTGATTCCAATGTCTTCACATCAAGATGGATTTACAGAGGCTTGCCTAATGGTTACCAGTGTGAAATGCTACGAGGATTCCAGAATCCTATCCAGTGAGAGCTGGAACACTGTGTGCATAGAAGACTTCTATTACATCTACCAAAATGGGAGTGGCAGGAAGGGGTTACCCATTTCCTATTTTCAGAATGTGAAGAGTTTACATTCATACTTTCTTGGAAGGGGTTGACTATTATAGGGACAGAGGCCAGAGTAAATAACTGTGGCTGGGTTCCGGCAGAACACCGAAACAGTTTACATGGTTGTTTGCAAGAATAAAGGAATAACTTGATTCAGAATTGTTTCCTGTAATTTTTTTGATTTATTAAAGTTTTATCTACATTTCCAATATTGGGTTACGTGAGACAAAGAAATAAAATTGTACTTTGATTATAAATTAGTCCACAGAATGTGATAAAACTACCACCCACAATTATAAGCAATGATTATTCCTTTCCAAAACATTAGTCATCCACCTTCAAAGGGCTGGCTCCTACAACCAGAAACTCACTACATTATTGTTTTTCTTCCTCTTACTTTCTTGGAATGCTCATGGCTTTCTCCAGCAATTAAAAACAAAGCATTTAAAACCATCTCAGTCTCACAATTTTGATAAAGGAAAACTGGGCTAAAATGCTCAACTATATTATCCGGAGGATACTAATGGCAAATATTCTTCTGTAGTGCTTATAAAAACATTTCAGCACCTTTCACTAAGTCACAGGGTATTGACAATAAGTTTTAAATTGTGTTTCTTCAAGTTTAAAAAGAATCAGAAAAATATTTAATCTATTCAGTTCTTTTTGTCTTGTGCCAAAACGTATCTTGGAATTTCAGGGAGTTGAGCTACTTGAATACAAATAAAAGATCAAACACAATGTTTAGAATTTTGGTAGGAAACACACAGAGGAAATTTAAATAATGCCCGAAATAAACAAGTAGGATTTTTTTTCTTTTTTGTATAAGGCACAACAGCACAGTAACTACTGAACACTGCTAGGACTGTGTGTAACCAAATATTCAAATACAAATGACCTCATTTATGCTTGAATATACACACCATTGGAACTCAAATAACTAAATATTCAAGTGTAACTGAGATCAGAAATGTTCCCATGAGCAGGTAGCATATATCTGAACATCTGTTGCACTTGTTTCTTCTGTTCCAACAGAGATTTCAGTGACAAGTTTCACTGTATTGCAATATTTGGGGTCTATTTCTTTGGCCAGAAACTTAAGGACCATGTCATCCCTGATACAAGGAGACCTAGGTTGAGGTGGGTAGGAGCTGTCATTCATGGTTCAGACAGTGCAGTCCTAGAGTACCATTTTACTACCACGATCAGCAGCAGGTGGTTTTATCTTCCTTTGAGATAGCCAACTGACCCGATCAAATCACATATATGTTCATTGAACTACGTTTATTGTACCTAATTGTTTGTCAACATCAAGTCATTTTTCCTGGAAAAATAAGCATATTCGGTCAGGTGTTATGTAAACTTTCAAATACTACAGCTAAGTAGGTTGTATTTCTATTAAAGCATTTATTTAGTTGTTTACGTATAGTATATCTAAAATCAGGTACTAAACTAATTGGAAGTGAGCATCTGCATAATTCTTGTTCCTATTCTCCATGTTTGGGGTATGATTCTTTTAGCTTTTCCATGATCCAGAGATAGTGGTTCCATAGTGGGCATTCAGGTAAAAATGCAGAGACTGATCTGCGGGATATCAGCATGGCAGAGTCTGTTGCCTGGAATAAGGAAAGCTGATTTCTCAGGAAAAGTGAGAATCTAAGAATATGATCCATAAGCTTATCCTAACTACCATCAGATTTGAAGGCAAAGAGTATGAATCTTAGTCAAGAACTGAAGAAAAGATATGGAGCTAAGGATAAGGTTATGGAACAGTATACGGAATGGGGGCAATCCTGATGATTAAGACCCAAAACAAAGCAAAGAGGCTAGCATTCAGAATTACTGGGTGTTGAGACAAAGGAGTCAAATGATCAATTTAAAGACACAAGATTAGGACTGCCAAGGATAGTGAGTTATTTATTATAGATATAAAAAGAGTTTCTTTCAAATGAATCAAAGTAGTTAGCTGTATATTTCACAAAGGAAAATGGTAAGACAGCCTAACTGCTAGCTCTAGGCTCTACACAGAGTGAAAGGAGAGTTTGCGTGTGTGTCTCACCAGAAGGAGGTTTTTGTGATTAATATTCAACCTAGAAGTAATTTATACCACAATTCAAATCCAATTCATAAAAAATTCTCCCTGTGGAAAGAATTTGACAAGAACAGTTTTAGTGTAAATATTTTATGGAACACCTACTGTAAGAGTGATACGGAAAATACCATTATCCATATAGTCATATGACAAAGTGTTTTTTGCAAACATGGTCTCCATAATATAGCCTATCTCACATGCAGTTTGCACACTGTTATATTGACAATTGTGTGATCAATTCCAAGGGTTCATTTCCCCTTCCTTAGAACTTGGAGGGCCTTGGAAGTGATTTAAGTACCATAATACAGTCTATAGATGGCTTTGTGTCTTTAGAGGCAAGTTCATAAGAGCCATGCACATTCACATTGTTCTTTTGGAATGCCCAAGCTCAGAAGTCAGCAATTATTGTGAAGAGGAGAAGCAGCTTCATGAAGGTCCACATACAAGTGTTCTGGTCAGAAGCTACAATGAATGTTCTGTCTACCAAAAGAAATCACCAGTTGCTGCATGTGTGAGTGGGCCATCAGATGATTCCACTCCCGATCTTTTACCACTCCAGTTGATGGCATGTGAGGCAGATAAGATGTTGCCAAAGTTTTCTGCTCTCATTTCATGTTTCTGAGCAAAACACATGATTTTTCTTATTTTAAGCTACTAAATTTAGAGTAGTTATTTTTCAGCAAAAGATTGCTGGAGCAAGTCACAAATGGAAACAAACATAATTTGCATTAGAGAAATATAGCCTGATAAAGATATTTTATCCAAGGCCATTCTCATGACCCTGGTTTAGTTTTTTTTTTTTCCCTATGCTTTTTCCCAGAGAGCAAATCCATCAAATGAGTGCAATACTTTTTTATATATGATTAATGTTCATTTCAAATTAAAAAAATTATATGTATGCTTACAATGTAAAATGTGCTTTCTCTGAATGATTAGCAATTATTAAAAAGTGTTTAATTTTTATCCTAAAGGTTATTGAATGTATTGCATTGATGATAAAGTGTCAGGCAAAAAGTATCTGGACAATAACAAAATACCCATCCTTAAACACTCATTTTTTTTCAGAAATACAATTTGCTAATGTAAAAATGTCAGAACAAAGTGACTATTAGAAATGACAGCTTATAATTCAATACAGCACTAATTTGAGTATTTAAAAAACTAATTACTCATTCAAAGAAATCTCTAGTTTTCTGCAAATGTCTTCCACATCAAGAAAAGTGAACATTTTCATTATAACATCTTAGGTTAAAAAAAGAAGCATTTAACATTTATATTTTAATTGAGTTAAATGCCTAAGGCTTCAGTGATATTGTATGTAATTGCCAGGGAAAATAAAAAAAAATCTTCAGATGAAAGAAGTGCTAATAAGGCTTGCTTAAAATATTCCTGAAATAGGTAGGTATTGTTATACATTTGAGAAAAATTCTTTAAAAATCTGAAAGATTATCCATTTCAATTTGACTAAAGTGACAATCGAAAATGACAGCAAGCTTCTAAAAAGGAGCATGATGATCAAAACGAAACTTGAGAAAGATGATTAATAGTGTACATGTGTGAAGCATACGCGGTGATCCTCAAGAACGTATGGCTGGAGCGCGTGGGTGGGTGCAGGACACGCACAAACTTACTGCTCCCTGCAGAACCCGCAGGGGTTCCCTCACATCCTCCCTTGATAACTTCCTAGTCTGCCAGGGAGAGCCAATGGAACATCTGGAAATGCTGGGAACTCTGAGCAGGGGTGGGCCAGGTTGTGGGAAGAGAAAGAAGAGACAGAGTGAAGAAATGTGGACTCTAAAAAAGCTTTGGAAGAATGGACTTTTTTTTTTTTTTTTTAAATTGGCCTAATTATTTATACATGACAGTAGAATACATTTCGACACACTGTACACAAATGGAGCACAACTTCTTCCTCTGGCTGAACAAGGTGCAGAGTCACACCTGTATTGGCTAATAATGTCCATCTCATTCCACCTTTCTTCCCCCACCCCCCACTTCTCCTCTCCCCTCACTCCCCTCTGCACAATCCAAAGTTCAGAAAGGACTTTTTGTTTGTAAGTGATGACTATAATGGCGATTTAGGTTAAAAGCTCAAGAGAAATAGTGTTACAGAGAAAATGGGTTATAAAAATGAGAGAAGGAAGATGATAGTGAGCTACTTATTTAAAGAAAATAGCCTTGTTTCTGAGCTATGAATCGTTTAGGCTTCAAGAATTGATTTTGTGAACAGCAATTGACATTTCTGTGTTCAATGAAACCTGGTTCATCTTTATACACAAGTAAACACCATGTAATTTCTACAGATTTTTTATGTTGAATTCTTCTATTTAAATGTGACAAAATGAGTCATTTTCCATCAAGACAAAAATGTTAGTTTGGAGCTTAAAAAATAATGTTTTGGGTGTTGCTAATTTAGTCTTGGTAATGTTCTTTTTACCTTAGTAAGTTGATCAGATTTTATAATAGAAATGCAAGAGTTCTACAAACTCCTTTTGATAGGTACTTTTTCTCTTACAAATGTAGCTATTGAATACATTTACATTTGTTCCAGGACCTCTTTTGAGACCCTCTCAGTTCCTTCATGTGTCTATCCCCCGACCCACAAGCAGTCTGGCACATTGCTTCATCTTTCTCTTTACCTTTCAACTCATCCTTTTGTACTTCCAATCCCTGACAACTGACCCACAACCACACTGTGTTTATTTGGGTAAATACTGTAGGTTGTTTTGCACAGAGCCATTTCTTCTACATTTTTTTTTTTTTGGTGTAGAGAGCTGAGTCTTTCTCTGTTAGCTCTGTTAATTTCAATTTTGGGTAATACCTCTAATCCAAATCAAGACTGAAGTTCATTCATACCCTTAGGGGCCTGAACCAAGGAATAATCCAGGCACTGCGACAGGTAATATAGAATTCTTCACATGGATCACCTGGATGCCTGTTTTACAGTTTTGAGTGTTTTAAAACCCAGTATTCAGAGAGACTATCTGGTCCGACTATCTTTAACTTTTCCACAAATCAATGTTTCAGCCTTAAGGAAGTCTATCCCCCAAAGAGGTGCTGAGTCTCCAAATGTCAAAACATTCTCCTTTTTGAAAGAACAGTTTCTTTTGTGTGCAAAAGGTCTTCCTCCAACTCACTCAGTGTGTTCTCCTTAGCATTAAAAAATAAACAGAAGCGACATATTCTTAAAATAACTATCTGAACTCCAGTCACCTGTGCCTCCCGGAAGCTCTCTAAATGAATGAACTGTCAAACATCACACAGAGGTGGGAATTAAAACTGCTGAACTCAAGGTGTTAGAGACAATATCACGCATCTTCAGGGCAGAGAGTCTGCCAGAGGTCACCCGGCTGCTGCCGCACAGCGTTTCTCCCAGTGTATTAAAACATTCCCTTTGAATAACACAGCTCCCTGCTACATGACTTAACCTCCAGGAGATCTGAAACTTCCAAACCATCTTCCAATTAAAGCTGACACTCCTCTGGTTAGCTGCTGCATTCAGAGGAAGAGATGTGTGCTTCAACTGGAGAAACAAATAAAGATTAATCATTCCTTTTCTAGGATTGTGAGTATTTACTAATGGAACATTTTAGTTCGATGATGTATTACTTATTAATTGCTTAAAAGCTGTAATATTGATTTCCAAACTGCCTGTTTACTTCACAGTAACAGAAGTATTGGTGCTCCCTCCCCACTTCTTCCAAAGCACAGATTATAATAAACCTCAGATGCAATTGGCTGTTATTAAAAAGTTACTCTTTGCAAACTTCTCTTCCACGGACAAATGGCCTGGCACATCCTTTTGTCTTTCTGTTTATCTCTCTGCATCCTTCTGCGCACATCATCTGACCAGCAATCACATTGTGGTCACACAAGTAAATACTGTAGGTTATTTACACAAACTGAAGCATTGTTTATAGGTGGTACTGCAGTTAATGGTGATCAGAGGTGCCAAAGTCCCTCTTCTCTGCTGTCGTCTCAAAATTAATGCAGTGCAATAATTACCTTCCTTCTTTTTCTGACCATCCTGTCCTGTTGCCAGACTTGTATTTTAGGTGGAGATTTTATGTGCAAAATTAGAGACTTCTCAGAAGGAAAAAACTGAGGCTGAAGTTTTTACTTGCTTGGAATGTCCTTTTACACTGGCTCTTTAGTGTTTCTCCACAAATGTGACCACAAGGAGACCTCAGTCTTTTCACAACACTAGGGCTTGATGTCTTTCTGAGCCCTCAGCTAGATGAAAGTTGATGGTTCCTTCTCTGACATCGCACCAACCCACATAATGGGGCTCTATTTCAGGAGAAAGGGCAGAGGGGGGTTTCTGCTTTCTCTGTCCATGCTTTCTGTGGCCTTGCTATAGTCCTTGCTGGTGGCTTAGTTCAATAAGCATATTTATTCCAGAGAAAACGGTTTGTTCATTTGTTTGTTTTTGGATAATGTAGACTGACAAACAGTGAGAAGAAATTTCTTCCTATTTGTGGCTCTCTGGTCATTCAGGGACAGTGTGCCCACTTCATTGTGTTTTGGATTCTTTCCTGTTCTAAGATGCAATGATAATCCATGAGCACAATGCTTTTTAGAACAGATATTCTCTTTGTTATTCAGGGGATGTCTCCTGAACTGACTAGACTTTTTTTGACTGAGAATTTGATGAGATAGAAAAGGAAATAATTGCTTATTTCATCTTCTGTATTCATTTCTGAATGTACTTGAACTCTCAATCTCTACTCTGGACTGATGGATACTTGTTATCTCCCAAACATCCTCAGTTTCCACCTTTATGATTTGCATTCATTTTACCACCACCCTGTCTTCCATATCCAAATCAACCCACAGATAGACTCCCTCTCCTCAGAAGATCTTCCCATTCTCCTCATGTCCATCAGAATATCACTCCCTCCATGTATTGTTGCTCCATAGAAATTGTCTCTGCTACTCTTTTGGCTTTGAATTCACGATCCTCCTGCCTCAGTCTCCCAAGCCACTGGGATTATAGGCAAGTGCCATGGTGCTAGCAGAAGATTCTTCTTATAGGAACACTAATACCAAAGGTTCAGGAACCCACCCTTATGATTTAATCTTAATTATATTCTTAAAGACCTTATCTCCAAATGCAACCACAACATGTGAATTTTAGGGGAACTAAAACATTCAGATGGCAATACATTTTGTTCTATGTATATAGTTAATATGTGGTTGTATATCTTTTATGGAAGAACTTGAAGCTCTTGTAAACTTGCAAATGCATTTACATATTTTTATACTTTACTTTTGTTGGTAAATTCGCATTTTCTTTCATTTCCTTCCTTCCTTTTTTAAATTCATGCTTTCTGATTGACCAAATGTATTTAGGTATGTGCCATTCACACTCTAATTTCTACTTTAACTTTCCAGTGTATGTTATCTAATTTAATTTAATAAAAAAAATCACTTCCAAGGCTGCTTTAAAATTCTAAAGAATTCTTAGGAAAAAATATTATTGAAAAGTCACTTTGACCCTGTAAATATAATGTGAATTCCCAATTTAATATGGCAGACTTCAAAGAGTTTGGAATTTGTGATTAAACTCTCAAATGTGTGACTGCTTATGTAAACTTGAAGACTGAAAAATGTCAAGAATCTTCTCTTTTTCAAAGACCTATTTTTGTTCACATTGATTATATGAGCTATTTAAGCAATTTCCTAGATAAGATAATGTCTGTTAGATTTTTACTTATTTTGGTTTTGAGTTTCAGTGCCTTTGGCAGAAAAATATCTCTCTGTATATATATTTTGTTGTTGTTATATGCTAGGTTGGTTACATGCTTAGTGTTTGCTTTTTGCAACATCTTATAATGTTTTAATAGAGTAATATTATAGGTATTGGAAGACAGAAAAGATTGAATGGAATGAGTATTTATATTGGCACTTAGTGAACCTTTAGCACATTAAGTTCATGTCACAGGGCGGTATCAAAAGAACACTCTCCTGAACTATTTTTTCAAACATTCCCTTGTTTTTCTCAAATGATAAAAAATTTCACTTCCTAATTTCATGCAACATCTAGGTCTTCTGGAAACAGTTCTTTTGGAGTTCACATGAGGTTTGTTAAGTTTTGTTTTCCTGTTAAACACATTTCATTGAAAGATTTTGAGAGTAAAAATAATCATTAAAATTATAGCAAACCTTTCAAATAAACACTGTCTGCAAATACAGTATTTATTTGAAAAAAAAAGAAGAGAAAATAGAAAAATAACAGTATGGATAATTTGCCATTTAAACTTTTTAGAATTTTTACATGTCAAGAAGGGAAGTATTTTGGGTGGTATTTTAGGTCATGCCTAAATTGATAGAATTATTTAGCTAAGTGAATTCTTATTTTAAGTAGAGCTTCCATGACTCCATTTATTTATTTTTTCAACTTGTGTCACATCTCTGTAGAAAAACAAACTGGGGAGATTCTAGGACTTTGCCATAATGGATGAGCTGATTACTGAGATGGCAGATTAGAAGCACCTTAGCATTCCCCAGTTTCTCCAAGAGATAGAATCAAAACAACTAGAAAGCAGATGCATTCTGAGTTAAGTAACCATGGGAGAACATTGAAGTTCAGTAGTGGACAGACACAGATTTGGAGAAACATGGAGACTTTGGAACAGAAGGTAAAACAGCGAGCCCTAGCAGCAGTCCCACTGTAGTGTGGCAGAGAGCAGGGGTAGAGGTGAGAGAGGGAGACCCAGTGAGCATCACCAGCACAGCATTTGGCACCTTGCAGAAATACAGACAATAGACCTAAATTTGCATCGCTGGCTGGTGCTGGAGAAGTTCTCTTCATTACTCAGAATATTGTCATGGTGCTATGACAGGGACCAATCTTGAGGAGGTCTTCTGTGATTAACTGCACTGGGAGTGAAAGGCCCCTGCATTTTCTGTCTTGGGTTTCCATGGCATTGTTACTATAAGGTCTCAGTGGGCAACAGCTTTGAGAATCAGTTTGGCTCCAGGAGAAAGTCTTTGACACAAACCTGTTGAGAATTCTAGGCAGTGAGAAATGGAACTTCAACATGTAAGGGAAAGGTGAATGCTCCCCCTTTAAAACTAAAAGAAACCAAAACAAAACACAAACACCAACGAAAACAAAAACAACCTGGCAGTTTGGGAAGCCAGCTGCAGGAGTGTGAGGAATGAGCAATCACATGTGAATCAGCGTGTTTGTGGGGGTCAAGGTTCAAAACACCAGAGTGTGGGTGGTGGATTCCAAGGAGGGCCACCCCCACCTGCAGCACAGAGTTGTGAATCCATGGCCTTTCCCTGTCCTCAGAGCGTGCAGCATTTAAGGCACCAGATTCCCTGACAGGCAGCAGCACCCAACATCAACCCTGCCCTTGAAGCACACAGCTCAGAGGGCGGTGGAGGGAACTTGTGCCAGAAAAATGAACATAACACCGTGCAATAGCTTGGTGACATGCTGCGACATTGCATCTGCGCTGCTCTGGGAGTGCCTAGCTCTGGAGTAAATCTTTACTGGGGAAGCTCTGAGTCCTCCCTTGCTCAGTCTGGTATGTAGGGCAGCAGAAAGGTATTCAGAAAGATTTTGGCCACAAACAATTCTCCCTGGTCACCAAGCAAGCACTGTAAAGAAAAGAAAGGGATGAATAGACCTAACTTTTGCTTTCTCCAAGGAATGCATATTTTAAGAAGACATGGAGATAAACTGATTGGCAAAGATTGTAAATACACTCTTACTTATAATTAAACATCTCGACAGAGATGAAATTTTTGTTTTTTATTAATACTTTTTTTTGCTATTTGTGAGTGTGTGTGTATTCTTTCGCTCTCTTCTCCTTTTTATACTTGTTTTTTTCTTTCTTATCTTCTTCTCCCCCTTTTCTTTCTTTGTAATTTTCATTTTCTTACCTTTCTCCTGCTTTCTTCCTTTATTTTTTCTCTTTTTAAATTTAAAATTTTTCTTTTTTCTTTTTATCCATTCTTAAAATTAATTGTATGCTTATTTTAATTTTTGACTTTTTGGTTTGTTCTAAATTATTTTTGTCCCTTTTCTTTTGTTGATGTGATTGTTGTTTTAACTTGTTTGCTTGTTTTTTGGTGCTGTTGTTATTGTTGTTTGCTTTCATTTTTCTATGTGGTCCTGGGATTCAGTTGGAACTTTACATTGGATGGAACTTTTCCCAAAATAGATCATATATTAGGCTATAAGGTAAGTATGAAACTCAAAATAATTGATGTGATTTCTTGCATTCTCTCATATTATAATGGTCTGAAACTAGAAAACAATAGCAAGAGAAAGTACAGAAATTATACAAATGTGGAAGTTCAACAATATGAAAAGTAGGTCATTGAAGAAATCAGGGGAGAAATTTAAATCAGAGGATAATTTTATTTGATTTCTAGAATCAAATAAAATGAAAACATAATTTACCAGGATGAGTAAAATATAGTGAAAGTAGTCTTACCAGGGAAGTTATAACTCTGAGTGCCTATATCACACAACAACAAAGAGAGATTTCAAATGAATAGCCTAAGAACGCATCTTAAGGTCTTAGAAAATCTAGAATATCCAAAATTAGTAGAAGGAAAAAATAATAAAGATCAGTGCAGGAATGAATTGAATAGAGTCTAAAATAATAATAGAAAGAATCAACGAAACAAAGACTTGGCTATTTTAAAAGATAAAAAAGTTGACAAATTCTTAGCTAAAGTAGCCAAAAGAAAGAGAGAGAAGACCTAAATAAATAAAATTAAAGTTGAAAAAGGAAATATTACAGTAGATGCTACCAAAATTCATAGGATGATTAAGGAATATTTTGAAAAGCTATATGTTAATAAATGGGAAAATCTGGAAGCAATGTAAACATTTTTGGGCACATATGGCTCACCATAGTTGAACCAAGAGGCTATAAAAACTTAAATAGATCAATAACAAGTAATGAAATTCAAGTAGTAAATGAAAGCCCAGAACTGAATGGATTCACTGCTGAATTTTACCAGACATTTAAAAAGAATAACACCAGTGCTCCTGAAACTACTCCATAAAACAGAAAGGAAAGAGATCTTCTAAACTCATTCCATGAATCCAGTGTTAACTTGGTACCAAAGCCTAAAAAGGGCACAATGATAACAAAGAAAACTATAGGTTAATATCCTTAATGAGCATTGATGCTAAAATCATCAATAAAATACTTGCAAGTAGACTTTAACAACACATTAAAAAGATTGTGCACCACAATGAAGTTGGTTTCATTCCAGGGATGCAAGGATGGTTCAATATTAGCAAATCAATAAACATAATGCGACACATAAATAGAATCAAGCATATAAATCACATGATCATCTCCACAGATACAGAAAAGCCTTTGATAAAATTCAAAATCCCTTCCTGATAATAAAACCCTGAATAAATTAGATATGGAAGGATTATATCTCAAAAAACAAAAACTATCTATGACAAACCTATAATCAACATTATACCGGATGTGGAAAAAACTGAAAACATTCCTTCTAAGATCAGGAAAAAGACAAGGTGTCTGCTGTCACCACGCTTATTCCATAGAGCACTAGATGTTTCAGCCACAGCGATTAGGCAGGGGAGAGAAATAAAGGAATACAAACAGAAAGGAGGAAGTCAAACTATTCCTGGTTGCAGATGATGCTATGCTTAGAAAATCCTAAAAATTGCCACCAAAAGACACAACTAATAAACAAATTGAGCAACGTATCAAGATACAAAATCAAAGTTCAAAAGTTCATAGCTTTTCTATACGGCAATAATAAACTCACTGAGAAAAGAAGATCAGGGAAGGAATCCCACTCACAATAGCCTCAAAATAATTTTAGGAAAAAACTTAAAGAGTTGAAAGACCTCTACATTAATGAACATTACAAAACACTGAAGAAACATATTAAAGAGACTAGAATATGGAAGAAGAATCCCATGTTTATGGGTAGAGAGACTTAATAATGTTAAAATGGCCACACTACAAAGGTGATCTACAGATTCCATGCAACCTTCATCAAATGCCAATAACAGTCTTCAAAGACCTAAAAAGAAAATCTAAAATTCATATAGGAGCACAAAAGACCCAGAGTGGCCAAAGCCATCCTGAGCAAAAGAGCAATGCTGGAGGCATCACAATACCTGTTTTCAAAATATACAAATCCAGCATGTCACAGGTACGAAAACAGACCTGCAGACTAAAGGACTCAGAAATAAAATCTGTACGTCTACAGCCAACTGTTTCTTTAAAATTTAATGAGATTTATTTATTTATTTTTATTTTTTAAAATTTATTTAATTATTTTTGGTTCAATGTACACAAATGGAGTACAACTATCGTTTTTCTGGCTGTGTACAAAGTAGAATCATACCATTTGCATATTCATACATATACATAGTATAATGATGTTCATCACATTCTGTTATCTTTCCTTTCCCACCCCCCTCCACTTACTTTCCTCTATACAATCCATCCTTCCTCCATTCTTCCCCTATCCCCCCCCCCCCCCCCACTTTTCGGTGCCATGAACTACTTATCAGAGAAATCATTTGGCCTTTGGTTTTTTGGGATTGGCTTATCTCACTTAACATGATACTTTTTTAGACATACATGATGGTAGAGTATATTTTGACACATTATACATACAAGGAGTATAACTTATTAGGATTCCATTCTTGTGGTTGTACATGATGTGGAGTTTCACTGGTCCTGTATACATATATGAACATAGGAAAGTGACATCCAATTCATTCTACTATCATTCGTAATCCCATCCCTGCTCCCTTCCCTTCATTCCCTTTGTCTAATCCAATGAACTTCTATTTCTCCCTCCCTCTCCCTTGTGTGTTAGCATCTGCATATCAGAGAGAACATTTGGCCTTTGGAGTTTTAGAATTGGCTTATTTCACTTAGAATTATAGTCTTCAGTTCTATTAATTTACCAGCAAATGCCATAATTTCATTGTTCTTTAGGGCTGAGTAATATTCCATTGTGTATGTGTACCACATTTTCTTTATCCATTCATCTGTCGAAGGGCACCTAGGTTGTACTATTACTTGTATTTTTGATAATTTCCATTCAGATTGAAGTGAGATGGAATCTCAGTGTAGTTTTAATTTGCATTTCTCTAATTGCTAGAGATGTTGAGTTCTTGACATAGTGCCAAAAACATACACTCTTCAGCAAGTTTGCTGGAAAAACTGAACATCTACATGTAGACCCCTATTCCTCGTCTTGAATGGAAATCAACCTCAAAGGGATCAAGGACCTAAAGTAAGACCTGAAACTTTGAAAATACTAGAAGAAAATATGGGGCAAACATTTAAAGATACTGGAAGAGGCAACAATTTCCTGTATAGAACCCCAATAGTTCAGGAAACAAAAGCAATCATTGACAAATGACATCATATCAAAATAGAAAACTCTGCACTGCAAAGGAAATAATCAACAGAGTGTGGAGAAAACCTACAGTGTGGAAGAAAATCTTTGCCAGCTATTTGTTGGACAGATGGTTGATATCCAGAATATAGAAAGAACTGAAAAAAAAATTAACAAAGTAACAAGTAATCCTATCAAAAAATAGGCCAATGATCTGAACAGACTCTTCTCAAAGGAAGAAGTAAACCCAGTCAATAAATGGGCAAATGCTCAATATTAGCCATCAGGTAAATGCACATCAAAACTATAATGAGATTCCATCTCACCCTAGTCAGAATGGCTCTCATCTAGAACAAAACAAAATAAAACAAAACAACCAAAACTAACAAACAATGGCAAGATTTGGGAGAAAAAAAAAAACTTTATACACTGCTGCACTGTGGGTAGGAATGTAAAGTAGTTCAGCCACTATGGAAAACATGCAATATAACTAAAAGTATAACTACAATAGGATGCAACTATTCCACTACTAGTTTGTATATATCTGAAGGAAATGAAGTCAGGATACAAAAAACATGCTTACCTATGTTTGTGACATTATTCAATAGCCAAGAAGTAAAATCAGAGTAGGTGACCATCAATAGATGAATGGATAAAGAAAATGTGGTGTACATACAAAATGAAATATTACCCATCAAGAAGAATGAAATTCTGTCATTTGTGGGGAAAATTGATGGAACCATTTAAGTGAAATAACATGTTAAGTGAAATAACCCAGACAAAGATAAGCATTTCATGTTTTCTCTTACATATCGGGGGGACATGCACACATACACACACACACACACACACACACACACACACACGCGCAAAAATAAAGACATATAAAGAAAAGATGACCTCAAAGTTGAAAAGGGAATATTTGGGAAGAGGGAGGGGAGAGAAGGGGAGAAGGGAGAGGAAAGGAGGGCATGATCAAACATGATGTATTCATGTATGGAATTCTCACAATGAAACCCATTAATTTGTATAATTAACATGTGTTAATAATTGTAACTGCATGTTATGGTTTAGATGTGCCCCCCACTAAACCTCACATGTGAGACAACATAAGAAGGTCTGGAGGAGAAATGACTAGGCTATAGCCTTAATCTAATCAGTGGATTGATCTCTGATGGGATTAACTGAGTGGTACCTGGAGGCAGGTGGGGTGTGACTGGAGGAAGTGGTTCATTGGGGGCCATGAGGCATATATTTTTTTTTTATTTATTTTTTATTTTTTTATTTTTTTATTTACTTATTGATTCATTGAACACAAATGGAGTACAG
>JAJEJO010000949.1:0-31121 GCA_020662805.1 Glaucomys volans | reverse complement strand
AACCAAGACAGCCGCTCTCTCACCACCTCCAGGTTGGGAATGATCAATGTTTCTGGGCAGAGGCAACCAGGAGATGCCGCACCGTGTCCCTGGAGCCGCAGCGCCGTGTCCCTGGAGCTGCAGCACAGTGTCCCCGTGAAAGGGGTGGGCTTAGGTCCGAGGGCTCTGAGAGGTCAAAATGGAGTCTCTCCGCCAGGGAAGCTGTAGAATGGCGCCAACCGGGCCCAAATTCCCAGCTGGGGCTGGCAAGCAGCTCAGCTCCCTGGTAAATCTCACCTGAAGCTGCAGTGCTGTGGCCCCAGGGAAAGGGGTGGGCTTAGGTCCGAGGGCTCAGAGGTCAAAAGGGAGTCTCTCCGCCAGGGAATCTGTAGAATGGCGCCGACCGGGCTGGGGCTGGCAAGCAGCTCCGCTCCCGGGTAAATCTCAGCTGAAGCCGCAGCGCTGAAGCCGCAGCGCTGAAGCCGCAGAGCTCCCCAAATATTTTTCATGTGAGGTTGGTTGAATCTGCAGATGTGGAAGGCATGGCTATGGTTGGCCAACTCTGTAAGACATAAAGGTAAGGAAATGAGGATCAAAATTTTCCATCAGTGGACATGTCTGTAATATATGGGATACTGTGCTTTTTGTACACCTTATTGCTTTTGATTTATTTAAAATAGTTAAGAATACAAACTTCAGTATTTAAGGACTGAGAGTAAGAGAAGACAGATATATATGTCACTATGACTATGAGATATTAAGCATAGAATTCTAATTACTGAAACTGATGGGTGAAGAAACCTGATGGAGTAAAAAAGGTAATTATTATAAAACTGTTGATAGTGTAGGTAAAAGACTTGTCCCTAAAATTAAAAAGTCAAACCTAGTTAATTATATCTTAGCTAATAAAACCTGCAGTGATAAGGTGTATAGATTGGTGAAAAATTAATGAACTCTTTAATGAATTTTTTAGTAAATTATGGAAGTCAAAAGTAACTTAATAAGAAGTCTGAAAATGTTTAGAAGAGATTAGATTTACTGAGATTAAATAATGCTAGAAATTGTGAAGCTCCTTATAAAGGAGAACTCTGAAATTAAAATCATCTTATTGGGTTGTATCTCATTGTCTAAAATAGTTTAGCACAAAGTAGGATTTCATAAATACTAATTGCATTAATATTAAATTAATAAACAAGTTGATATTAAAATTCAGGCACCGCAGGAAAGCAAATATGGTGTGCACACGCATGCTGTAACTCTGAGGGCTCCTGGCAACGTTGAAAAATGGCCGAATAGTATTCTCAGTAACTTTTCAACTTTCTCCTTCTCTATCTCCTTATTCAAAACACTTAAGCAGTCACTTATAGTTCAAAGCATAAAACTTCCCGAGGAACACACTAAGGCGCCTCTCAAAATTCATTTTTTCCCTCCTGACACATCTCATTTTTCCAATTTAAATTTCTATTCTCTTTTTCCATCTTACTAAAACAGCCAGGAGAGCAAATGAATCCCCTGATTGAGTGATATTTCTGGATATAATTTACAAGATCCCGTTTCCTTCTTCTGGTCAATTTGTATTTTTGGGAGGACTGGAAATGGGAGAGGATGCATTCTTCATTTTATTCATTTTGGACAAAGTTTTGCCAGTAAGTGGTAAGAATCTCCTGGCCCAGGGAATTGATGCACACCCCCAAACACAAACAGGGTCCTGTACTTTCTACCAGTTGCTATGTAATTTCTTGTTTTGATGTTGTCAGGGAAGTGAAACTGTCCATAACATGAACATATGTATCCTTTTCCATCAAATGCTACTGGTTTTTAGTCATTTTCTTTATAGATGATTATAGAAAAGTGTAGACATCAAGTTTTTGCAAATTAAATGCTAAATAAATTTCAACATGCAATGGCAAATATTACAACCAGCCTGATGGATGAAAGTGATATTTGAGAATCAGTCTAATCACAAGCAAAGCCACTGATGAGAGAGGATGTGGCAGTGAGGCCAGTTAACAATTGAAGTGAAAAGTGAGAATTATGACTGGATAAGGTCTTCAAAAGAGCAGAATTTGAATATTAAAGGATTGAGAAAAGCTCTGTAGGAAAATAAATGAACCTTTAGGCAATTTTTTAAGAAAACAATCCTCTGGTATGATCCTGTTGCCAAAGTGAAGCTGGAGGAGAAAGTATATCATAATTTTTATTGAAAAATAAAAAAACCTCAGTTGTGATGCACCTATTTTTTTATAAATTCTAAGAATTAGTATATTGCTTCAAATACAACCTCTACCTGAATATAGAGCAAATAAACAATTTAAAACTTTTAAAATTTATTTTTAAAAATTATTTTTTATCCTTATGAACATTTTCATTTTTATAAAATTGCAACACTTTAAAAAGTTTTAACTTTATTTATCAAAGTGAAGTCCTATTCAAAAGGATTTTTCCAGTACATGTAATAATTTTTGCTCTGGTTTGAAGTGGGATTAGATAAGTGCCTTTCTCCTTCCGTATTATGGTAAATGAATAATGAGAACCCTTTATTTGGGACCATGTATGTGTGTGTGTGTGTGTGTGTGTGTGTGTGTGCACACATTAATTTCAGTGCATAGAGAATTTTTCAGGTATAGAATTTGATGAAGATAATAAAATACTTAAAAGCGACTGGCATAATTTTACTAATGTGAACAATACACTATTTACCCACTGAAAAAACTCTATAGGATACCCAACAGGTTTTAAAGTTCTCTTCCAGTTTGTCCCAATAATTTTTTTTAGTTCTTTTTTAAATTCTTCTTATTATTTTGGTTCATTGTACACAAATGGAGTACAACTATCATTTTTCTGGTTGTACACAAAGCAGAATCATACAATTTGTGTATTCATACATATACATAGAGTAATGATGTTTGTCTCATTCTATTGTCTTTCCTTCCTCACCTGCTCCCCACCCCTCATTATCCTCTATACAATCCATCCTTTCTGCATTCTTCACTTACCTCCCCCCGTTATGGGTCATCAACTACTTATCAGAGAAGTCATTCGGCCTTTGGTTTTTTGGGATTGGCTTATTTCACTTAACATGATATTCTCCAACTCCATACATTTACCTGCAAATGTCATAATTTTACTATTCTTTATGGCTGAATAATATTCCATTGTGCATATATACCACAGTTAATGTGGAATATATGTGCAAAGAAGTAGTATTCAGATGTAAAAAGAACTACATTCTGGAACCAACTAGATGTCCCAATATTTGATTCACCTTGCCTGATCTGAATTGGATGCCTTTCTCTTTCTCTCTTTTTTGGAATTTTACTTGTTTTTCAAAATTTATTGTGGTATCAAAACTATTTTCTTAGAGTATTAAAACCTCTCCATGTTCCAGGTGTGTTTGTGTTTTGAGGTGGCTAGGAGTCTCTGAACTTATAGGGGAGGGAGGGATCTTATTCATCTTGTTGCTGGTTCTCAGAAAACTTGATGCCCCACTCAGTGCTGAGTTCAGCTGTTGTGAAGAGGGTGGAGTGGGGGTGTCTCCTCCTATTGTCCCAGTATCTTTCGGGCTAGCACACTAAAATTGGATGATTTATATGCATAAATTAGAAAGAATTAAACAATTTAAAAAGACAATGTGGTTTTTTTTTTATGAAGGTGCCACACTATCTTTGGCTAGTTATCTATTTAACTAGTTTTACTATTTTTAAATTAAAACTGTGTATAAACATCTTTGTGTAGAGATTTTGTTTTGTTTTGTTTTGTTTTGGGAACAGATCCCTAGAAATTGCAGCTGGAATAGGTAGAATACATTTTTTAAAATGCTGGTGGTATTCTCTCGGAAAATTTGGGGATGAAAGAACATTTAGGAGACAATAAATATCATGTCAAACACTATCAACTAGGGTGTTGTTCCGCACTGAACAACAAAGGTTGGGTGCCCACCCTTGGACCAGCCAGGGGGGCACGGGGTCATACAGGATGGTGAGTGTCGAACAGCTGAAAAACGCACACCAGCCGGGAGTCTGTCGAGAAGGATCTCAGTTTAATGGGGAGGTGAAACAGGTATATGAAAAGGGAGCGAGGGGAGGAGATACAGGCGGGGGCCAATCATCTTAAAGGTCAACAGCACATGCAGTATACAGCAAGGCCTGCAGGGCAGAGGTCTGCTAAGATGTAAAGCTGCTCAGGTTCATGGAAGTTGAATGAGCCAATCCTGGGCCGCCACCTTGGTGGTACCCCGAGTGGGGGAGGCTTTTGCCCCGAGGGTGTTGTTAATGCGGTCGCCATTTTAAGGTGTGTCCCTACACTAGGGAAAGGTATGACTACTATTTTTTCCCAATATTTTGTCTGTGCTTAAATATTTATAAACATGAGATTATGATGTACAATACAATAGTATTGGTGTTTGTGTGTGTGCTAAAGATTAAACTCAGAACCTAGAGAATGTTAAACACATGTTCTACCACTGAGCTATATCCCTGGCTTAACAATTTGTATCTTATTTTTCCCTAATATATCATGAGAATTTTCCCATATTCAGTTTTTTTTTTTGAAAATTATAAACCACTTTGCTGTATTGGCTTTAAAATTTAGTTTTCCTTTCCTTCTGTGTGGATACTTACATTATTTAAATTGTTTTGGGATTATGGTGCTGCATTGAACATTCATGAAGATTTTTTTTTATACATTTATATTTTTTTCCCCAAAACTAGATTTCTAGCAATGGAATTCCTGAGTGAGTCAAAAGTTAGGAGCATTTTGCTAAATCACTTTCAGATAATTAGTAAAATTTTTCAGTTCTAGCAACAACTTATGATATGGGCATTTATTTATATTCTTGTTTATACCACACTTAGCATTGAGAATTACCAGGACAGTTTTTGCAAGTTTCTTAAGGAAAACTAATATCATTTGAATTTTCATTTCTTTGTTTATTGATGAGGTTGATCTTTTCATTTACTGTTTATTAGCCGTTTGTGTTTCTCTTGTGTATTCTCTGTTCATACTTTTTGCTCATTTAGTTATTTGATGCATTTGCATTTTCAAGGGGAACTCATTAGCACAAATAAATCTCTAATTAGTGAACCTATGTAGGCAATACTTTCTAAGCAGAGGGGGGATATTCCTTGCTTATGACTATCCTTTAAAAAAATGTATTTCATAAAAAAAAATCCAGCATCTACTCAGTAAAAGAAACTGTGAACTCTGGGAAATAAAATGGAAAAAAAAAGTTTGTGTCCTCAATAAGGATGCTGTTGTATCACTTGAGAAAAATAATTGAGCTTAATGCTTCTACAAGCTCACTTATTTCTAATTAAGAAATTATAAAAGCTAATGAAATATGTTAGAGGAAATATGAACAATAGGAAAAAGAAGGGAATAATTAGCCATAGTTCCATCATTTTAATCCATCTCTTCAATACTTTATAGTATAGCAGTTTCTTTTTTTTTCATTTGAACATAGTCATAATCACACTCTACATACTACTTTGTAACTAGATTTGTAACTTAATTTATAGCTTAACCCAGTCTTTTGTTAAAAGTCTTTATCCTAATAGCTGAATCTCTCTACAGTTTAGTTAATCATACTCAAGCTGAACATTCTGATTCTTTTTTTTTTTCAGTATAATTTCTTTAGATCTATTCTATATTTATTTCTTGGCCACACTTTTTTTTTTCACTTACCCCTCCATCATAGGTGTAATTATCAATTATTTGCATTTCAAATACACAGATTAGAAAAAGCTGATTAGAGAGCTCTGAGGAATGCTTAACCATACTGTGTTGGAAAATCATACTGTTTTGTGAGTAACGATTTTTGTCGTGGTTTTCTGATGTACCCCAGATCATACCACATCAGTTCCTCCTTGTATCACATTGGAAGGACCACTTGATTCAATAATGGAACACCAATTGCATGCTTCATTGTGCAGTCTTGAGTAAATTGTGCTTTTAGAGTTTCCATTTTCTCATCTGTAATATGCAATTTCTAAGGCTTGTATCACACAATAGTTTTATGGAGATTAAATAAAATAGCATACCATGCCAGTTGAAGTGCACACTCTGAATTGGTTCAAGTTCATGTTAGATTTGGCCCTCCTTTCTTTGATCCTTCTCTTGCATTCTGGCCTATTTGAGAGAAAAATGGAAGTTTGAATTGGCTCAAGAAATTAGAATTTCCATTATTTTCTCTTTTCCACATTCTTGTAGGAACAGGGTCTTAATCCTGTTGTACCTTAAGTCTTCTTGAAACTTCTAAAAATACAGTAATTACTGATATTCTATCAGTTTACTCTGGGACAATGTGGGAGTATAATTTTGGTTCAAAGGAGTCTCCTCTGTCTTTTCTCTGGTTGGGACTGATACTGCCAGGGCATCCCAGGCAGAGCCAGAGTCTGAATCACAGCTCATGACCTTGCTGCTTTTGTGAAGTGAGGCTCCTTTCCCTCTTTTACCTCTATTAGACATTATTCTCCCTAATCATGTCCTTGAAACTTGTACTTCTCATATTTTATGGAGTGATTAAGATTTTTGACACACTAGTACAGAATTACTTATGATAACATCTCTCAATCTCACAGTAATGTAGTCAATATCACATTTTAGGGGGTGTTAGCAACTGGATATTTGTGTAACCCCTAGCTTGTGTATTGAAACCCTAACCCCAATTTGATGGGTTTTGGAGACTGGGCTTTTGGGAAAGTAATTAGGTTTAAATGAGGTCATGAGAGTAGACTTTTATGATGAGAAGCCCCTTTGAGAAGAAGTCAGATCAATCTCTCTCTCTCTCTCTCTTTCTCTCCCTCCAGGAACATGTGCAGAGAAGAGCTCATATGAGCACACTACGAGCCAGGAAGTGAGCCCTCACCAGCATCCAAATCTGACAACACCTTGGTCTTGGACTTTCCATCCTCCAGAACTGTGAGAAATAAATGTCTGTTGTTAAATCTACCCCATCATTAATTCTGTTACAGCAGTTCACACTGTATTAGGTGGAGTAAAATGAGCCTTTACAAACAATGCTCACACTGTCTTTCTCATGAGAGAAGTGATACTTATGCCCTCTGGGTCAGATATGTAAAGGTTTCACTGAAATAAGATGGAAAATCACTGTTCTGGAAAAATTGCTTTCTGTTTTAGAATCCAAAGTTTAAAGGGATACAGAATTTTTCTTTTTACCTGTAGTAAATGTTTCCCTTACTGTACGGTATGTTCTTTATTGGGAATAAGCCATGTTATCATGTTCATAGTTTGCCTGTGAGCAGAATGAAAGAACATTTGGCACGTATATTCAAAAAGAAAAGCTGTGTCTTCCTGGTTATTTTTAAAGAGTAGAGATGTAAAATTAATTTTTAAAAAAGATAAGCATGTTTGGATGTAACTATGACATACTATATGCAGTTTATATATATATTTTTTGTGTTAGTCTTACCATAGTGGATGAGAAAGGAAGCTAGTACATTCTGTTGGGCTCCCTAGGTCTCATGTATGAGGTGGGTACTGGGGAGAAAGGCAGAGGCACAGGAAGGGAGCAAAGGCTGAACTGTTCTCTAGAAATGGGTTCACTTCCAGTCTCTTCTCTGTTCTCAACTACCTGCAGGAACTTGGGCAAACTAAATTCTCTTTTTCTTATTGGTAGGTTGGGGATACTGACACTCTGAAAATGAAATGACTTTGGGGTGCCACACAGAAAGGGTTTTTGTTGTGAACAGTTGTTTTTATTAATAAATTCTAGCATCTCAGGTTTTACCAGAAAATAATTTGGTTGAGACTAGGGGTTGCCTGTAGTTTGACAGTTGAAACAAATAAAATAATTCAATCTTTATTTTAATGATTTTAGTTTCAAACTATCTATCCTCTCCAAGTTATAGGGAGAGACAAAGAATAATACACAATTTAATGATTGCATATGAAAACATTCACAGAAGCAGCAAATTCTGAGAGAACTTTATTCATAGATTTGGAGAATTATGCTAGGAGTTTCAGTATTCTTTAGTGCCTGAGTTTTTTTGAAGTGCAAATTTTCAAAGAAGAGTTGTGAATACTCCAAGTCAGTGAGCACATTGATTCGAATTATTTTTTTATCAGTCCCATTTTTAATTCAATTGGAGAGGACTATGTGAAACCCCTTGGAGAAAAAAAATGAACAAAATAAAGGTAAGAAGAAAGTGGAAGCAGACAGAAAGAAAAAAAGCAAAACCTTACCACATTAGCCATACAGTTGGCAGTTTTGCTGAGGTTAGCCATGTGCACAATAAATTTTTTGTTTGGTATTTTTCTGTGATTTCTTTGAAAAATTCTCAAGAAAAACATTAAATAAATTGCTCTAAAAAACGTTTTTTAAATTAAGCATTTTAAAATTAGCATGCAAAGATGCAAAAATCCTTCTTGAGTCTAGCACCTGCATGAATTAACTACCCAAACACATGGCTTTCACTTTTAGCTAACTTTTTTTGAAGTAAACTTTTTATTTTAGAATGAATTAGACCTAGAGAAAAGTTGTAAAGACAGTACAGAGATCCACATGCTTTTTGCTCAGTTTTTTGTAATGTTAACATCTTACATAATCATGGTACATTTGTCAAAACTAAGGGCTTAGTATCACAGGATATGGTTAACTAAACTCTATACTTCATTTGAATTTCAACAGGCTTTCCATTGAAATCCTTTTCTTGGTTCCAGGATTTAATCTAGGACACCTAATTGCATTTAGTATTTTCTGGTCTGTGATAATTTTCAACCTTTAAAAAAAGTATTTCTTTCCTATTGATATTCAAAAAGTAAGAGCACAGTGACTTAAAACTATGCAAATTTATTTTTTCATAATTCTGGAGGTTAGATGTCATAAAATGGATCTCACCTGGCTAAAATCAAGGTGTCTGTAGGGCTGCATTTCTTTCTGGATCTGCAAAGAAGAATCCATTCTCTTACCTTTTCTACCTTCCAGGAGCTGCTCATGTTACTTAATAGTGCCTCCTTTTCATCTCCAAAGGCAGCAATGGCTGGGCAGGTTCTTCTCGCAGTGCCATCTGTCTGATTCATACCCTTCTGCTTTCCTCTTTCCCATTTCAAGGTCTATGTGGCTATACTGGGAACACCATTATAATCCACTATAATTTCTTTATTTTTGCAGTCACTTGATTGGTAATCTTAACTGTCTGCAACTTAATTGCCCATTACTTGGTTGTGTACCATATTCACAGGCTCTGGAGAGTAGGATGTGGATGTATTTGGTGGGTCTTTATTCTGCCTACTGTAGTCTATTCTCTGATTCCTGAAGATTCATATATGTTCCACATGAATAATACATTTACCCAAACCCAAAGTCCTCATATCAACTGAAGTCCAAAATCTCCTTTGTATCTCATTAGCTTGAGTGTCCCAAATCTGATCATCCTAAACCAGGTATGAGTGAGACTGAATATAATTGATTTGGGGCACAATTCCTTTCTATATATAAATATGAAATTTAAAAAATAGTTGTTTTCTTCCAAAATACAATGAGGGAACAGAGAGAGGCAAAAGGGGAAATGGAAGGAAAAAAGGAGTTATGGTTTTCAAACAATTCCCAAATTCCCAAGTTTCTCACTAAACCTCTGGGTTTAATGCTCTGATGGAACCATCTTTCCTCTCTCTTGAAAGGTACCACATGTTTGCATCTGAGTATCAATCTGTTTTTTGCCTGTAGAATTGTGGAGGGCAGCTTTATTTTATTTTGTTCTCTATCATTTTTGGTCCAAACTTGCAGTGTTTCTGATAAAACTCTGAAGAACCTAATAACCTCTTGATTTGAACCCAGCAAGACCATGCCAGACTTCTAACCTGCAGGGCTGTAAGATAAAACAGTTATGTTGTTTTAAACCACTAAGTTTGTGGTAGCTGATTATACAGCAGTTGAAAACTTACAATTGGTCTTTAGTAATACGGAAGTCAACAGTTATTGAAAATAACCATATCAGGGAAATGTTGGAAAACGAAAGCCTGGAGAGTTGGAGAGAGGGCATCCAAATGCACTTTGCCCATAAGCAGTGCTTTCTCATCTCTTGGCATTGGCTCTTGGTCTTCATCCACAGGCTTGCTCTTGTTCCCATCCTGACTCCACTCTGTTCTTGTAGTAACTTCCTCTCTTTGCATCTTTCCCAATTCTCAATCTGGGTTAACTCTTTCTCCTTTAGGTTCATATCACCTGGATTCTTACTCTGTCGGGTGATATAAATTCTTTTCTCACTAAACTCTTGTGTATGCTCAGCACTTAGCAGAGTGATTAACTCTAATAAATCTCAATAAATGCTCACTGAATTAATAATTATTCAGGGGTCCTTGTACATTGATAAATTAAGTAAGTATAAAATATACCCTCTTACCCTGTGATGTTTTATTTTCTCTCTTCTTTAGGTACAGTTCAGTAGTTAGGCTTCTATCCAAATATTTGGTGAGATAAGCTGAAAGATTAACCAACAGAGCAAATACTCATCAAATTTCAATCAAATTAGAGCTTTACCACATAAAATCTATTTACTTACCTGAAACCTCTTTCCCAGGGAAATATTTGTAGATCATTATCCTGAGTTTCAAAAGTCAATTTCCAAGTAAGTCCTAAGTTATGAATTTCCATGAAAAAATATTCATAAAACTGAATTTGAAGGTATTTAAATTTCAAGAAAGAGGTTGCTAGGAAATGCTATAAACATTGGAAAGCTTAAATACACCTGCATTGAAAGCTTAAACACCCACAGACATAGGAACTTGAATCTTAAACCAATTACAATCATCAGGAAGCAAACTTTACCCAAATAAACAGAAAAAATGATTTAGGTTTCGAGGTATCAGATTCTTACTTTGAACCCCATTTGTTTTTTGACTTTCTCACTTGTTTCTATCAATTCCCTGGTCTTGCTCTCAATGATTCACTCCTTCAACAGATAATAATTTCCTGTGACTTCAGAGACCACCCTGTTCAGTTAACTTTTCCTGCTCTCACCATGCTCCAATTTCCATACTTTGTCTTTTTTTATCTGATAAGCCCTGAAATTTGCTTTGAGTAAGCAGTACCATCTTACATAACTAGAAGCCTTTCATCTCACAACTACACCCATCCCAAACAATCTGGAACAAGGAAGAAAACAAGTTTCTGAGCAGCTGGGACAGTGTCATAAAGATCAGACCTGACAACTCATGCAATTCACTCTTTGGAGTGTACCTCAGACTCTCCAAGTTTATTTATTTTGATTCAGTCCATATCCATACATCCTGAAGATATTAATGGATGATCTCATAAATCAGTACCTAATACGTGTGACATGATGGTCTTGAGCAATAAGTACAAGTTAATTTGTGTTCTGTAAATGGGAATGAACATGACCAGAAAGTGGGCAATTAATTCATCAATGGATGAGTTACATTCAAAATGGGTGAAATAGAAAAAGTCTCAGAACTTAAGAAACGAACTTCCTTAGCTTACGAAATATTTTTTTGTAAAATGTCACTTCCCAATAATGCAGAACATGTTTTTCAATTCACTCATCAGCAGTATTTTGTGGTTTTAAATGTAGTTTAAAAATTGAACAGGTGTGTAGAATGCTTTGGTAATAACTAAAGAAATGCTAGGGCATCTAAAAACCTCCTGGAGTCCACTTGCTGCAAAAGTTATAGAAAGAAGTCTGACTGATAGGGGATAATCAGCCCCATGGGCTCTGAATGCAGAAGCGTAGGTTCAAATTTTTACTCAACATGATGGGTCGTGTGAACTTCCATTCTCTGCATCAGTTTCGTCATTTGTGGAAAGGGGATGGTAAGTGTAGCTATCTATTAGTGTAGGGCACAAAGCACAAAATATCTCAGTTGCTGCATATTTTGACTTTTACTTGCTTCTGAAGCACATCTAACAGAGATGGAGAAAAACCAGAATCACAAAATATTTGCATTGTAAGGGAAGTTAAAATTTATTCAGTGAAAGGAACTGAGAAATGATCTAGTTCAACTTTCACTCAATGTAAAATTCTCTTCTCAAGTTCCTTGATAGTCATTTAACATCTGCATGGAAAAAAAAATCATGAAAAGAAATGAACCATTCCAGTAGTTTTTCTTTCTTTTGGCATGACTCTGCCTATTCCAACCATTTATCCTTGTCTATGTTTTAGAGAACTGAGAATAAAAATACCCACCCTTCCTGAGTGTGGACTTTGTGCCAGGTAATAGTATGCACATTGCATGTATCATCGTTCATCTTTGTTATAATAATACTATGCAGTACATACTCTTAACCCTATGTTAGAGATAAAAAAGTGAGGCACAGAAGGCCAAAGATATTTTCTGAGTTTGTACAGTTAATAAGTTTAAAAAATGATAAAGTGTTGTTACCACTAACACTTTTGTAATTGAAAGTATTTAGTATGGTTTTTTCTTTTTCTTTTTTTTTTTTTTTGCAAGTTTTCTATTTCTTACAGCAAACAATTCTCTGAGCAATTCCTTCTATGATATGAAGACAGTGTTTCCTGTCTGTAACCCTTTCTGAAAGCTTTACAAATTTTTAATATTGCCCTTAAGTATGGCATTCAGGAATGAATACTCTTCTGCAGTATTGCCTACCCTGATTTAGATATAGCCTGATGTTCTTTTCTGCAGCTGTGTCAAAATGTTGACTAATGTTCAATTAGAGATCAACTAAAGCCTCCAGTTTTTTTCCTTCCTCATTAAAAGTCCTCCACACCTGGTCTCTCTCATCTTGTACACATGAGGGCATTTGTTTGTATTTTTTAATCATAGCATGTCTGTTAATTTCATTTTATGGGTTTCATCTCAGTGTTCTGCCTTGTCAAAATCATTTAGAATCTTAGTCCTGTCATCTGACAGATTAGCTCTGCCTTTCAATTTACTGTTATTTGCAAATTTGATAACCATGATTTCTATGCCTTCTTCCAGTCTGTTGATAAAAATATTGAACAGGAAAAGACAAAGATACGATCCAGCAGCCTGGTACCAGAGACATTTTAGTTAGTGATGCTCCATCTGAATGAATAATGGTCCAGCAATAAAAAAAGAAGGTAGCTTGGTATAGTATTTAATAGCTTCAAAGCCGTGTTTTTTCATTATATAATACTTTTTTGTGATCTAATTCAGTCTGATTGGGTAGACAGAGAAATTAGATTCCAAAAGAAGCAGTAAGTGCTCACTGTGTTCTGGGATTTTAGGAGCTCTGCAAAGCCTGCATCTCTTGAAATTCCTCCTTATTCAATTCAGTGCCAGGATGAATCTGGAGGAACTTTTTATTCTTTAGTAAAATAGGATTTTTGTGTACTTTTCAAATTCCATTCTTTGATGTTTTTTTCACCATGCATTTATCACCATGCCATATGCATACTTCTTATCTTGGTTATTGTCTGTCCTCCTGGAATGTAAGCTCCATAAGGCAGGATAATTTTTCCTCTGTTGCACACTGCAATTTCCTAGCATGCTGATTCTTTCAGTAGATACTTAAACATGTATCAATAAGTGATTGAAAAACTTTAAGGCTTATAGGTATATCAAGTTTTGCATAAATGTATCTGAAGTACTTTAGGGAAAGTTTCCATAGATTAAGCCCCACCTAGGCAGTGAATGCCTGTGAATTGAAGAAATGAGAGACCTGCTCCTGCCCTCTGCCTACACTCCTGGGTCTTCTATAACTCTTCTTCCTACTCTGACCCAGGATGTAGGGGGCTCCCTGCACGTTCTCCAAATTTCTAAGATATGTCTAAAGATAGCGCTCCATTCTATAAACAATTCTTGTTTTATTCCAGTGATCTTTCTAGCCTTATAGCTTTTCTGAAATGAGAAACACTGTCTTGAGACGGAAGTTGCAGATGCAGAATGTCTTCCTTCAGTTCCTATTACTGCTCTTTTGAATTTTTTGTGGCTTAATAAAAAATACTACACCTCCTTCACTTGTCATTCTCTGAAGCTTGCTTGTAGCTTCGCTGCAGATGCCTCAAGCTCCCAGGCCAAAAGATAGCATTGTGCTGAGCTGGGTCTTGCCAAGCCCTGGTCACTTTCACAGTCCCCCGTATCTCATAGTCATCTGCAGTGATCCTCAGGCATTACAAATAGGGTCAGAGGGGGAAGGAGCATGAGGTCACTGATCTCGGGGAAATGAGACACCTAAGAACAAGTTCTGCCTCCCAGATGATTTTGCAGAAGGTCTCTACCTATATTAATTCTGAAATACATTTTGTGTTTCCCTTCAGATATGATTAGGAAATAAAATGCAGTACATGCAAAAAAGTCCAAAAGGTTTCTTTCCCTATTTTATGCTGGAGAAAGAGAAGTGACCTAATTATTGTTTTCAACTACATGACGGATTGCGTCCATCTGTTTTTCTCCTCCGCCAGGAATAGAACTAGAGGAAACAGGCTTAATCTGTAGTCTAGGCTTTGTAGTTTAAACATAAAGGAGAATTTCCTGACAGTGAGTAGTGGATTATGGAATATGTCTCTTATGAGATTCAGGTTTCCATCTGGCTGGGATATGTTTGCTGCAGTTGCCTCTGAAGGTGTTGGAGGTGGGTGTGTACGTAGGTTAAAGGACCTCCTTGTCATTATTTTTCTCAAGAAGTATGAGTCACTTGTTAAACAATAAAGAACCACAATAGCATCATGCTTTCTTAATATTTTTAATGTAGAATAATGGGAATTTTTAATTCTTTGGGGGAGTACATTTAAAAATAACTTCAAAAATAAATGTTCTGCCACTTCTAGAGTGTAGGAGGGCAGATCTTTGAATTTGGAAAAGACTGAATATGGTTTACTGAAATGTATTTTTGGGTGTGCCCTAGATGAGGTAGTTATTTATTCGGTATGTTTTGTATTTCTAAAATTGAGTTTGAATTTGAAAAGAATATTTTTATTGCAAGAGTGTTTGGTTTTAGTTGATATTAGATGAGAGCAGCATACTTAATGCTCATCACCTTCACTCATGAGTTGAAAGAAAAGCTCTATGGATTTAGCATTTATAATTACTTAACTAGTTAGGGAATAGGTCATGGTAGTGGAAATAAAAACAACCCAGTAACTGCATTACATAGTATTGTTCTCAGAATCAGGTGATATAGTTAGAGAATACTGAAGTAGAAATAATTAACAATAAATAAGGAAGAAAGATGAAATTCAAAGTGACCTCAAGATTATTTTAGGAATCTATATAAATATAAAGGTACTAAAATTCTTCTAAACTCACATATGGTACTTGCATGAAAACCATTCTCTTAAAAATAGTGCAAAATGTTAAAAACATGAAATTCTGAATCTTGATAGAAAATGTTAAATGCTAAAGACTTGTAATTAAAGAAGGGATTTCTTGATATTGAGTAATAATAACCACACTAAAACCAATGCTGAGAATTTTTGTGTTTTTCAGGGAAGAGGCTGACTATTAGGTTTACTTTCTTGATTCTATCTTAAATTGGTTTGTACAAATGGAACAATTTAATTCATGACAACAACAATTCTTTAATGAATTAAGAAAATCTGAAAGAATGTTAAAATTATGCTAAGGGGACTATGTTAAGCAATTTAGAAAATATGAAATAATTTGTAAGTTAGGTTTTTCTTTCTTCAATATACAAATGGATGAAAAAGTTCTTTAGATGTATCTAAAATAGGTACATTGGTAGGAATTTTACTAGAATGATAATTCCCCTTCTTCTTAATTTTGTTTAAAAGGGAAAGTGATTCAGGACTCTCAATTGTTGCAGCAGGATAAACTAATATCTTCTTTATGAATAGAAATTAAAGTTTGAGAAATCATTATGCACTATGTAAAGGTAAAATCAAGTCCCTGAGAATTTCACAATTTCAGGCAGTACTGGTTGAGTTGCAGGTAGAATTCATAACAATTTATTTTTGACTGAAATTTGCATCACTGTGGGAATAATATGACTTTTGTTCTCTTTTTCTAACAGTTCTCTGCCTATTTTCTGTCTGCCTCTCTACCAGTCTGTACATCCTAATGTGACTGTATCTAGCCTGTCGTTAACTTCTCTCATGTGTAAGGCTTTATTCCATATCTTGGGTTGTTCTGCACATTCTTACCATAGCCCTTGTCATTTTCATTACAAGTAACAAACATAGAGAATGAGGCATATACGGTTGGGAGAAGAACTTATGGATTTTTTTCAAGATCAGAACATTTTAGGGATAAAATTATAGAGTCATACTTCATGTATTTGAGAAATAAATGGTTTGAGTCAATGCCTCACTGAGAATTCATCCTCTATTATTAAGAAATAACCTTATTGCATCATATTTAAATGTGCTAAAAAATGTAGATTTTAGGACATAAAAATATCAGGATTCTCTAAAAGGAAGAAAAAAAAAGTTTTGAGAATAGACTCATTAGTTATAAGATCCAATAATGTCTAAACTCTTAAAACTAAGAAAGTCTGTGAAAATTTTTACCTATTCCGTCCTATCCTTCCAGATGTGGAACAAGTATATGAACTTAAATACAGTATAATTATTATATAATTATATAATAAGAATAGGAATATAATTAAAATATAGTAATTTTAGTTAGTAGAATAACAATATAAGCTCTAGAATAGCATTTTCATCCTACTTTAATGTACCTGTATCAATTTTCATTGAACTCTTCATGGACTTGAAAAGTTGGGACTTAGAGGGTTAACTGAGTTCTCCTAGTTTCCACATTCCAGAATCTCTTCTTTTCATTTTCTGGGCTCAAGGTAACACAACTAGAGACCATATTACCCAGCATCCTTTGCTGTGAGTGCCACATGGTAGTGTTCTTTGACAGGGAATGTGTGGGCAATTAATGTGTGTAACTTGTCCTCACTCAATATGTTCTGGGCTTACCTCCTTCCCCCTTCCTGTGAGCTGGGATATGGACATGCCTGAGATTCACCTTGATTCTGGGATTACTATACCCTGGAACATGATGAGCATAATATAAAAGGAACATGGCTCCTTGATAAATGATCAGAGTGGAATCCCCTACCAAGCTCACCCACACTGGAAAGTGTGTGAGAGATAAATATCTACTTTGTTTGTTTATTTATGTATGTATGTATGTATGTATGTATGTATGTATTTTAGTGCTGGAGCTTAAACCAGGGCTTTATGCATGCTAGGCAAGAACCCTACTTTTGAGCTATACCCCCAACCCAAATGCTTGTTTCTATAACTCATTGTATTTAGGGGTTTCTTTAATTCAGAATCTTATTTGTACTCTTATCTATAATACTGCATAGACAAATATTTCATGCCAAGCAAAAATATTACAGTGAGATGTTAAAATTTTTTGATGAGGAGGATTAATAAGTAAGGCTTTAACACATTTATAAAATATCTCTTTATCCTTTATGTTCTCAGATCCACTCTCATCTTTTCTCTACCTGCCCCAGGAGATTGGCCTGTTTAGATTATAGAAATAAACTTTATTGTCCTCTACTTTCTGGTTGGGTTTGATCAATAGGAAGTCATGGGCAATGATCACAGGTAGGTGAAAGAGGTCAAGGTATTTACTTTTCTGACTCCCTTCATGAAAGGATGCCTTGGGTTATTTTTATTACTCTAACTGAAGGTAGCTGCTTCTTTCAAAGTAGCCTCTCCTATGCGATGCTCTTCTCTTTTACCGTAACTACTGCTTTTTCTTGTCCTTTGATATGAATAAACCTGGGTTCCAGAACCATCCTTTATATCTTCCTTCACCCTATTGATATCTTTAAAAATAGTCACTTTGTAATTACCTTGAGTGTTGAGTTAACTTTTCCTGAATTATCTAAATTTTCTATCTGTTTCCTGTTAGGAACCTAATTAAAATATTATTTGTGTGTCATTCTTTGCTATCTGGGTCATTGAAAATGATTTGTGATTAGCTTTTACTTTATTTCTATGAAGACATTGTTATTATAATTGAATGGAAGTTAGAAGAAAGGTAATTTATATCCTAGTTAACTATACCTAGGCAATCACACATATTTTATGATAAAAACTTGACTTAGTGTCTTATTTCCATAGCAATTTGCTTAACTCATAGAGCAAGTGCTTGGGTAAAACCAAACTTGCGAACAAAAACATGGCTTCTGCAAGATAGTGTTGTAATTAGTCTGATCTAGGAATTGATAACACACAATCCTTCATGCCCTCAGGAGACGTGCAGTAGAAACAACATCCTTAGGAAGCTGAATATATATCCTGGTCCTCAAATGCTGTGAGACAACAATCTGTGCAGAGGGTTTTATTAACATTGGATTAGTTAAGACACTCTCATTTTGATATTACCAAAACCCAATTAAATAAGGTTTACAATAAGGTTGTTTATCTAATTAGGGAGTCCAAGGCATCTTGGGTCAAGATTTTTTTTTTTTCTGATTTATTGATTTTAGTTCTTTCTGTGCATCAATTTTATTCTTTGGCAAGTCTTTCTGTGAGTTAGGAAAGGTGGTTTCTGATAGTCTGAATTAAATGTTCATGTTTATAACATACAATTCCAGAAGAGCCCTTGTAAAATATGTGAGATTCAGGTAAAAGACTGCTAGAAGGAAGTTTGTATCCATGAATGAATATAATAAAAAGGAAATGTTGGAATGTCCATGAAGTAAGCAGACATCTCAGGAAGCTATTAAAAGAACAATAAGAATAACAAAACAAAGTGGAAAAGAGAAATTTGTAAGAACAGAAATTAAAATGAGCCAAACATATGCTAATTCCTGAAACATTAATAAAATTGATGGTTACTCTCAACAAAATGAGATATATAAGCAGGTTTTTTTTTTTTTTTTTTTTTTGCCCCAAAACTAGTTTTTTTTGTTTGTTTGTTTTGTTTTTGGTATTGGGAATTGAACCCAAAGGCACTCAACCACTGATCCACATCCCCAGACCTATTTTGTATTTTATTTAGAGACAGGGTCTCACTGACTTGTTTAGGGCCTCACTAAGTTGCTGAGGCTGGCTTGAACTGGAGATCCTCCTGCCTCAGCCTCCTGAGTCGCTGGGATTACAGGCGTGCACCACCGCGCCTGGCTAAAAAACTAGATTTTTAAATTAATTTTTATCTCTCTTCTAGTGCTGTCATAAGAAAATCAAGGCTTAGGTGTTTTGGAGGTTTTCTGACTCACAAAAGTGGTTATTGTGAACTCAAAGCACCCAAAATAAAATAATTATATACATTCCATGTATATATGCAATCATTAAACACACATAAGGATGTACTGCATGGATTGTTTATGGAAAGGTTCCAAAGCAGAAATAGGTTACTATTACCAGGAAAGGGAAGGTGTTTGGTGGGTCACCAAAGCGGGCTTCTGTTTAGAGAGTATTTCTTTGTTCTGCTCTGATATAGCATTTGCCCTTTAAAATATTTTGAAGATACAAAAGAATAATGTAGAATAAAATATTGATATTGTGCTAGCGGCTTTCTTGAAGTCCACTACTGAGAACAGTGATGTAGGATGCCCTCTTGGAAGAATGACCTTCTCATTTGCCTTTGTTATTCGACAGTGGAGGGGATCAGTGATGATTCTTTACCCTAATTTCACTTCATGGAGAATGACGCTGTGGTCAGAGCATGATGAACAGTATCAAGACCGCTTTTCATTGGACCGATCTAATTCTGAAGGGTATTAAAAATTGCACAGCCCTGATGGTATATTTAAATTAATTCCATTTTCATATGCTTGAGGTAAAGAGAGAATAGAACAAATTAAAGTCTCAAGACCTTAGTTCTCTGTCTCTATAATAACTATTAAAGAAAAACACAGGTGGAATTTTAGAGAAACATCTCTTTCTCAGCATTGAATACTGTGAAATGCAGCAATTAGGTGATCCGGCTAATTCTACCACCTTAAAAAATTGTCCTATTAGTTTCCTTCCGCTATTTTATAATAAGGAAGAAAATCTGAGAGGTAAGAAGGTACAGATTCTTCTTAAGAGCTGTTTTCCATTATTTCAAAGAGGATACAAAAGAGAGGCAAACTATTATAAAACTACTTTCTATTCACATTGTCTGAAAGACACCGTCCCACACCTTTCTGCCTTTTGAAATAAGGAAGGTGGCTTGGTGTTTCAGACACAGGAGGAACTATCACATGTGTGGGCATATTTGTAGCACATTTTTAGAAGGCAAGCCGTGGAATACAAGAGTCTGGAAGGATAATCCAGAAATAATACTGGAGATATGAAGATGAAACTGTCTACAAACTTCTGTTTTTACCTTACATGAAAACTGGATACATTCAGGAGAAAATTTTACCATGCATTTAAGAGTTGAGCAGTGAAACTTGAGCTTTCCAAGAAGGATAAGATAAGATTATTATTGATTTAATTAAAGAAAATAAATTCATATGAAGAAGATTTAATGTAATCTAAACCAAGGTGAAAGTTTCAAAATTATTTCCTGGAGGTCTTCCCCCAACCCCAGGGAAGATCTAGAAAATTATGAAAATGTGTTTCCAAAAATTTATGTAAATTTGAAGAGAGGACTGTGGGTAGTGGTGTCAATATTTGGGCTGGGGAGGGAAGGGAAAAAATGGGCCTCATGCCCTGTGCACACAAAATTAGATAACTGGTGAATTTTTCTTAAGAAGTGTCCTTTGAGAGAAAAAGCACAGGAAACACCAGGCTAATTCTTCAACAGTTTGTTTTGACTCTCTTAGAAAAAAAAGTGGAAGGCAGATTATGAGTTTTGTTTTTTTTTTTTTTTTTGCAGTGCTGGGGATTAAACCCAGGACCTTGTGTTTGTGAGGTGAGCACTCTACCAACTGAGCTATGTCCCCAGCCCAGATTAAGAGATTTGATACAGCTTTAAAAAAAATATTGGGAGAACTTCATAATATTCCATTATTTCACATGCTTCTTGGTTTAATTGACCTTTTGTTTTATTTCCAGAATTCAAAGAAGACAAACAGGACCAGCACAAACATAGATTGTCATTTTTCCATTTAGCAGTTACTCATTTACAGAAAAGAAAAAAAGAAATCTTATTGTTTTCAACTCTAATGAGGAATTCAGATGTTTTCCAAGAAAAGGTCATATTTTACTATGTTATGCATGTTTTATAATGATTTCCTCACAGGATGATCCTGATATTTAACAATTATGCTGCTTTTCCTCAATACATAAATTTAATCTGTGTACTGCTGGAGGTAGTAAGAACTGTGTGGGAGGTCGTTTTATGAACCCCATCTAAGGCTTTTAGTTATTTTTACTTCATTTCTTCCAGTTTTAGAATGTAGATGAAGAATAGTCAAGTCTGTTAAATTTGCTGAAGAGTACTTTCTCTTAAGTAGGCAGGAACTGGCAAATTATTTATATAAGTCAAATGAAGCCTTGTAGCCTTGTACTAAAAACCTGTTTAGTGGGGGCAGAGTTTAAGAAGCTCTAGTAAATACATTTTGCCACAACATTTTCCTTTGAAAACTAGCCCCATGCTAAGATGGCAGTTGTGTGGAACTTCAGCAACCCCAGGGACTTAATTCAGCCTAAGAGCTCTCCTTTGAAACCTAGGAGTGTGCTTCATACCAGAAGAGTTCAATTCTAGTTCTTAGAACTTGTAATTGAATAAATAAGTTAAAATGATTGATAATCTATCTCAGCTCAGTCTGGCACTACACATGATAACTTTAGTTTTCTTTTTTCCATTTCTGGTGGACTTTGGTATTTTAGCACACAATACATAAACTGTTAAACAATGAAACTAAATGTCTTCTGCTTTCTCTGCCTGCTTTTCTCAGTAGTTATGGCCTCCTATGGCTAAATGGCAATTAGGGATTAGGGAAGGCGATAAAATTAATGTAGGCAGGTTTTTATTCTCCACTTGGTTTGAGCACAGATCAAAGAAGATGAATGCCCAGTCATTAGAAAGCAATTAACAAATTGTACCTTGGGCTGGGGATGAGTTCAGTGGCAAAGTGCTTAGTTAGCATGTAGGAGGCCCTGGTTTCAGTCCTCAGTACTGAAAAAAAATTCCTCATATAGGAGATGTTGTCCTTGTATCTCTATACATAGTACCAAAAACCTTTCGCTGTTGTCCTTTCCCTGCATTTTAGCTCCATTTCTTTCTGAATGTTAAGTGTAAAGAGTGTTTTAATTTGTTACCCATATCAGCTTAAACACTTCTTTTGGTAGAATGTTCTGCTGCCTACTGAGGGAGAGCTGAGTTAGGAACTGAGGAAAGGACCATGAAATCCTCATTTCTGGTTTTTGCTAGATAATTGACAGCAGTCAGTCATGGTTGCCTTGTCTAACTAAATCATTTGCTTGCAGTGATGGTTATTTTGTGGTTTGGGATCTTGTCTTTTCATCCTTCCTGAGCCTTTAACCAGCTTCTCATACCAAACAGATCTTAGGTGTAAAAGCTTAGGATCTACTTATATCCTCTTAACTCATATTTTAATATGTAACTATACTCTATTAAAAAATCCCTGATTTTGCTTTGAAGAATTAGTTGAGAATCATAAAAATGTTTGGCAGCTAGTCTATTAGTGGTTAAGGCTAATCTTAAGAGAAGTTTGGGGAATAGGAATCTTTGCCCTTTGGTGCCTTTCCACCCAGTTCTCATTTTGTCTAGCCCTTCTTCTTCTTTTAATACTCTTGTGAGGGACCTAGTATAACCTTCAGTCTTTTGGGGGGCTAATTCCCAGCTCCCATCCTTCCATAGACATGGGTATTTTCCTTAAACATAATTTCTGGAAGTTCTTTATTTCTTCCCAGACTTTCTTCCTTTGTTGTCCATGTTTTCCTTCCCTCTATCCCAATGTTCTGTAATCCTATCAAGTTACTGGCAAACCTAATCACCAAATTTATATCAAACAATAAGGGCTGATACGATAAAATAGATTATATTTTGACCTGAAAAAGTTAGCATTTTATGACCTTCAGGCTGTTTAGATCCAATGAGAAAGATAATTTTGGAGAGACTTCTCTTATTAGAGATAATCAGATCAGATCCATTTTCAAATGAATATGTAGAGCAAAGATGCCTTGAGAACAGCCCAAGGTGGACCTGAGGCCTTTACTCTCATGGACCTCCATATGTTTCTTGGGTAACCCGCTCTCATTATTGTTTTTCCTCTCTTTGGAGACTTTAAAGCCTTGTGCGTATTATTATTAAGACATTATGTGTGGCCTTGGGAAACATTTTGCTTCTATTTTGAATGTACTTATACCTTGTCAGTGACAAAGCTAAATCCTCTCAGGACTCAAAGGCAGTATTCCATAGACAGAATTTACTTTTACAATTAGATCAGATCAGGATGATAGAGCTTCAGTGGGAGGTCTTAATAGAATAGTTTTTAATTTTCTTATAATATTCAGTAGAAGTTTTATAGTTAAGACTTTGAATAGATCAGGAACTTAAATCTGTTTAATTTTCCTATGTGATATTTCATTATGTACATACTTAAGAGGACATTTAAAAATAAACTACTTGAGAAAGGGAGACCAAGAACATTTATTTCGGTACCTGATCATACATCTCACATTTTAAAGAACAATTATAGCCAATATGAAAACAATCTAGAGTCAGTATGATTTCAGCATTGTGAACACTATTAGCTTGAAAATTGCATTATTATCATTTTTTTACCTTATTACAACATCTTGACTCACAATAGACTAACAATTAAATGATTTTTGCTATTGGGAACATAGACAAGTAAACCAACTTTCATTAACATAAAATTCATATTGTATTAATTTTCCATATGGGCATTCATAATACACAGAGGTTGACTAGTCTCTGATGTCAAAGGAATTGTAGCTACAATACTCCACATAAAAAGGAAACTTTGACACTGCTGTTCACATGTTTTATGATTTATTTTTTTTTCCCATAATGCAGTGAATGAAATTCAACCATCATTTACAGAAGTCTATTGCCTGGGGTTTAGAACATTCTTGATATTTAGCAAGCAGAAAAACTAAACTAAAATCCTGGCTTATGAATAATGAAACAGACAAATCTACTCCCTCTGGTGAAATGGAAATAAATACTGTACACCTTTCCAAATATTTGTTTATTTGTCCATTTTACTCACTCCTGCCCATAGGATTAAGTTTTTTTTTTCCTTTTTAAATAGAAATGACTAGAAAGTGTTCCCAGCTGAGAAGTATATTTTCAGAAATACAAGGCTTCTAGTCCACTAGTATGGAATATTTGCTGCTTGTAATCATATATAGAGAATCTATCTATACATCTTTTAAATAAAAAAATACTTGGTAAAGATTACTTATGGCAATCAGGCATCTGAAGTGGGAAAATATTGCCAAATTAAAGCTTCCTTGCCTATTCAGAAAATGACCTAGAAATGGCTTTCATTGCCTTAGGATAGCTGACCTTCTCAGCCTCAGGGAGGGTTGAGAGGTACAGGTTGTCTCTGAAGTTTGCCCTTATGTTCTATTAACAAGTCCCAGCCCAGAGGCTGTGTCTGATTTATGGGCTTAGTGTGGTTTCACCTCTCTCAGCAGTGTACCAGGGAAGCAAAGGAGCAGCCAAGTCATCAGTTACCCAAAAAACTCACAATAACCAGATGATTTAGATCTTGCTTGTATTCCCTGAACTGTCTTTATTATTTCTATTCTGGTGGTCACATTGTCTGAAAGGCAGATTTTCAAAAATTTTAATTAATTTTTTTTCATTTTTTTCTCTCTCGGCTAGAATAGTTTACTTGACAGTGTTCAAATTCAGTTTATTTGGAAATACTATAATTAAGACTGTATAAATATAATTAGGAGTAAACTTCCTTTTGTGTAGTCTTCCTAATGTTTGAATATTTGAAGATAAGAGATGAATTCAGAAACCAGTTTTCTTTCAGGTTCATTCATACTTGACAAATTGGTAGCTACTGGAGAATGATTTGAAACTGGAGGCCTTAATTTTTCTCTTACATTGTCAAGGTGGGATCCAAGGGTTTAAAAAGGGTCACCTGGAAGAGTGTTGCTGCACACTCCGTTATTGTAGAGGGGAGGAAACAGGGTTTTTAGCTCTTGATGAGTTTAGTAGTATGGTATCGTTATTTTATTCAGGAGATTTCTACAGCTTAAGTACATTGAAATACAAGAGTACTATTGTGTGTGCACTAAGTGTGTTGGTACATAATTTTATTTACTACCTAGGTAATGGTTATTATTGCTACCATTTTTGCATATGTTGGATTGAAGCTCATAAAGGCTTATTAAACTGCCCAAAGGTCACATAACTTGCAAGAAGTAGGGCCAATACTTAATCTCAGATCTCATCAACTCTACAATGCATGCTCTTAACTGCTGCAGTGATTAATGGTGGTTCCCAAAATAAAAGTCAGTGAGTTAAACCATTGTGTCTTTTTTTTAATTTTTATTTTTTGGTGATTTGTCCTAGCTCTATTACAGGGCTATTTTAGAATCTGAGCTGCAAATATGTACTTCAGTGACTCTATGATACAAATACAATTTTTAACATTTTAATGCCTCTTAAATTGGAAGCATATAACCACTGTTGTTCTATAATTACTAACCACCAGGCAGTAGTTGTTGCATGGTTGTTTTCCCTTCATTTATTTATTTGGCTATATTTTACTTTCTGTGTATGCAATGGAGTGTTATAGTTAAGAAAGCCTGTGTGAAAATAAGACCTAAAGTTCTTAAATGTAAAACTTTTTAGATGATGGAATGCACTTTTGTCACTCTCTGTTCATGTTTTTCTTTCTTGTTGGTACATAAAATAGTGTGCTTAACAACATCTTAGATTCACTGCAGTACAGTGAATGTTATGTTATGTCTATACAATGGCCACACAATCTATTAAGAAAAAAAAGTACCAGTACCTCATTTCTCACTCTGCCTGCTAAACTGTAAATGTCTTGCCAATTGAATCATCTTTATACCCTGACATCACCCAGTGTAGTGCCATGCGGGTGACAAATACTGAATAAATCTGTGTTGAATTGAATCTGTAATGAGACTGATTATCTGATATTCCCTGTAAGGGAACTTCAAAACAGGAGTTTCAGAAATATTTAAGCAGCATCAGCATCACTCTAATTATTGTAGAACTTCCCAGGATGATGACCTTCCTTGAAATACCATGCTAATTTTAATGCAGTCATCACAGGGAACATTGGCCTCCTAGAAAGAGCACAGCAAAGGAAGTTAGGGCATTTTAATATTAATTTTAATCCTGACACCACCTTCCTATGACATCTTTAGGTAAGTCATTTGACCATATCCAAAGCCATATATAAGGATAATAACAGCTTTCATAGCTATTGTCCAGGGTCAAAATTGTTGTGAGCATACGTGAAATTGTAAATGCAAAATCATCCCCCAAACTTTATAAAATACTCATAAATATAGTATATCATTGTAAATAAAATTGTCTTGGCTTCTGGAGCTTGAAATCTCCAACAAACCTGATCAGAACTAGGGCCCAGCTGGTAGTGAGGGCTATCAGGCCAGGGACCATCCTGCTCTCTTTCTTGGCCCTGTTCTTGGCAGAACAGCTTCTCAGTACATGCTTGTTTGATGAGGGAACAAAGAACATAGGAGCATAACTAATAGCTAAAATAGAATTGGGGACTATCACTGGCTTTTATTCTCATAAAATTGTGTAATCCTTTTAAAAGGAAGGTGGAATAATGGGAATACCTCATTTCACCTCAATTTGGAGCTAGGATTATAGTTAACATTGTTAGGATTACACATTATTTTAAAAAAAAATCTTTCCCTTTTTGCCTTTGATTTAATAAACTTGCTATATCTGGACAAAGATATCTGGACAAAATGCTAACATTTTGTATAAGAAAACTTTCTTCTGGAAATTATGCAGATTTCCATGCCAACTGTAGCCATGGAGCTAGTAATGTTTGGAAATTAGATTCTTATTAATGCTTTTTTCTTTCTTTCTTTTTTTTACAAATGCCATTAACTGCAGATACAATTTTCATGTGTAAAAAATTGATCATTGCAAATTTGCTTATTGACAGCAAAAATACCACTTTAAAATGAAACATAACTTGGACATTTGAAACACGTTTTTTAATTCATGCAAATAAGCCTGTCTCTCTTAAAGAGAATTAACACAATTAACAAAGGTGAAGTATATAGTTTGCTTTTATTGTTTTTACTTTGAGGAAAACAATTTGCTTAGGAATATGATATGTTGCCGCTTGGTGGCACTCTTTACTCATTTAAGCAGCCTTGATGACAAGAGAAAATATGTGTTTGTAATAAAGGAAAGTGACAATCCAGGGAGAATTTCAATAGTCTAATTTTAGACATAGCATGCAGGTGTTTGGGAATTCTGATAGCTTGGATCGGGTGGTTTCGGAGCTTGCCAGGGCAATGAAGGTCTAAGGAATGCCACTCAGGTTATGAAATGCATGGGGTTTGCATATAATGATGTTTTTACTCTACAAAATTTGGCATATTAGATTTACCTCTTTGATTTTCTTTTGTCTCCATTCGGCAGGGCATGGTTTTTAAAGCCTACCGATATATAGATGGTAAATACATAGTGAAAGATTTTTCCAAAACAAGATTCTCCTCTTAGGCAATAACTTGGATCATTAAAAATTCAACAAAGTAATCTATGACAACCTTTTGGTTACTGGATAGCTGAGCCTTATTTACAAATAAGATTTAGAAAAAAAGTAATCAAGCAACAGCTGTCATGAACCTGTTTAGTCGTTAAAGACCATTGTTTTAAGAAGAGCAAACCAGAGTGTAGGTACACACATCCTGAAGGCAGTGGGGGTGTTAAATTGGTCAGAATGCAAACTGCTAATAATGGCATCTTGGCCAACTGTCACTCTTTCACATGATTGGTCACTGTTCCAAAGGTTTAATTTGATGTCTATCATGTTAATAGAACATTAGGAAAGAAATTACATTAGAATATTGTCACTGGGATACATGGGAATAAAATTTCCAACTCAGTCTGTCTTGTTCTTGCTATATATAAAAATATTCAATGCTAACCACTTTTCAGCTTTTGGGGTGGGGGTGGAATTAAAGGCCCATGCCTATCTTCATTACAATCACAGTGTCTGGGCAGCAATCCCAGCCTCCAGTTTAAAGAACCTCCCAGAGCGGAGCGCATTAGTGAGTACAGTTCAGCTTTATCAGCTGTGGCATCAATCACATTCAGAATGGTTGTACTGGGTCCCCACCCAAGACACTCAATTATAAAAATCTGTACAGTGCAGAGGTAGCATGCCACTAAATTTGCAATCCACTTAGACAGTCTCATTGACATGAAAATACCACATCCCTCATTTTAGTAGATGAAGTTCAGTGAGACCTAGCCATATATTTCAGAACATTATTTCTCTAATTAGAGTCTGCAAATGAATATATTTACAAAATATCCTGATGATGGCTAAAATGTAAATTTCCAGGTCCTACTAAGGAATGAAGTTTAGCATAAGGTATTCATATTTTCCAGAAGCTCTCTGAGTGATTCTTAATGCTTACTAAAGTTTTAGAATTACTGTTTGATGATATGTAACTTTTTTGACTGTTGAAACATCTAATATAAAGCCTGCCCCCTGCAGTATGTGCTTAGCATTGTTCATCTTATCGGTGAGGAGGGTTCTACTTTCAATCAGCTTCTAGGGTTCTTTGGAACCAGGGACTAGATTTTAGAAATGTTGTGTATTCCAGTGTCCCAGAATCAGGGTAACTTAGAACTAAAACTCCAGAGGAATATTCTGTTTGCGTTTTTGATTTATCAGAAATAAACTCTTCAAAAATATGACTTGTCATCTATTTAATATCCAAGGATAATATTTAGGAACAGTATTTTCTTAGGGGAACTAATATTTGTTGGTCATCCACTCTGCAACAGGCTCTTTATATTGCAATAATACAATTAATCCAAAATTGTTTTATCCAATCTCCTGCTCACCTATTACATGGAACGATGTGAACTCATTATCACTGGAGCCTGGCAAAAGGTGATAGGGATATTTTCTCACACCAGATTCTCTCAGGGCCATTTTAATTATTATTGTTGAGATAGATTTTGAAGGCTGTTAAGAATCCTTGCACCATTTTTAGCTGTATCTTTTTTTATTTCGAGAATCTGGTATCGTATGGGGTATTTTTAGATACTCCCACAGGCTGCTCTTATCTTTCATTCTGTGAGCTCAATGATAAAATGTGGCCCTGAGCCAAAAAGTTCCCTCATGTCCTTCCCCTTTGGAGTTTCTACCATATTTCTTCAGCTACTGTAGATGTTTATGTCATGGAACAGGTACGCTTTGTTAGGCTCAAATAGTCAAAAGTGACCTGTAATTGTGAAGAACAGAATTCAATTTTAAGTCTTATTTCTAAATCCTATATTTCTAGGAGGATATTCTATTGCAATGTGAAGCTTGACAAGAATAATTATCACTTCAACCTCTTGATTGCCATGAGAGTCCACTAATAATGCTTCTGGTTTCCCAGAGAGGTAGCCAGGAAATCACATAAACCAGATTTAAAAAGCTTCTTTTGCATTCTTACAAGAAATGAATTCCATGAGCACCATTGTGTGATGGGAGAGGACTAAGCACATCCAGGCTCATCAACATTCTGTTCTGCATTCTCAACCTATTTATGAAAGTGATGCCTCTAATAATTTAGACTGAAAAGCTTCTACCTTTCTTCTTAAAGGCTTGCATACTGATGGTAGTTGGGAAATAATGGCTTCTGTTATTTCAACTCTTGCTTGTTAATGAACGTCTAAAAGTGGTTTGAGAATAATTTGAACAAGGTCTCTTAAAATTGTCCACTCTGGTGGCTATAGTAAATAGCAAATATAATCTGTTAATTGTTGGATTTTAGAATTGAAATGAGCTGTGGTGTTGTTCATACCTCTTGTTTTACAGAAAAGGAAACAGATTTAAAAAAAAAAACACCCAATTTTATTTCCACTGTAAAACCAAATTTACAGCTTTACATAATAAAATGCTAATCATATAAACTGCACAGGAGTGAATAAAACTTGAACATTCAGGCTTACACTTCACGGTTGAAAAGTCTCAAGCTGCTTTTCATTTTGTTTTATTGTCTTTTGACTTATTTCTATAATTATTTATGCTTAAACCACATTTCTCTAAATGAGATATCAATAGAAGCCCTGGTTCTTCTATTGTTTTATATTAGGAAGTAAATTTCTAACATATATTTATTCTGACAATCATGAAGAACATTACTTAATAATATCCACTGCAATTCACAGCAAGAATTCTCACCGATTTTCTTTTGGTATATTCTGTTTTACTTTATTTTGGATGGAGAGAATCAGACTTTGAAGAATTGGATTTTTTAAAATGAAGTTTACCTGTGCATGGAGCTCTGGCTGTGTTCTTGTTGCTTTTGACACTACCTAAAAGAAAAGGCAGAGAAATGAATGCACTCGATGAGTGAAGGTGGAGTCACAGGTTTGGATTCTTTCTATTTTAGCCTAGGAGGTGTGGCATAGAACATCATGCCAGGGTTCTCCCTTCTCTTCTTTGCCTTTCCATATCTGTTCACCTGTACAATCTTGAGGTTTTCTTATTCACTCTCCCTTTTGTACTTCTGTCTCTTCAATAAGATATTTTATCATTAGACATTATTTACATGCATCCATTGTAAAAATCACTTCTATAGCATTGTTTTTTTTTGTAGTTCAATCCATTAGATGGTAAATTTATTCTAATTTTTTTTTAACTTATTGATTCATTGAACACAAATGAAGTACAGCTATTGTTTCACTGGTTGTACACAAAGTACAGTCACACCATCTGTGCATTCATGCATGTACACAGGGCAATGGTATCTGTCACACATTCTGTTATTATTTTTGCCCCCGCCCACCCCCACCCCTCCCTCTCCTCTATGCTATCTATCCTTCCTCCATTCTTGCCACCCTTCCCCCCCGCATTATGCATCATCATTCATTTATTAGAGAGACCATTCGGCTTTTGGATTTTTGGGATTGGCTGATCTCACTTAGCATAACAGTCTCCAACATCATCCATTTACCTACAAATACCATAATTTTATTCTTCTTTATGGCTGAGTAATATTCCATTGTGTATATATACCACAGTTTCTTTATCCATTCATCTACTGAAGGGCATCTAGGTTGATTCCATAATCTAGCTATTGTGAATTGAGCAGCTATGAACATTGATGTGGCTGCATCAC
>JAJEJO010000948.1:29671-80388 GCA_020662805.1 Glaucomys volans | reverse complement strand
CCCTGAATTTCCTGGATCTTCTGATGTAAGTATACACTGTATATAATATAGATTTAGATTTAAGGTACTCAGTGTTATTATTTTTATTTCTCATGAATGTGATATGCTTTAAGCATTTTTTCCTCGAGATGCTTTTATTTGCACTATATATTTATTTATTTTTTAGTCTGTGAAGTGATTAACCTTATTTTTAATAATTTGGGGCTTGATACAAATTTTAGGAGATTGTTTGGGGAGGGGAATCTTCCAAAGGAGAGCTTATAATTTGATAACTAGCTTTATGGAAGGAGCAGTGGAATGGAACCATGAGTTGGAATCTCATCCTTTCTCTGATATTTTCTTGTGACCATGGACAAGATATTTAACCTGTTCAGTTTTGTTTTACACCTGTCACTAGGTGGAATTGGATTTGGTGGTTTCTAAAGACCATTCCAACTCCTAGTGTAGCTGATTCACTAGGTACAGGTGTGCTAATGGTAATTGTGCTGACTCATTGTAGGCCCATGGATGTACCTTTTTCAAAAAGCTGTGTTCACTATTATAGGGATTTCAGCATTATTTTTTCTCTCTTCAGCTAATTCTCACCTGAAGTCAGTTCTTACCTTTCAGTTTGTAGCTGAATAGTTAAAAGATTCGTAGATTCAGACTTCAAAGGTTCCCATGTAAAACTTGGTCTTGCTTAAACCAGTTCAAAGTGCATTCACTAAGTGTCTATTCCATACTCAGCATTGGACCTCATTCTTTAAAGGAGTAAAAGATCCAGTTTCTGTTATTTCTGACAAGTTGTCCTATTTTTTAAAAACGTATTCTCAAGGAAATTAACTTAATTGAAAATATCTATGGAGCATCAATTTATAATTTTGGTTTGTGGTCTCACGTGGGCCTGCATGGCTGTTTTCCTCTCTGGAGGGGATAAGGCTGATAGAGTAACCCAGGCCTTCAGGAGTACAGGTTCTGTGATGCAGTCTCAACTTTATTAAGGAAGTACCATTCTTTTATAGAAGAGGGGAGTTGGAGAACAAAGAAACCAGTAGTGTAACATGATATCTTGTGAGGATGGTCCAATTAGGAGTTACATAGTTTTGCAAAGGGAGGAGGGAAGAGAGGAGGACGAGTGAAACTCTTCTGAGGCATTGGCCGGTGGGTGGATCTAGTCACCTGAGAGTGTGTTCCCAGGCATGAAAAATCCTGTGTGTCCTTCAGGATTTGTAGAATTCCTCAGCCTAGGGTAACATATGCCTCACAGGTTTCTTCTTACATCCCCACATTGGTTTCTTCTTTAAAAAATTAGCTTCTTAAAGGCAGTTCTCAAGTATATTTTTGTGGACTGATGTTAATAGTTACTTTGGATCCAAAGTTTAGAATTTTCATTCAGATGTAGCTCTTGAATTTCTTGAACTTTTTGATGAGTTCCTGACTGAAAGGCACTGCTTATAAGCACTGCCATTTTCCTTTACAGCTTACATCTGCCACTTAAAATCCAGCAGGATGGACTGCATTCCTGCTTTAACTGTTGTTGTCTGAGGAGGGAAAGCTCACTGTATCACTTATCCTTAGTACTTTTGTCATTTGATTTTTTCTTTTAAAATTGACTATAAAATGGAGGCCCATGAATAACAGTTGTAGTACAGAGATAAGAAGAGTTGAGAAATTTCATTGTGTTTTAGTTCAGGATTAGCCATATGAAAATGCCTTTTTTTCCCCTTGTTTAAGGTTCTTTTAGAAGCACAAGATTTGGCAGTGAGAGACCACAATGTGGAATTCAGATCCAATTTATATATAGGTAAGATTTTTAATATTCTTAGCATTAAAATATATCTTTCAGTGCTGATGCCTTATTTTCTAACCACAGTCTTTGATATCTAACTACTTTGTCACCTAATGTCTGCTCTACTGGAGGTATTTGTTCTGTTTAAGTTAGAAAATCTTCACCCGGGTTGGCGATATAGCTCAGTTGGTAGAGTGCTTGCCTCACATGTAGAAAGCCCTGGGTTCAATCCCCAGCACCACGAAAAAGAACACACAACAAAAAAACAGCCTCATCTCAGCTTACCTGGAATTAATGCCAACAACCACACCTCCTCCTTAAGTTCAAATTAGTTATGGTTTTCAATTGAAATATCTTCCTTTAAAGCTGACTTCCTTATAACTAATTTCATTCTGGTACATGCACAAGTGTGGAGGGAAATCAAATTGGCAACTGAGAAGATACAGGGCCACAGTAGTTCAAAATCATGAGCATTTTCTTCTGGGAGTAGGATGCATAAATATAGGGAAGAGCCCAGAATCATTAGATGGGATGAAATGGATAGGGAGCCAGCCCATTTGCTTAAAACCTCTTGCTTAACCCTTCCTGCTCTATGATTCTGAATATCAAGTCAAATTTAATTAATTTTATTCAATTTCATAGGGATATGAGATCCTTAGCAGTTGGACTTTGTAATAGATTCAGATACAAATGAAATTGGGGTTGTCTTTAAATCTTTTTCACAAACTGTCTTTAAATCCTTTTCAATAATTATAGTAAAGAGAGAGACTCAATAATTATGGTAGAGAGAGAGAGAAAGAGAGAGAGAGAGAGGCTGAGGAACTTAATTCTGACATCCTACGTGAAGGAGCAAAGTCTAGTGTTGCCATTAAAGAAAAATATACTTCCCAGTCCTTCGCAAATGGGCCTTTAATTCTGCTGAAAAATCTCTGCCCTACCTACAGCCTATTTAGTTCTATGTGTAAATCGTTTTTCTTAAATAGGATTGAAAAGTTTGGATTTGTCTTAAATTTTAAAAAAATCCATTAGTTATATTGATGCCTAATTCCACAATCAAGACATGAGTATCCTTGGGCAGATGAAATATCTTTTTACCATGCCATTTTGGACATTTTATCCCTATATTTGCCAAACTTCTTAATAAGAGTCCTAGGAGGCTTTTATATACTCAGACCTTACCATAGACCTCCTGAACCAGAAACCCTAGAGGACAGACCTGGGAAACCTTAATAAGTGCCCTAGTGATTCTTGTAAAATGTGGGAAACTGATATTCTAATTTCATTCTTGGAAAGGCCTGTCATTTCATTTCATTTCATTTCATAGACTTCTCTTAGAATTTTGAAAGCTGATTACTTATTGACGACCATTTTGGTTCGTAAAGGAAAGTGCGTTTTTGGTAGTACATGCTCTCATTATAAGGTAATTCCTTCAAATGCCTGTCATCAGTCTAAAGCCATATCTGGTATTGCATGACTACAGATTTAGAAAGTTCATTTCCTATTCAAACTTTTAATGATGACTAATGACATTGTGAACAGACCTTAAGTGGACATGGACAAAGTCACGTGTAGTGATTCATGGCATCTAAAATGATTCACTTTAGGGAAAGTGATCAGCTGACTTTGTACATCAATCTTCTGGGGTTAGAGTGATGAAGTGGGAGGTGGGAGGACTTCTGATGTTAAAAAGTGAAGATTTACATTTACCTAGATAATAATAATGGGAAACACTGACAATATTTTAAATATGTGACATCCGTTTGGCATTGTCTTTAGAAGAGCATAAGTCATTCCCATTTTTGTGATGTTTTCATGTTTTCTTTCATTTAAAAATTATTTGAATATCTAAACTGTGCATATAACCTACATAATTGGTGATGATATACTCTATATATCAGTTTAAAGCATCTAGCACATGTAATTTGTTCTTTGACAGTAATAATTCTTTGGAAGAACATGTAAGTAGTTGTTCTAAGTTGGAGCAAAAAAAATGTATACTGTTAGCATTATATGTATTTGGAAACTTTGAAACTTGTTTCAGAATTGTAGTAAATTTCCAAAGATATGTTTTATTAAGAATGATATTAAGTAAGTAGATGATAATAAGATATTAAGTAAGTAGATGATAATTTTCACAATAATTTCTGTTCTTTGTGGATGTTTTTGGGGTAGTACCAAAGGAATATAAGTGGTTAAGGAAGTGATTTCTACAAATGAAACATAAGCATTTATAAGAGGTAGCATATGATTTGGGACCAAAAAGAGTAATCCAGATATATGCTATTAGTGTGGGTAAGTCATGAAGATTTTAAAGAAAACTTTGACTTTTGTGGGTGAGTGTTTGGGAATCTGGAGTAGGGTCTAGGAGAAGAACAGATGTTTTTTAAAGTGGGTACCCACTTAAGCAAAGGCAAATAGGCTGGAGTGAGCAGAAGTTGTGTGATACAATGAGCAGAACAAAGTGAGGGAGGTAGAGTAGATACAGTTGAAAGAGTAGGTTAGGCCTAGATCCTAGGGGCCTGAACATGGCAGGTTGTGGCATTTGCTTCAAGCTATGTTGAAAAGGAACCACAGGAAGTTTGGTGCAAGAGATTTATGTTATTGAGGAAGTTCTCTGAGACTTTTAAGTATAAGCAGTAGCTTTGAAATTGTGCTCTGCGGGTCCTCTGGGATAGAGCCTATGATATCTCGGTCTTGTTATACCCTTGGAACCCATTATAGAGCCTGCTACCTGGTAGGTACTCAAGGTCTATTGGTTAAGTGAGGGAGTGGCACCACTGTGTGTCTTCCCCACCTGTGTTTCAGTGAGAACAGATTCACATGTCAGTTCTTTTATATATTGGGCGCCTGTATATTTTGTCAGTTTAGCTGCAGTGGTTCCATAATAAGGCCGTTCGAAATCCTTAACATACAGGATTAGTGGAGGAGAGATTGGAGGACAGGAGACCAGAAACCTGTTTGAAAGCTATATTAAGTCCCGATTTAATTGGGAACTCTGGGTGGCGCTATGTTGGTCAGCTTTTCATTACTATAAGAAATACCTGAGACCAGTCAGTTTTAAAGGAGAAAAGTTTTATTTTGGCCCACAGTTTTGGAGGTTTTTGGCCATGATTGACTGGCTCTGTTGCTTTTGGGCCACTGGGAAGGCAACACATCATGGTAGCAGTGTGTGGCAAATCCATTTACGTTATGGCTGGGAGGTGATAAAAGAGAGGCAGCTTCCTACAGTACCTTCAAGGGCATGCCCGCACTGGGCAGAGAACCTTCCACTGGGCTTCACCTCCTAAAATTTCTATCACCTCCCAATAGCACCAAAAATACTAATCATGGCCTTAGGGAGACATTTCAGATCTAAATCATAGTAGTGGCTCTCTTGGGCATTCCTGTTACTATATAATAAAGAATATTGGCATTTCAGAACAATTAATGCTTTTGTTTTGGCACAAAGAAATGATAGCATTATGTGCTGAAAGATGGGTATCTGACCTTCCATGGCTTTGTGATGGAATCATGACTGGCATTTTAGCAGGTATTGGGCTTCTGTTCTTGTGCAGATCTCTGAAGTTTGTGCTTCTGGGGAGATGGAAGGAAAATGGGAATTTAAACAGACCCCATTAGGGTTGATCATTGTGTTTTGATTGATTATATACTGTGCGCAGTTAGCTAGTTTTAATGCTTCTTTCACTGGAGTTGGGATCCTTATCTTCAGGGTATTTGGAGATTGGCGCTCAAGTTGGTTGCAGAGGCAGTTTTGGATAGAAGCAGCCATCTTGTCTGTAAAGTGCTTTTTAGAAGTTTCCTACTCACTTCTGTCTCACCATTCTTATTTGTAGGTTTTCTCCAGGCAGGTTGATCTGGGGAACTTAGTGGTGCCCTCAAAGTGTATAAGGCTGTTTTCTTTTTGGAAATTCTTACTTGTGTTTTCAGTGCTGAGTAGATGGAGTTGGTGTAAAGGCAGTCAGTGGCACTTTACTTACTTCACGGAGACCTTAGGCAGCTTTCTTAATCACGTTGATCCTTAGCCTTCTGTTTGGCAAAGCTAGGAGAATACTTCTGCTGGAACCCACTCCATGATAGGATATTGTGATGAGGGGGTTGTCCCATATTACTTAGATATTGTCCCTGTATTTATAAAGTTATGTTATAATAAGAATGTAGGAATACCAAGTGTTGAAATGGATGGATTTGATGTACATTCTGCAGAATTTACCTTCTTAAAAGGCTTATTAGCTCAAAAAGTAACTAAATACATTTAGAAGATAGTGCAAGGTGGCTACTACTATGAGTGAACAAGTGATCAGGTTTTTATGTACTATTTAAATGATTTCTTTAATATTTAGACTTTGATAAGGTTAGATTTTGATAGACCACATTACAGAATGGAGCTGAGGGTGCAGGTGTGCTGTCCAAGTTCCTAAAGTTGGCTGTGAATCAGAATTTCAGATGTGAGTATTTGCTAGGGATTTAATTTGGAGAACCCACCCTAAATATACTAAATTAGAATCCCCAGAGATGGGGTATCAGTATCAGATTTTAAATGCACACTCTAGGTTAGTCTGGTGTAGATGGTCTTAGTGGCAGATTTGGGAACCCCTGGCTCCAGTGGCTTGTCATCACAGGTAGAAGAATAAAATTAGAACTCTACCTTATCTTCCAGGGCCCTGTGTAATCTGTCCCCATCGTCATCTCTGATTCCTTTCTCTGTTTTGTACCACACTTACCCTTGCTAAGTATACTTTAGCACACTGGTCTTTTTTTCTTCCTAAAACAAGCCACGTACATTCCCTCCAAATATTCCCTCTGCCTGGAATACCTTCTTCCTGTGACGTTTGTTCGGATGGCTCATTCTCACCTTAGATCTTCCTCAGGGACACCTCTTGACATCCTCGTTGTGAAGCTGCCCCCACCACCACATCAATCTCTGTTACATCTCTGATTTAATTAATTCATAGCACTTGCCCTCAACCAATATTATTGTTTTCTCCCTCCAGAATGTAAACTATGTGGAGGTAGGGGCCTTGGCAGTCCTGTTCACTCCTTTTCTTCAGCACCTAGAATAGTGCTTGACCCTTCGTGCTCAGGAAGTACTTGTTTTGAGATGAGCCTGCTCCAGCCAACTGGTGAGCTCATGTAATGAATGCTAGCATCTAGGTGAGGAAAGGACAGGAGGTGCTCCCCTGATAGATCCATGCCCTTGTGGGTGAAAGTATTTTCTCTAACTCTCTTTTTCCTCCCTTGTAGCTCAGTCCACCTCAGGGCGAGGCCAGTGTCTGAAACGCATCCGTTACCACGGCAGAGGTCGCTGTGGGATCATGGAGAAGGTTTATTGCCATTATTTTGTGAAGCTGGTGGAAGGACCCCCACCTCCACCCGAGGCACCCAAGACAGCAGTCGCCCATGCTAAGGAGTACATTCAGGAGCTTCGCAACCGGACCATCATTCATACTCTGTGATGGGGGAATTCAGACTCCACAGTGTATATATTCTGCCATTTATTTTTTAAAAAATAAAAAAATATAACTGCTTTTTATGATTTGTCATTGAATTATTGAAACATGGTGTATAACTGCAAGTTTCATACAAATATTTATAAGGTTTTGCCCATCTCTCTTGAGCCTCTGGATATGTTTGTATGCATTTGCCAACCAGAAGGGGAAATGAGCTTTAAACCTCAATAACAGACTGTATTTCAGAAGGGTTTTGGAGTGTCTTCTGGAGGAAATATTAACTTTTCAGCTACTGTCCTGCAGATGTCAGCTTTGGTTCAGGGCTTGAATAGAATGTCATGAGAAGCTTGTCCTGATTTCACTTGATTTTTCTCTTGGGACCAGGGGAGGGTGTAGCGGGGGGTAAGTGTGGCTACATGTTGCTTCACTGCAGTATTTTAGGCATTTTCAGCAGTTCTGTTTTTGCTTTTACCCTTGGCACCGGCCAGTGTGAGAAGGATTATATATTCCTTTACTCTTTCAGCAGTAATTTGAAATTAGAGGAGTTAAGTATTCTAATCAAAAACTCGATAAGCCCTTCAAATTTCCAACTTTTCTTCCGGTCAAATTAAGCATGTTTTCCTCTCCTGCCAACAGTACTTTGGATATCTTGTTCAAGACTGATTCATTTTTCAAGGTGAATTCAATTGCTGAGAGAGGACTTGAGCCAACCTCAGCATTGCGTTCTAAAATAAGGCAGTAGGTGGCACTAGCTCACCTCTTGTTAGCAGAAAATCGATCATATCAGCTTAAAGTGTTCAGCACTACCTGGTTTCCTTTAATACACATCTTTTCATTGACAGGAATCACTCTTTGTCCATAGCTATGTGGATAGTGTGTCTCACACTTTTGTAGGCAAAGGAAAGATCAGAGGTGCATGCTTATTAATGCAAACTTCTGGGCCCTATCCCATTGATTCTGATTCATTAGGTCTTGTGGAGGGGCTAGTTCCAGAAATCTGTTTTAAATAGGCACTTCCAGGTGATTCTGTTTTAGGGGACTACACTCTGAGAACACTCCTGTAGAGAACAAAGAATGTAGTTTAGTGCCATGTTTTAATATGGCATCAGTAATAGCCACTAATGACTGGGACCCTGCTTTTTGCCAAGCTCTGTACTAATATTGTAACTCTTCATAACATCCTGCAAACCTAAAAATTGCTTTGCCACTTTACAAAGGAAGAAACCAAAGCATAAAAAATTTCAAATAACTATCACAGAGTAACACAGTGTGCAAATATTGGTGCTCTGACTTAAATTAGATTTCCAAAGAATCTGGCTCTGCGTTCCTAACAAAATCTGGGTTTTTGTCTCCAGTTAAAAAAGTATTTCATGGGTAAAAAGGCATCAGGGCTCAATGGAAGAAACCAAAGGGACAGATTCCTTTGGATCCTAAGCTGTATAGAGTCATGGAAATAACACTGGTATGTAAAGGCCAATATTCATTCTAGTCCTTGTGTGTTCCTTACCTTCAAAGAAGACTCTTGGCTTGCCCTTTCCCTGCTGGCCTCTGTTTTACCCATCTATAAAATGATCTTGGTGTTCTCTGAGAAATCACTTGAAGAATTTGTTTAAAAATGCAAATTCCTGGGTTCTCAAAATAAGTGAGTCAGAATTTCTGGTGTGGGAGACCAGGAAACCCCTGCCTTCGTGATCTGCTTATTGGAGAATCACTGGGTCAGAGGTTCTCCAGGTTCTGTTTCAGCACAGGTGCTCCATGGTTCTTAGCTTTAGAGTTTAGAGTTCCTCAGATTTGACTCAAATAAACCAGGTGGTGGCATGAACGCCATAACTGCAAATTATGTAAATGAGCATACTGCTTCAGTCAGGCTACGAAAGCTATTTTGAAAAGGGTAAGGGAAAAATTGAGCTTTTTTTTTTTTGGTGCTGGGGATTGCATGATAAGCACATGCTCTACCACTGAGTTTCACCCCCAGACCCCTCGCCCTGAATTCTAATGAAGAAAATGTGCTTGTGATCTAAGGTTAAACCTTCATTTGGAACTACTTTGGTGTGTTATAAAGCATTAATACCTAATGTAGCTTATGTGGTACCATTTTAAGCACCTTACCTATATTGTCTCATGGATTTTTCCCATTGTGAATGTGATGTAGAGAACATCTGGTGAGTTTCCACAGCTGAGGATGTACTTTCTAACATAAAAGAGCACTGTGACCCCCAGCCGACATTTAACTTTAGTTTTCAATACTGATGCCTAATAGTCTTGATTAATGTCAGTCACTGAATCCTTGTAATTTCCTTTGTTTTTCAAAAAAATTTGACAGACTTAAATGTTTGTTGTTGGAGTGGATTGTATTCAGAAGCACACGAATCCCACAAGCATACTTCTCAGTCAGTGATCAGCAGGTGAAGGAAGGTGTCCAAGTAACCCCCACTGGGTCAGAAATAGAACGTTCACAGCAACCCTTGTACACTTCATGCTCCCTGCTAGGCACTACCCACTCTGCTCCCCAAAGGTAACCATTATTCTGACCTCTGGCATATGTATTTTTTTTTGAGTTGTCAGCTCTGTTTTTTTTTTTTTTTAAACTCGGCATAATTCATTGGAATATCATTACATGCCTTGTGCTGAGGTGTAACCAGTGAACACAGTAAATATAACCACCCCCAATGGAGCTCATGCTGGAATGGGAAAGAGATTCCAAATCAGCCATAGCAAGTGTTTGCTCTGCTGCATACAGGCACAAAGGGATCAGAGACTAGGGGAGCAGACTTAAACAGGAATCTGGAAAACAGGATTTTTGTTTTGTTTTATTTTTAAGTTTATTTCCTTGAAGAGAGGCAATGAGAGGTAAGGGTAAAAGCAGCAAATGTGTAGATCAGTGAAGAGTTATATTCACTCGAAGGGTTTTGCTGGTAAGAGTATAAACATTAGGATCACTTCATCCCTCACAAGATCTATGTAGGATACAGCATGGTGTACATATTGTCTTTGTAGCTGACTTGGATCCAGCAAATTTTATAAGGCTCTAGCTGAGTCTCAGAGAAAGTGAGGTGAAATGTACCACAAACGTTGCAAATAAAATGGATGTGTTGCCTGAAAGTGATGAAGAATAATTAGATTTTTTTCCAGGCATGTCTTCAAGAGATCACCACTTAGGAAAAGACATCCATAGACTAAAGGTGAAAGTTTGGGAAAAAACATATCACATGGACTGTGTAAATAAGCAAGGGTTTTTATCCTCATATCAGACAAAGTGAACTTTAAGCCAAAGTTACTCAAAAGGGATAAAGAAGGTCATTTCATACCACTTAAGGGAATCATACACCAACAAGAAATAACAATAGTAAATATATATACCCCAAGCAATGGTGCATGTATATACATCAAATAAACCCTTCTCAATTCAAGACTCAAACAGACCACAACACAATAATACTGGGTGACTTTAACATACCTCTCTCACCACTGCATAGATCTTCCAAACAAAAACTAAACAAAGAAACTATAGAATTAAATAACACAATCAATGATTTAGACTTAAAGTACATATATAGAGTATTTCATCCATCATCGTGGAAATCCACTTTTTTCTCAGCAGCACATGGATCCTTCTCTAAAATAGACCATGTTATACCACAAGGCAACTCTCAGGAAATACAAAAAAATGGAAATACTACCCTTCTTTCCATCAGAGCATAATGGAATGAAACTAGAAATCAATGAAAAAATAAGAAATAGAAGCTTCTTCAACACCTGGAGACTAAATAGCATGCTATTGAATGACAAATTGATAGCAGAAGAAATCAGGGAGGAAATAGAAAAATTACTTAGAGGTAAGTGAGAACACCAATAAAACATCGAAATCTCTGGGACGCTATGAAGGCAGTGCTAAGAGGAAAGCTCATTGCATTGAGCAATTCATTAAAAGAATAAAAAGTCAACAAATAAATGACCTGGGAAAAAGAAGAACAAATCAACACCAAAAGCAGTAAAATAGGAACTGAAATCAATGAAACAAAAGAAACAATTGAAAAAATTGACAAAACAAAAAGTTGGTTCTTTGAAAAAAAAAATAAAATTGTTAAACCTTTAACTACACTAACAAAGAGAAAGGGAGAAAAATCTCAAATTACTAAAATTCGTGATGAAAAAGGAAATATGGACACGACTGAAATACAGAAGATAATTAGAAACTATTTTGAAAATTTGTACTCAAATAGAAAATCTTGAAGATACCAACAAATTTTTACAGACATGATCCTCCCAAACTGAAGGAGGATATACACAGATCATATATACAGATCATTTTCAAGCAATGAAATAGAAGACACCATCAAAAGCCTACCAACCAAGAAAAGCCCAGCACCAGATGGATTCTCAGCAGAATTCTATAAGAACTTCAAAGAAGAATTAACACCAACACTCTTCAAATTATTCCACGAAATAGAAAAGGACAAAACTCTTCCAAACTCATTCTATGAGGCTACTATCACCCTGATACCAAAACCAGACAAAGACACATCAAAGAAAGAAAACTTCAGATCAATATCCCTGATGAACATAGATGCAAACATTCTCAATAAAATTCTGGCAAATTACATACAAAAACATAATATTTAAAAGATAGTGCACCATGATCAAGTGGGGCTTATCCCAGGGATGCAAGGTTGGTTTAACACAGAAATCAATAAATGCAGCTTAAAGACAAGAATCATATGATTATCTCAATAGATGCAGAAAAAGCATTTGACAAAATAGAGCACCTCTTCATGTCCAAAATGCTAGAAAAAACAGGGATAGTAGGAACATACCTCAACATTGTAAAAGCTATCTATGATAAGCCCAAGGCCAACATCATTCTAAATGGAGAAAAATTGAAAGCATTCCATCTAAAATCTGGAACAAGATAGGGATCCCTTCTTTTACCACCTCTTTTCAACATAGTCCTTGAAACTCTAGCCAGAGCAATCAGACAGATGAAAGAAATTAAAGGATACAAATAGGAAAAGAACTCAAACTATCACTATTTGCTGATGACATGTTCTATATTTAGAAGATCCAAAATTCCACCAGAAAACTTCTAGAACTCATAAATGAATTCAGCAAATTGGCAGGATATAAAATCAATACCTATAAATCAAATGCATTCTTGTACATAAGCGATGAATCCAGGAAATTAGGAAAATTACCCCATTCATTATAACCTCAAAAAAATAAAATACTTGGGATTCAATCTAACAAAAAAGATGAAAGACCTCTACAATGAGAACTCCAGAAAACAGAACACTAAAGAAAGAAATTAAGAAAACCTTAGAAGATGGAAAGATCTCCCATGCTTTTGGTTAGGCAGAATTGTCAAAATGGCCATACTACCAAAAGCGTTATACAGATTCAATGTAATTCCTATTTAAATCCCAATGACATTCTTCATAGAACTGGAAAAAGCAATCATGAAATTCATTTGGAAAAATAAGAGACCCAGAATAGCCAAAGCAATCCTTAGCAAGAAGAGTGAAGCAGGAGGCATCACAATTCCAGACCTTAAACTATACTACAGAGCAATAGTAACAAAAATGGCAAGGTATAGACATGTAGACCAATGGTACAAAATAGAAGACATAGAGACAAACCCACATAAATATGGTTATCTCATACTAGACAAAGGTGCCAAAAACATTCACTGGAGAAAAGCCTCTTCAACAAATGGAGCTGGGAAAACTGGAAAGCCACATGTTTAACAAAATGAAATTAAACCTCTATCTCTCGCCCTGCACAAAAATCAACTCAAAGTGGATCAGTGATTTAGGCACTAGAACAGAGACCCTGTGCTTAATATAAGTAGGCCCAAATCTTCATCATGTTGGCTTAGGACTCCCTTAACAAGTCTCCCACAGCACAAGAAGTAAAATTAACAATCAATAGATGGGATGGATTCAAACTAAGAAGCGTCTTCACAGCAAAGGAAGCAATACCATGAAGAGAGAGCCTACAGAATGGGAGAAAATCTTTACCACATGGACCTCAGATACAGCACTAATTTTCAGGATATATAAAAAACACAAAAAACTTAACACCAAAAAAAAAAAAAACCCATTAATAAATGGACTAAGGAACTGAACAGGCACTTCACAGAAAGAAATACAATTTATCAACAAACATGAAAAAATGTTTATCATCTCTACAAATCAAAACTACTCTAGAAATGCAAATCAAAACTACTCTAAGATTTCATCTCACTCCAGTCAGAATGGCAATTATAGAATACAAGCAATAATAAGTGTTGGTGAGGATGGGGGGGGGAAGAGGTTCACTCATACATTGTTGGTGGGACTGCAGATTGGGGCAACCACTCTGGAAAGCAGTATGATGATTCCTTAGAAAACCTGGAATGGAACCACCATTTGATTCAGCCATCCCACTCCTTGGTTTATATCCAAAGGACTTAAAATCAGCACACTACAGTGACGCAGCCACATCAATGTTTACAGCAGTTCAATTCACAATAGCTAAACTATGGAACCAACCTAGACAAATGGACAGAACAAGGGAATAACCATGCTAAGTGAAAAAAGCCAATCCCCCCAAAAAACAAAGGCCAAATGTTTTCTCCGATAAGCAGATGCCAATCCATAATTGTGCAGGGGTGGAGAGGGAGAGGGAATAATGAAAGAACTTTGGATTGTGCAGAGGGAGTGAGGGGAGAGGTGGGGCGGTGGGGATGGGAAGGATTGTAGAATGAGACAGACATTATTACCCTATACACATGTATGATTACACTACTGGGGTGACTCAGCACCATATTCAGTCAGAGGAATGAGAAATTGTGCTCCATTTGTGTACAATGTGTCAAAATGCATTCTACTGTCATGTATAACCAATTAGAACAAATTTAAAAAAATAAGTCTCGTTTTGAAGATAGTGAACCAAAACAGACATGGAGAAGGCAGCTAAACCAGGAGAAGTGAGAGTTTGGGGCTGTTCTCATTATGTGGAGTCTTCACATTAAACCTTACGGGTTTTACAGGTGGAGAGAAAAATTGGTGGAGGGCAATTGACGAAAGGAGCTTGAGCGGATGTTGGTGACAACGTGGCCACAATAGAATGTCGAAGTAGGAGGGGATCGTGACACCCTCCACCCTTGCAGATTGTAACCTGGACAAAACTGTCGTCTGACCCAGCCTCGCGTATCACAGATGTTAAGGTCCAGAGACGGCCTGGCACCGGGCAGAGGACAGATGGAAAACACAGCAGGAAGCCTGGGCCAAGTGGCAGAGGCGAGGGGAGCGCCCCACCTTCCACACGGTGATTTACATGGGAGGTTAGGAGACAGTGGACTTGGTGGTGGTCTGGCTTGTGGCTCAGGGCACACAGTATGGCGCAGCTGGGTGCTCCTCTGTGTCCAAGTTCCCTTTTGTGAGAAGCGGTTGGTGTGAACCAGGAGTGTCAAATGTGCCATCTCCCTTGGTGATTCGTCTCCCTGTTAAGCTATGTTAACGGTGTTCATGGGACAGAGAAAGCCCGGGCCTGAGGGAAATGTGCCCAGGTCTGTACCCCTGAAACCTTAGGGTAGTCTTTACTTGCCTCTCTGCTCTCTAATATTTCACTGCACCGTTTATGTCATGCCAGTGGCCTGCCACAGGCTCCAGGACAATGTGGGTACTCCGCACCCTGGCACTTAAAGACCTGCTTTTCATTCTAGCAGTGTCCCTCATTACCATCCACGACAGCCATACACACTGGCTTAGTTCTCCAAACGCTTAGCATGCTATTTTTGGTTCTGGGCATTTATAGTCTTGTCAATATTGTCAATTATCTACTATCATTTCCCTTCTTGTGGCTTCCTGTCTTGACATCTTGGGTGTTGTCTCCATACTTGAGAAACCTGAGGTTCAAAGAAATGAAATGATTCACCTGGGCTCACACAGCTAAGTGACAGAGCTGGAATAGGAATGCAGATTATACCCTAAAGCCTGACTTTTCTTTTTAAAAATTTGTTAAAATATAGAAAAATAAATGACCGTATTTTTAAAATGTATGATCCTGTGACATTAAATACATTTACTTTGTTATGCAACTATCACTACTATCCACCTTTAGAATTTAACTTTGCCCATCTAAAATTCTGTCCCCATTGAATAGTAACTCCCAGTCCCCCTCCCTGGAGTCCCTGGCAACTACCTTTCTAATCCTGTCTATGAATCTGACCACTCCAGCTATCTCAGGTAAACGCGATCAACCAAATTTGCCCTTTTGTGACTGGCTTATTTCACGGAGCTCCTGGTATTTTGTCTTTGATCGCTTACTAGGCTGGCAGTTGGCAGGGGTCTCCACTGCAAAGTTACTCTTTATTCTCTTTGTAAAAATAAATATCTTTGAGACGGAATGTCTCTCTTTCCTCACCAACCTTTCGCTCACTGGAGTCTCACTGTGCACTGATGTTTCTCGACTGAATTAACTACTATTGTGGTTGCTGAATGGTGATTTTTTTAGTGTAGTGTCAAGGTCATTTCTCCTGCATCTAGTGGTTGTCTTTGTACTATAAAGCACTTTCTCTTTCCATTTATTTCTAACAATGTGGATTCATGAGTGCTTTTTGTATTCAAAAGATTTTAATGTGCTACTGTCATTATTTATTTTAATGATCAAAATTTCCCAGTTTGCCCAGTGGGAGGCACTTCAAGGTAGTTCCTGTTTTTTTGTTTTGTTTTGTTTTTTTTTTTGGTACCAGGGACTGAACCCAGGTCACTTTACCACTGAGCTACATCCTCACTCTTTTTATTTTGTATTTTCAGACAAGGTCTTGCTCAGTTGCTGAGAGTCTGGCTGTGCAAGTTGCTGAGACTAGCCTCGAATTTGTGATTCTCCTGCCTCAGGCTCAAGAGTCACTGGGATTATAAGCATGTGCCACCACACCTAAGTTCCTGTGTCCTTTTAACATCGCTCCTTGATTGTTTGAGTCCTTCCTTACTTTATGACACAAAAGGTCATTTTCACTCTGAGTTCAACAATCTGAATAGAGCATACTTATGTGTAAGAGAAGACTACCCCTAAATGTTTAAAATGCAAAACAGAGTAAGTTACTCAGTTTGCATCTTGTGCCTACCTTCATGCCTGTGCACGTTTTGAGACTTCACCCCATTCGTTACTGCATTTATTAAGTGTCAGCCCCCAAAGACGAAGTGTGCATTTTATAACCAATTAAGCCTTAGCTGTGAATGTAGCATCCTTGAGAGGGTTCACCGAGAGGAGCCAACAACGATCTGCATTGCAGGATTGCCGGGCTTCCTCCTCTCAGAGGCAGTAAGGGCCTGCCAGTGTGGGAGTTCCGTCTGGAGGGAAGAGAGTTTTTACATATGTCTCTTTAATGGCAACAGAAGTGAAACTATTGTTGTGAAAAGACACGAGGTTTGGAATGCACCATATGGCATGAGAGGTGTTCATCGCTACAGCCTCTCACGGCTGAACTCAGAATGGCCCATATTTCTGCACTGATGGAAAATGAGCCACTGACTGCCAGGAAATACCCATCGTAGCAGCTCTTCAGCCATGTCATTTAAAATAATTACTAATTAAATAAAAATAAAATAGAGTCCATAATAACAATAATCACCGCGGTAGCGTTGGTCATTACCCAAGTACTGCTCGCTGGAGCGTTACCTAGGGGAAGATCGCCTGCGAGAGGAGAGGAACCTCAGGCAGCCGGCGGCTTCCTTGCTGCTGCTGCTGAGCAAGGCGGAGGGGCTGCTTCGCTGCTTGGCGACCACAGACCTCATTTTGCTATTCCCTCTCTGTTGCTGATCTCATGTGGTCTCGAGGAATTTGTTCACTACTACAGAAGGCAGCCTGCCATTGAAGACCAAGGGAAAGGGAGAGCCGAGTGGCACTGGTGGATGGATTGATATTGTGGCAGGAAACAACCCGAGCAAGTCTCTTGTATTTGACGAGTATCACTCTGACCCCCACCTCAAGAAAGGCAAGGCCTTTCGCAAGAAGGCCTTTGAATGTGTGTCCCCAACATCAAGTGGCTGTGAGCAGGATGTGGAACAGTGTCCTGGAGCAGTTTCAGATGACTAACAGAGGTCTGCGGGTACTGAAGAAAGGAAAAGGTAGAGGCTGCTAAAGACAGGTTTCCTGATTTTTTCTGGAATGGCCTAAAATGGCCTTTTTTCAAAATATTTTTTAGATGTTGATAGACCTTTATTTTATTCATTTATTTATATGTGGTGCTGAAAAGCAAACCCAGTGCCTCACACATGCTAGGCAAGCTCTCTACCACTGAGCTACAACCCCAGCCCAGAATATGCATTCTTTTCTTTATTCATCCATGCAACAGATGTTTATTAAATATTTCCTATGTACCATGTGTTGTATGAGGTGCTGGGAATATTAATCAAGGCAGACAGGGTTGCTGACCTCAGGATCTGACAGTCTATTGGGCAAAGAGGAAGATATTAATATGAAAGCATAAAAGTATTATAGAGGAGAAGAAGAGAGAGTTTGGGAGGATAGCAGCAAGACTGTCAGCAATGTGGCATTCCTGAAGGACACTTTGAGAAAGTGCCATTTCTGCTGAGGCTTGAAGTCTAAGGAGGGTTTGGCTAGGTAACTGATGAGGGGAGAATGTTCCAGGCCTAAGTAGGGCTATGGGCAAAGGACCTGAATGAACATGCAGTTTAGTTCATTTCAGAAACTAAAGAAAGTCTAGGGTGTATGGACTTCATTCCAAGTGCAATGGGAAGCTTCAAAGTCAGGAATTGGCAGCACCTGGTTTATATCTATAAAAGTTCAGCCTGGTGGGGAAGAGCCTCTGGGGAGTAGCTGGAGTCGATGCAGGAAAACCAGGGAGGAGGAGTTCATTTAAGAATTCAGGTAAGAAATGAAGGTCTCTTGTACCAGGGAGCCAGCAGTAGATGGCCGGAAGTAGACAGACGGGGTGTTTATTTAGGCGGTAGAATGGTCTTGGGGTGCTCAGGAGAAGGGAGGAATCAGGGCACAGACACCTGGCTTGAGCACTAGGGAGAATGGAGTGCAGTATGCTCAACTGTGAACTATCTCAGAGGACAAATGAACCTGGGGATTCAAGTATTTGAATTTTTAAATTATGGTGATATATATGTAATAGTAGAATTACCATTTTGACCCTTTCTGAGTGTACAGCTCAATTGCACTGGTTGCACAATCATGATTATCATCCATCTCCAGAACTTCATCATCTTTCCAGTTCTGACTCTGGACCAATTAAATGCTGGCATCCCCTCCCTTTCCCCAGCCTCCACTCAGCATTCTGTTCTATGCGTTTGGCTGCTTCAAATGCCTCACAGAGGTCCCATCACTGTTGATACACTGGTCGGGATTTCAGCAGAGGCCTCCTGCTCAGTTTGAATCCTACAGGCCAGGGTGTGCAGCAAGCTCTTTATGAATAATTTATTGTGGTGGTCCTGCCTTGTTTGTTCTTTTTTTTTTTTGGTACAGGGATTGAACCCAGGGATGCTTTACCACTGAGCTACATTCCCAGTCTTTTTTAATTTTTTGAGATGGGGTCTCCCTAAATTACTTAAGGCCTGGCTAAGTTGCTGAGGCTAGTCTTGAACTTGCAATCCTCCTGCCTCAGGCTCCTGAGTCCCTGGGATTACAGGCGTGCAGCACTGGGCCTGCCTCCCTGTTTGTTCCTAAAGGTTCCGTTCCTACCAGCCTGCTCACTCTGAGGAGATGAACGTTGAGGCATTGGGTTCCCTTCTGGTGAGCACTTTGCACCTGGTTCTCTCCTATCTCCATGTTGTTGCTTAGTAGAAATTAATGAAGAATAACTAAATATGAGCTGCAAACAAAAGTGATGGAAAAGGGGAGTTTATTGTCATGGGGGGGAGGTATGTCTATCTAGTGAAAATCAAATCGTTTTGACGATCTTTAGAGTGAATGGAAGGCATTTGGTTTGTTTTTCCTTTTTCTTGTAACAAAGAAAATGCAGTTTTAAACTGTTTTTCAATTTCTCTCTGAGCTCCCTTTCATTCTCTGATATCTTTACTCCTAATGGGATAATGTATACTAGTTTTCTGTAGTCTGTTCTTCTTCAAAGCTGTCGATTTACTCTGAACACAGTGAAAGCCAAGACATTATTAAAATAAAACAACTTCCAATTGAGCTGCTAATAAATGCTGAAATGCATCCACATTTTGCCTATTGATTATCTCCAGCCGACAAAAGCAAACATGAGCTTGTACGGCATGCTGCCTGTAGAAATGGAAGATTTAATTAGATGAAAACCGAATGAGCTGGAAGATCTACTGCGCTTGGCCATCAATGATTGTTATTCATAATTGGCTGTTTGAAATGTCCCCGCTCCTTGAGCCTTTTCACTTAAAAAATTCCCTACAGTGCATTAAGACAAGCTCATTGTTAGACTCTTCTCCCCTGTGCGTTTCCCCAGCTCAAGGTTGTGGACTAAAATGAGCCCTGTCAGGCCATGAATCAGGGGTAATAGGACATCTTGAAATTGAGAATTAGCAAGCAAGAGCAGGGAGATGGGTTCCTCTCCATCGCAGGCCCATCTCCAAATGCTGAAGGTGGGAAAGAGGTGCTGGTGGAGGATGTAAGGAAAGGCCCATAAATTTGGAGAGTGGGATTCTTTAGAACTCACTAGCTCTGTAAGTATCTGCATTAAAGTTTAGTGTCTGGTAAATGCACTGATATTTAGTGATGGGAGTGTGTTAAGAAGTTGGGGTTCGCTGGGCCAGGAATGTTTTAAGCACCTCTTAGGCATCCTGCTTTCAGGCCAGTGGGGAAAGGAAGATGGAATCATTGCCTGAGCAGCCACAGGGGACTCAGCCTATTCAGGTTTTCCTGCTTGGAAACCCAAGCCAATCATTAACCCTTGAAGGCTCTGGTTCCTTTCTTCACACAAGGGGGATGTGAACTGTGCCTGTCTCATGGGTTTGTCATAGGTAAAGCTTTCAGCACGGTGACTGGGCAAATGGCAAGTACAAATGACACTCAGCTCTACCCAATAATCACTCACACATCTAGAGGTGCCAAGGAGAAGACATTGATTTCCCTTAGAGTCTTGCCCAGTGCCTTACGCTTCTGCCCACTGTAGAGATTAAAGGACATGTCAGGGGCTCAGTATTTAGGTTCTCAGAGATTTGGGTGGGAGTTGACAGATATTCAATGGTATGTACTTAAAATCTTAAATTTTTGTTAAAATAGCACTTGGTTTTTCTGATTACAAAGCAGTGGCAACAACCTATTCCTGGTGAGTATGGTTGTCAAAAGGACAGGTACGTGGGAGCCAGACTAAGCAGGCCGAAGAGGGCGGTAGACAGGCTCCCTTGTGGAGGCTTCTGGCAGGCTACGGTTTTAAAAAAAAAATATTTTATTTTAGTTATTGATGGACCTTTATTTTTATTTATATGTGGTGCTGACAATTGAACCCAGTGCCTCACACCTGCTAGGTGAGTGCTCTACCACTGAGCCACAACCCCAGCCAGAAGGGTATGTTTTTTAGTATGTAGTCAAGGTCATGAACACCCTGATTCAGTGCATGTACTCAAGGTAATAAATATCTGCTTGTGCGCATGCTTACTTATGTAACCTGCGGGCACTGGGCCTTCTTTGGACTGTGTATTAAACAGTCCTATGGAAAGACTTGGGGTGGAGGGCTGCTGCCACATCTGAATAAAGCGTGTCTAGTATCTGAACCATGCCTTGTCTCTTCTTCCACCTGCCAGGTTCCCAAATCAGTTTCCCAGGGTCTAAGCCTCTGCAGGACACTGGTGCATAGTCCTGCTCTCTACCAACAGAGTCAAAGGGCTGTATGACAATTCCATGAGTTAGTACACACGCAACACTTGGAATGGGGTCTAGCACATCATATGTGCTCAATAAATATGAACTAGTATTGAATAAAATATAGTAAAAAAAATAGTTACTTATTCTCATGGCCCTCAGTAACTGCTGATAAATATTTACAAAGTGTATTATGTTATTAGTACAGTGCGAGGCATACATATAGCCCATTTATATACCATTTATTTTAGATCTTAATGCCATAACATACTGTGCTCAGTGATTTGCATGTATTATCTCATTTAACTCACACAGTAGTCCTACAAGGTAGGTGATATTGTTGTCCTTTTGTTTGTTTGAGATGAGTAAACAGGATCATTAAGGTTAGGTTTTTTTCCTAAGGTAATGGGCTGGGGATGTAGCTCAGTTGGTAGAGTGCTTACCTCGCAAGCAGTAAGGCCCTGGGTTCGATCCCCAGTACCACAAAAAAAAAAAAAAAAAAAAAAAAAGGTATTATAAGTGAAGGTATTAAAAGTGAAGGAGCTAAGATTCAAATGTAGGTCTCTGATTCCAGAGTTTCACACTACCTTAGAAGCCTGACACTGAATTCATTCCAGGCAGCCCATATGAAAAGGACAGAAGCATGATCTAAATTGGCTCCAGGCTATGACTGAAGCTCTGATAATCAGGCCCCAGATTCTATCTCACCACAGTCATTTGGACATTACAACAAAGCTGGTGGAGGGGTGAAACCCCATCATCACCTGCACAATGCTGCATATTAAATAGACACTCAGGAAGCTTGGATGGGTTCTTGGAAGAAGTCTATTGAGCACTTCCATGTACAGGTCCGAGTCTTCATGTCTTATTACACTGCATTTATGTGGCACTAGAATCTCAGGCTACGTATTTCCCTTTAATATCTAGTCCCTTTTAGTCACCACTGCTGTATAAAAATACTGTGGTGTGTTCTTGTTTCTCAAGTGCAATTTCGAGTCAAGTGAAGCAGATAAATAATGTCAATGAAATATCTTTCCTGGATACCAACACTACTTATTCATTCAGAAATGAGGAGAAAAAGGAGGCATAAATGTTTGATTCTGTTTTGCATGTTAATGTAACCATTGAGCACTCTCGGTCACCAAGCAAATTAATTGTCATGAAATGAGTCATTGACACGCTGTCTGTGCTGAGCTGTTGTCCGTTGAATCAGCCACCTCTGGGCATGGCATTGTAGAAGGCAGGCCTCTGTGGCCAAATATCATGACCAGCTGTGCTGCATTAGCATATTGGAAGGCTTCTTGGAAAACCCAGGGCACTGTCTAGCTTCCTGTTGGTTTTTGGTGTTGGGGAGTTGTTTATGCAGTGAAGGTTCCTTTCCCTTGTGAGGGACGTGTAGGGTAGGACCCAGAGATTCCGATATTAAGGCTAGTTTCCTCAGCCCCTGCAGTGTGACTTTAACAAGTCACAGCCTCTTGGAGCTTTACCTGGTTCATCTGCAAAATGGAGTCATGACTAATAATGACATATATTTTAAATTGTGATAAAATACACATAACCAAAATTTTAAAATCTTGACTCTTTTTAAGTGTACAAGTTCAGTAGACTAGTAATCATATCCAAATAGAATTGTAATAATACCAATATCACCATCATTTGCCTAGCAGAATTGTCATGAAGATATAATGAGAAAAAAGGATGTGCAGATGGCCAGTGAAGTAACCAGTCCTTTGCAAGTACCAGGTGTTATGGTAGGTGTGACCTAATCCCCTCTCTTGGCTCAGTTTCCCCACTGGGGACTTAGTCTTCAGATGACTCATTCCTAGCATTTTGTGAAAATGTTACTTCTTACCTGGCAGAGGTTTCCACCTCAGTAGGGAGGCAGGCCTTGTGCAGAAAGACTGAGTTTTCTGTGGAGAGACCAGCTTCATTATGCACATGGAGGTTTTATTACTTTTCCTGTCACCCAGGGAGGAAGTCATCTGTAAAGTCAGTGTTGCTTTTTGGTGATTCCCATATTTCTCTCCATCTCTCTACATCTACATCTATATACCATATCTTTCTATCTCTATATCACCTATATCTGTACCCCTGTTCATTTATCTGTATTTATTTATTCATTTATTAAAAATGTATTCATCCAGTACCTCCAAAATGTGAGGCACTGTTCTGGGTCCTAGGCATACAGCAGTGAACAAGAGAGACACATTTCCTGGCCCTGTGTAGCCTACATTTCAGTGCAGAAGGCAGATAAGAAGTAAACAGATATGAAATATCAAGTAGGAAGTGACAGATACTGTTAAGGAAAATGGTACAATGTAAGGAGATGGAGAGTGGGAGAGGACACTCCTTTAAATGGAGTGGTCAGGGGGGTCTGAAGAGTGAAGTTTGAGCAGAGACCTTAAGGCAGAATGCAGGGGTCCTCCCTCGAGGTGGTGAGGCAGCGGAGCAATGGAATCAGCCCTGGGTGACAGGTTTCTGTGACACAGTCTCAAATTTATAAAGGAAGTATAGTACTTTTATATCAGAGGGAGTCCGAGAACAAAGAAGTCTGTAACATGACAGCCTGTGAGGATGGTCCAATTAGAAGTTACACAGTCTCACAAAGGGAGGGAAGACAGGAGGATGGGTGAAACTCTTCTGAGGCAATGGCCCTGGGTGGGTCTAGTCACTGAGAGTGTGACTCCAAGCATGAATAATACTGAGTGGCCTTCAGGATCGTACTGTTCCGCAGCCTGGGGAAACATATATCTCAGTGGCCCCTTCATACATCCCCACAAGACCTGAGTGAAGTAAGAGGGTCAGCACATGCAAGTCTGCAGAGGAGAAGCAAATCAAATCAATAGTATATTGAAAAGATCATTCACCATGATCAAGTGGGTTCATTCCAGGGATGCAGGGATGGTTCACCATAGGCAAATCAATAACCATGATAACAACACATTGAAAGAATGAAGGACAAAAGCACCCAGTCATCCCAATAGATGTAGAAAAAACACTTGATAAAATTCAGTGTCCCAGGCTGGGGCTGTAGCACAGTGGTAGAGCACTTGACTCACATGTGTGAGGCACTGGGTTCAATCCATAGCACCACATGAAAATAAAGAAATGAAGATATTGTGCCCATCTACAACCAAAAAAATATTTAAAAAAATTCAATGTCCCTGATAATAATAACCCTGAAATTGGGAGTAGAAGGCACATACCTCCGTGTAATAAAAGCCATATATCACAAGACAGAATTATACTGAGCAGAAAAACTGAAGGCTTTCCTTCTGAGATCTGGAACAAGACAAGGTTGCCCACTTTCACCACGTTTAATCAAAGTAGTATTGGAAGTCCTAGAAAGAGCAATCAGGCAAGGAAGAAATGAAGGACATCTGAATTGGAAAGGAGGACGTCACATTATCACTGTTTGTGGATGATGTGTTTTTTATATACAGAACCAAAGATTCCACCCAAAACCATTAGAAATTATAAATTCAGCAAAGTTGAAGAGCACACACAAAAAGAATAAACAATGTTGTTATAAATGGCTAGCAAATTATCTGAAATAGAAATCAAGAAAACAATCCCATTTATAATAGCTAAAAAAGTAAAATACCTAGGAATAAATGTAATCAGAGACTTTAACCACAAAGCTCTCTACAATGAAAATTGTAAAACATTGATGAGAGAAATTGAAAAGGGCACACACAAAAAAACCAGAATGACATCCCATGTTCATGGATTAGAAGAATCAATATTGACAAAAGTACCCAAAAATTTGGGTACTTATGGTACCCCAAGTGATGTATAGATTCAGTACGATCTCTATCAAAACACCAATGACATTATTCACAGACCTAGAGAAAACAACCTTCATATTTATATGAAAACAGACAGACAGACACACACACACACACACACCCACACACATTCCAAACCAAACTCAAACAAACAAACCCAAATAGCTAAAGCAATCTTAAAATGGACAAACAAGAGGCATTATGCTACCTGATTTCAAAATATATTACAAATCTATAATAAAAGCTTTAATAATCAGTGCTGGGAATATAGGATATCCACATTCAGAAGAATGAAACTAGATCCCTATCTCTCATATATACAAAAAACATCTCAAAATGATTTCAAGGCCTCAATATAAGACCCCCAAACTATGAAACTACTAGAGGAAAATAGGGAAAACTCATCAGCACATTGGAATGGGCTAGGATTTTTTGGATGAGACCCCCAAAGCACAGGAAACAAAAACAAATGAAATTATATCAAACTGAAAATAGAAAATAACCAACAAAGAAGATAAAATCAACAGAGTGAAGAAACAACCTGAAGAATGGGAGAAAATATTCTCTAACTATAGAACTGACAGGAAGTTAATAACCAGGATATATAAAGAATTAAAGGAACTCAAGAAAACAAAAACAAAACTGAACCAAGTAACCAAATAAAAAGTTGAGAATAACCCTAGCACCACACACACACACACACACACACACACACACACACACAATTGGCAATAAATCTAAATATATGTTTTCCAAAGGAAGACATACAAATGGCCAACAGATATAGGAAAGGATGGTTGACCTCCATAATCATCAAGGAAATGCAAATCAGAACTTCCATGAGATAACACCCCACTCCAACCAAAATGACTCCTTTCAGAAAGACCAAAGAGAACAAGTGCTGGCCAGGATGTGGAGAAAAGGGAACCCTTGAGCACTTTCACTGTGAATGTAAATTAATATAGCCACACACAAAAAGAGGTTCCTCAATATATTACAAATAAAACCAGCACTTTTGGAGGGCAACAACCTCATCTGTGAATGCACCCCAGGGGCAAGAGCTGCCATCAGCTCTCTTCCATTCACCATGGCAACCAATAAAGCCTGTTCTTACTGTTGAGAAAGTATAGAACAGTATAGAACAGCCATCGAACTGTGGGTATATATTCAAAGGAAAGGAAATCAGTGTGTTGAAGAGATACCTGCCCTTCCATGTTCATTGCAGCACTCTTCACAACAGCCAAGAAATGGGAGCGAGTCAGGTGTCTACCAGTGGATGAATAGAAAAAGAAAGTGTGGTTCGTATACACAATGGAATACTACTCAGCTATAAAAAGGATGAAATCTGGTCACTTGTGACAGCACGGATAGACCCATAGATCATTACGTTAAGTGAAAGACTCAAAGACAAGAGCTGCATGGTTGCTGTCATGGAATCTAAAGGTATGACCTCAGAAAAGTACAATAGTGTTTACCAAATGCTGGGCAGAGTGAGTGGCAGGGATATGGAGGGCTTGGTTAATGGGTACTAAATTATAGTTAGGGAGGAGTAGGAAGTTCTGATGGGCTTCTGTGCAGGAGGGTGAGTATGGACAAAGATAATGTACTGTGTATTTTTTTTAAAAACTGGAAGAATTGGAAATGATAAATGTTTGAGGAGATAGATATGCTTACCCCGATTTGAACAATACACAATGTGTACATGTATTAAAAATTGCACAAACATGGCATGGGACCCTATAAGTATATACTGCTTTTTGTTGTTGTTGTTTGTTTGTTTGTTTTTGGTATTGGGAATTGAACCTAGGGGCGCTTAACTCCTGAGCCACATCCCCAGGCCTTTTTATATTTTATTTTGCAACAGGGTCTCGCTAAGTTGCTTGGGGCCTCACTAAGTGAACTTGTGATCCTCCTGCCTCAGACTCCCAAGTCAGTATGTACAGTTTTAATGCTTCAGTTTTAAAAACGATGTGGGGCAAGCACAGTGGCCACAGTCTAGGCAGCGGTGGCGGGGTGAATGCCCTGCACCGAGGCCTTCCTTCCCTGGGCATCTGTGGCTGGGACAGCCAGTCACAGCACCTGTGCATTTTCACCCCTGCTCTTGCTCTTCTCCCTGGGCTCCAGAGACAAGAGTGGTTCAAGAGCTCAGTTAAGTGCTGGGAATTCTGAAGCAGCAACTGCCCTGGGCAGTTGGGAATCAGCACTGGTAGAACAGAAAATCTTACCAGTTCTTTTGCCTAATTTTAACCCATGCATATGCCTCACCTTGAGCCCTGCTCATCAGAGGCCAGGGGGACATGGCTTCTGAGGGCAACTGGGGTTGTGTGGCCCTGTCCTGCCACTTTGAAATAAATGGGGCTTTAGAGAGAGAGAGATTTGGTAAAGAGGGAGCAACTCTGTTAGTGAGAAGAGGAAATAAATAGTTCTTGAAGCTTTCTGTTGTATCAGGAGCCCAAATTACCATAACTCATTTATAATTTTGTGTTTATTTGGATGTTGGTTTAGTTATCTTAATAGAAGAGAAAAACAGAGATGCAGAAGTTAATTTTTCTCCAAATACAGGTTCAAGTTAGCAGGTGGGCCTGGACAGTAGAGCAACCATGGTCCGCGTGGTCATCCAGGCCTGGGTGGCACTGTGTATGTCCTAGAGACAGCCCTGGTCCACGGGGTCAAGATGACACACAGTACCCCACACCATGTTCCAACCAGCAGGAGGGGAGAGGAGTGGGAGTGCATGCTGGTTGGTTTTAAGGGTGTGACATTAGAATTACAGACATTGTTTTATGTTCCATTGGCCATAGGGTTGCCAGACTCAGCAAATAATTCAGGAGGCCCAGTTAAATGTGATTTTCAGCTCACAATCAGTAATATTTTTTTTGTCCAAATGGGACTAATTTATACTAAACTTTTAATTTGGGACCATTTATACTAAAAAATTATTGGTTGTTTATCTGAAATTCAGAGTTCACCGGACATCCTGTTTTTCACCTGATTGTGGGAATCCACCTGGCTGCAAGAGAGTGGGAAGTGTCTCTGTCAGCTGGTTGGTAATGTGTCCGTCTACCACTTGGTATTTCAATTGCTTTGAAAGAAAAAGGGAAGACTAAATGGGGGATGGGCAATTAGCAGTCTTTAAAGCGAGGGACATGTATCCGGTTTGTGTTCAGATTCGTTCATCTTACATTCGTGTTTATCAGCTGCTTCTCAGAGGACCAGTTCTGGGTTAATAAGACCAAAAAGGTGCCTGCTCTCAAAAAGCTTATATATTAGTGAAAGATGAAGTAACATTGTAACGTGTAGAATTTCAGGTAGTAATAAATGCTCTGAAGAAAATACGACTAGACCGGTCCTAAATTTATTAGGAAACCTGTCTTTTTTTTGGGGGGAGGTAGCAGGAATTGAACTCAGGGCACTCTACCACTGAGCCACATCCCCAGTCCTATTTTTTGTATTTTATTTATAGACAGGGTCTCACTCGGTTGCTTACCACCTCGCCTTTGCTGAGCTGGCTGTGAACTCTCAATCCTCCTGCCTCAGCCTCCTGAGCCCCTGGGTTTACAGGCTACTGTGCCTGGCAGGGAAGCTGCTTTTTAAATGATGACATTTCCCTGGGAGAAGTCACTTGAGCTGAGAGCTGCCTGCAGTGAGGGGCAGCCAGGGGCACAGGCTTCTTCTGCACCAGCTGGTGCTGACGCCTAAGCCTGGGCATGCTTCAGGAGCTAGCCCAAGTCCCAGGTAGCTGGCATGGAGGACCTGAGGGGGACGGCTTAGAAGGCTAGAATTTTTTTTTTTTTTTTTTTTTTAAGTTCTAGGAGAATGACATGCTCCTGGAGGATTTGGAACAAGACATATTTTTTCATATTTTTAAAAGCTCACTGTGTGCAGGGTAGACAGTGGGCTGCAGGAGAAAGAGGGGGAGGAAGGAGATGCAGTAGGCAGATAGGATCTTAAGGGGCAGGGAGTTTGGATGGGGCCCTGGGCAGAGGGAGGTAGAAGCGGAGGGTGTCAGGAAGTGCAGGTAGGCACCAGGTTGCTTGCCTTGCAAAAGAGAGGCTCAGAGCCCAGCTGGAATCTAGGTCTGTGGGACTCCAGTGTCCTGCTGTTCTACACGGTGGCGGTGGCGGATACGCTGACTTGCAGCCTGGAGAGGGGCAGGAATGGTCAACCCTGATTCTGACGTTGCTGTAGGAAGGAGAGAGAGGAGAATGGAGAGCGAAGGGTTCAGCTTCTCCCCTTCCAACTGCAGCTCTCTCAAGCACTCAATTCTGAGACTCGGGTCCCAGGTAGACATGTTATTGGCTTCCTTAGAACAAAGCCTGTCTCACCCTCGATGGAGAAAATAAAGCGTCTGTGCCAACTGCGTCCTAGTTGGCAGCTCTGATACCAGTAGAAAAGTCAGCTCTGGCAAGAGGGAGGTGACTGTTTTATCCTTTGTGGTCGGCAGGCCCTGGGTTGGAGAGGAATGAGGCTCTGATAGCAGCCACACCTGGTTCTGAATCCTTTTACCAGCAGAGCCTTGATTTTTTGCATCTGCAAAATGGGTTGGTGGAACAGCTGCTCCACATAGCTTGTTAAAGAGAAATGTACCTGAGAGAGTGGCAGCCAACGAATGCGATTCCATTGCCCTCCTTTTGCATAACCAGGCCACCACGGTTGCTCCATAGGAAGCATTTTACCAAGCTGTGATCACTCTGGCCCCAGCTTGCTCTTAGCACCCTTCTTCTTCTTCTTCTTTTCAAATGGAAGGGGGTGTGACTGATTGGGCCATGCCAGCTCTGCCCTCCAAGAAGATGGAAGAGCCCACTTTCGCCACAGGTAAAGGGGGCCTGGACCAGGAGGGGCTTCTTCTGTGAGGAACAGGATGGGGTGGAGTTAGGGAAGCCATTTGCTTAGAAAATTAGCATTTCCTCAGACAGTGAGCCAACTCTGTACAGGGCCACCTACTCCCCAGCTGTCTGAAACAGTCTCTCATGACTGCCAGTTCCTGGGAGTCAGACCTCTGTATCCCATGGCTCAGCCATGCCTGATTCTGCTAAACATGGATGGTTCCCCACAGCAGATGGCTCATGAGTATTTCTTGAGTGGAGGGGTGATGACAAGGAGCTAACACAGGACGTCAAGTACGTCCCTAGAAGGATATTAAGTGAGCAGATAAGATGCATTCATTGGCAGTACCTCTGGATCTGCATACTACAGTAATGAGCCACATCAATGTTTCCAGCAGCTCATTTCACAATAGCTAAACTGTGGAACCAACCTAGATGCCCTTCAACAGATGAATGGGTAAAGAAACTGTGGTATATATACACAGTGGAATATTATTCAGCCATAAAGAAGAATATTATGGCATTTGCAGATAAATGGATGGAATTGGAGAATATCATGCTAAGTGAAATAAGTCAATCCCAAAAAACCAAAGGCTGAATGTTTTCCCTGATAAGTGGATGATGATATATAATCGGGTTGCATGGTGGAGAAGAATGGAGGAACTTTAGATTATGTAGAGGGAAATGAGAGGGGCGGAAGTGGGGATATGAAAAATGATGGAATGAGACAGACATCATTACTCTATGTACATGTGTGATTACATGAATGGTATGAATGCACATCATGCACAACCATAGAAATGAAAAATTGTACCCCATTTGTGTACAACGAATTAAAATGCAGTCTGAAAAAATTAAATAAATAAATAAATAAATAAATAAATAAATAAATAAATAAATTCCTGTGAGGCCTCACTCCAGGGTTGCCTTCATCCATTAATGCAAAAGTTATTGACTATAAGTTTCAAATCAGCTGAGACTTAACTGCACCGTCATCCATAGCACTCCTTATCTTGCAGCCAGCTCCCTTTCTGACCCTAATCTTTTCAACATTCCCCACTGGCTTCCCTCACCAATTTCTATACAGTCAGGATCCTGGAGCCCAAGACCACATGGCCTACCTGGACAATGGAATGAAGAGCAGAGGAGGGAGTCCAGGAGGAGGGGTCAGGAAATAGGGAAGGCTCTTCCACTAGCCTGTTCTCTACAAGAATACAAAATATTGATTAGGGGGAAAGGCCTTATGAACTTAGTGTTCTCTCTTAATTCCAGAAGCATACTGTGGATAAGAAGCAAATTAGAACTGTAAGTCCCCTCCCCCAGTGCTGGGCAGACAGTTGGCCTCTTCCTGCTGGCCAGTCAGGCTCGACCCAAAGCATTAACACAGGTAGAAGTTGTCCCTGCTCCCATGAGGCTGTGAGAGACCAGAACCAGAATGTCCAAAAGGTCTGGGAAGTCCTGTTTATGTGAATCAGGCATAAACATGCTCAAGACCTCCGGCCGCTGCCGGGGGTAGGGTGGGAGCAGATCTCATTTACTGGATTTCAAGTGTAGGTCAGCTGACCAGGGTTGCTTACTTGGGTGCAGAGATTCATAGAGCTGTGGACTCACAGCAGGAAGAACAGCCCTTAGAAACCAGAGATCTTCTTTTTACAAGGAAAGATGCTGAAGCACAGAGAGGGTGGTAAAATTAGTAAGTTACCCAAAGTCACACAGCTCAAAGCTCTTGGTGCTCTTTGGGGTCAGAGGGAGCTGTGCTCAAATTTTCAGTCTATCACTCTGTTTCTTGGGCAAGTTACTTATTTTTCTAAAGGTTCAGTTTCCTCACTTAAAAGGTGGTGATAATAAGAGTCCCTACTTGATAGGGTAAATATGGCTTAGATATTAGGTGTCTCCCAAAAGCTCATATGTAAAACAGTGCAAAAAAGTTCAGAGGTGAAATCTGAATCTCTCACAATCATTGGGTTATGAGAGTCTTACCTGATCCGCGCATTAATCCACTGTTAAGGATTAACTCTGTAGGCAGGTAGGGTGTGTCTGAGGGAGGTGAATCACTGGAGTGGGACTCTGGGGTATATATTTTGTCTGTGGTGAGGGGAGTCTCTCTTTCTACCTGCTTCCTGGTGTGATGTCCTGAGCTGCTCTCCTCTGCCACACCCACCATGATATTCTGCCTCACCTCAGGCTCATTTGGAGCCAGCTATCTATGGACTGAGACCTCTGACATCATGAGTCCCCAAATAAACTTTTCTTCTTGTCAGGTCTTTTGGACACAGCAGCAAAAAAAGCTAACACACCACGTAAAGTAGGGAATTCAGTTCTTGACACTTAGTAAGCGCTGAGGAAATATTTTTGCTTTTTTTGTGGGTGTTGATGATAATGTATTTTGGGGGCCTCAGAGTTTGGTCAGTAGGATGATCTCTGTAAGGCTGTGGGTTGATTTTAGGTTCCCCTATAAGTTGTAACTCCTGGTACCTGTGAACTTACCTGGAAACAGGGTCTTTGCAGATGAAGTTAAGCTAAGATGCGGTCATACAGGAGTTGGGTCAGCCTCCACCCAGTGACTGGTACCGACAGAACTGGATTTCCTTCTTTTTTATAAGAAGTGGGAAGTTTGGACTCAGACATCCAGGAAACCCTGTGTGAAGACAGAGGCAGAGATCGGGGTGACGGTGCCACAAACCAAGGTGAGCACAGAAGCTAGGAAGAAGCAAGGAGAGGTTCTGTCCAGAGGCTGTGGAGGTCGGGGCCCTGCCAGCAACCTGACTGAGGACTTCTAGCTTCCCCTCGGGGAGACACTAGTCTCTGTGTTTCAAGCCCCTGTTTGTGGTGATCCCTTATGGCAGCCCTAGGAAACCAGTACAGATACTATCAGTGAAAGGGGTCCTGTTTTGCACCCGCATTTAGGCATCTGGTGAATACCGTGAGCATCCACTTGTGAATCAGCCACTGAGCAATCACTTCCCAGAGAGATCCTGGGATCTGCCTCCTGACTTGGTGATGCTGGAAGCACACACATGTCTTGGTCATAGGGGACACAGTGCCATGGTGGAGGACAGCCAGAGTCGTCACAATTGGGCTGGGTGTTGGAGGTCACAGAAGGGCAAGCACACACTTAGGGGAGACCGTTGGGGGACACTGAAGGGCAAAGGCCAAGGCCGCTGTGGCTAATCTGTCCCAGTTCTGTTAACTCCCTCTCTTTCCCTGCCATGTGAGTGTTGGGGTGAGGCTTGGAGAAGCTGGAACAGATCTGGGAAGTTGCTGGGATTTATAAAGGTGGGAGAAGTCCTTGTTCTTCAAGTGAGGTGAGAGCCAGGAGAGAATTATTCTACCCACACAGTGAAGTTGCCCCATGTGCCTGTGGGACTTCCCAGTATCAGCCAGGTGTCTCTGAGTTCCTTTGTGTTGCCCCAGGATGGTTCTGAGAGATGGAAAAGTCCTTTTTAGGGCAGAATCCCTCCACCCCTTGATGGCCACGAGCCTCTTCCTCCCTGCCTTTTTTTTTTTTTTAAGCTCTGGGGCTCGCACATGCGAGGCAGGTGCCCCCCAACACCTCCAGTCCCAGTCTCCACCACTTCCTTTTCTGCACTCAGTATCAGTAGCAGCTCTGAAGTCCTCTCCCGCCTTCTTCAACCAGAAGGGAAAAAAATTCACAGACAGAAACTATAAATCAGTTTCGTTGCTCACCGTCAAAGCTACTTCTATAGAAAGTGCTCGAATCAGCTTTGAAAGAAGAGATGTATCATCGTGAGAATGTATACAGTTTTCCCAGTTCCTGATTCAGGGGGGGAGGCCAGGGGTGGTGGGGGCAAGGGACAGTTCAAGGATGTCATCTACCAAGGACTGAAGTTTGTTGTTTGGACTGCTAGACTCCAATCAAAACCAGTGCCATTTTGATCCTGACCACTGCAGCCCTGAGCAAAGGGGTTACATCATTAGGACATCCCCGACCATCTGCTCAGGGGAAGGCCTGATTCCTAGCTCAGTTGGTGGAAAAGGCTTTCTTTGGCTAGGAGGCAGGGAAGGGAGAGGGGTGGTCAATCAAGGAGGAAGTAGTCCAGCAGCAGCAGGTGGCAGGCTGGGCGGTCAGGGCAGGCATTGAAAGGTGAAGCATCTCTGCCCTGTGCTTTCAGAATTGGTCTCGGGTCTGCAGGGCGAGGGGCTTCTGAGGATCGCTGCCAGAGAAGCGTCCCTCGTGTGGAATGTCCACAGCTGGAAAGTCCACAGAGACAGAAAGCAGACTCATGGTTCTAGAGGATGGGAGAGGGAAGAGTGGCAAGTCATAACGGGATTTCCCTTTAGATGGAGCAAATCGGTAGAAGTGATAGAAACTAGGAAGGTGGGGTTGTACGATGCTGTGAAGATACTAATACCTCTAAATTGTAAATTTATTATATTATGTGAATTTTAGTTAAAAAAACAGAAAACAGGAACTTGGAACTCCTTCTTGGAACGGCCTCTGTGCACGGCCTCTGAACTCCTTCTTGGAACGGCATCTGTGGACAGACAGACAGCCCAGCTGGGCTCTGAGCCTGGGGCAGTGCCCTCAATGTGGGCTCCTGAGTCCTCTGGTCTGCCCTGTCCCTCCCACTCTGAGAAGAGCCCACAGAGCTGCCTCCACCAACCCCACTGATAATGAGCATGGCCTTCCTGGGGCCTCACCCAGTGTGAGTCCTGACCAGGCATGTCACAGAGCCTCCCTGGGGTTCAGTCCCTTACTTGCTAAGTGGGGATGAAAGTGTCTACCTCACAAGGTTGTGTTAGAGTGAACTGAGCGCGTGAAGTATTCATCATAATGCAGGGAACATCATTACCACTCAGGAGGTGGAAGTGGCTCCTATAAATAATAACCCTGTTGTCGGTGCTATCTGCCCGGGCATAGTTTGGATCCAGATGTAGAAAGAATTGTTTCTTCAGCTAAGTCCTTTAAACAGAATCCTCAAACGCCACTGTGGTTTTTTTATTTTATTTTATTTTATTTTATTTTATTTTATTTTATTTTATTATTTTATTTTATTTTATTTTATTTTATATTTTCCACCCTGGCTGAGAGAATCCTGAACCAATTGAAAAATAAGACAGAAGCCCAAGGAGAGGGTTACGAAGGTATCACCTTCATATGGATCAAACCGATTCTGGGGATTAAGGGATTTCTTACAGCTGAACCCCAGAAGGTGACTTCTCACCCATGACAGGCAAAGCCAGAGCTGCCAGCCCAGCGCCTGCTCCTACAGAATGTCTTTTTTTTTTTTAGTTTAATTATTTTTATTTCAAGTATATTTTAAAAATCATAAATGGGGTTTTATGATCCAAAGCTGAAACATTTATTCTTCATCACTTCAGAATCTGACAAGCAATTCCAGACCACGCTTTCTAAATTCAGTCTTCTTTGCTGTTTTTCAGACTTCTGAGACCTAGTATTTATACTACTCCATTTGAAATGTACAATTTAGATAACTACTGTATACTTGTTGGTAAGAGAGTTTTTTAAAAATATTTTTTCTATTTTTTATTTTTTATTATTTTTAATTTTTACAGACTTCATTTTGATTCATTGTACACATATGGGGTACAAATTTTCATTTCTATGGCTATGCATGATGTACATTCACATCATTATTGTTAATCCTACATGTACCTAGGGTAATGATGTCTGTCTCATTCCACCATTTTTCATACCCCCCCCATCTCATTTCCCTCTACATAAAGTTCCTCCATTCTTCTCTCACCCCCACCCTCCCAACCAGATTTTATATCATCAGGATATATATACAATGGAATACTACTCAGCCTTAAAGAAGAATAATATGGCATTTGCAGACAAATGGATGGAATTGGAGATTATCATGCTAAGTGAAATAAGCCAATCCCCCCAAAAAAGACCAAATGTTTTCCCTGGCAAGAGAGTTTTTAGAGAACAGTCCATCAAATATAATGAATGGTTTCTGTCCAAGGATCAGTAGTGAGGGGAAAATATTAAACACCTTTCAAGAAATCATTTATTCATTAAAAAAAAAAAAACAGAACCAGTGAGTTCTCTGTCATAAAAGAGAACATATAAAATTAATCTAAATTATTTTTGTAGACTTTGGTAAGATTTTTCCCTCCACACAGGCCTCAATCCTACTTAATATTTTATGCAAAGTCACCACTGGAATTTACTGGGAAAAAAGAAAATCCCAGGTGTTATATCAAAGAGGAACAGGTTACTTCTAAGGAAAAGAGCTGCCCTGGTAATTTCTCTCAAGTGCTCATTTTAAATAAAATAATTAATGGAAATATTGTTTAAACCACCTTTGGGTACTATGCAGCACTACACAAAACAGGAAATCAACACTTCTCTTTTCTAGGAAATTTTCCACCTTTACTTTAAAGATTACAGTTTATTCACCTTTTTTTCCCTCTTCTGACTGCCTAATTCAATATTTAAATTTTTTAAATTCTGCATTTCAGTGTAACAAGAGTTCTTTTTCAAATGCTCTTCACAACACAGAACACAGATACCAGAGCAACGTTCTCAGGTCACATTGTTTAACTACAATGAAGTAAGAAATGAAAATGGACGGGTATCTTATGATAGGTATTCTCTCTCCTTTGAAGAGGAACAAACTTTTAACAAGTGAGCAACACAGAACTCCATTTCTCTGCAACTCCCTCAAACTAAGAATACCTCCATTTAATAATATATTATTTAAAAAATTTAAAATTTGGTCACTAGGAAAGACAGAACAAAAATTACTCCCGTCTTCCCAAACAACATTCCAAACAGTTCTAGTCACTCCCTCCCTCTACTCCCCACAAAAACAGGGAAGTAGTAGGGGTCCAAAGCTTTACATCTGAATCTCAGCCCCTATTTGCTCAAAGTTGTAGGTCTATGTATTTCATTCTCCAATACTTCCCCCATTTACAAGTTTATTTCCATACACACACACATGCACGCACGCACACACCCGTACACTCACTCTCAAGTAAGACACTTTTTTGTGTTTGTTGATAAATTATGAGGAATATGAACGAGGTGTGCACAGGGTTTCATAGGTGCTTTGTAAACATCAGAGTCACCTGGGTCCTTTTCTCCAAAAGCCTGAAATCAAATTATGCAACCTGGGATCACTACTTTCCCAGACGCTGTTCGCAGGCTGCATATTGAGGAAGGGCACAGACATAGTTCTCATAACTGATGTTTGGGTGGGAAGGCAAAGAGACAGTCTCAGTCAATCTGATTTGCCAGGGAAGAAAGCCTAATGTGCTGTCCACAGGACCAAACTTCCATACTAAATCAGGATCAGGGGAACCATTTGAACTAAGTAAACGTCTGACACATCTACATCCAAATCTGCAGATCTCTTTTGCTGCTGGCCAAAGTCCTGAGCAGCTCTCACAATATCTGCTTTTCCATCTTCTGGGGACAGCACCTTCACTGCCAAATGGCAGTTTAAAACTTGATCATCTTTGTCATTCCTATTTGCAAACTCTGGTGAGTATTTGGAACAATCTAGGCCCAGCAGTTCCCGCTGTTGTTTTAAAATTTCATCCATCAACCTGAAACTACCCCGGTGGTCTTAGACGCTCATGTGGGAGATGCCCACCGCCATACACCCCACCAACACGCTCGCGATGTCGAAGAAGCTGGGCTCCAGCTCCTCCGCGGGGATCGCCAGGCCCAGGTGTACAGGCGGCTTCTCCAGGGAACGGCCGTCCGCGCGCCATCGCGGCCGGGGGTGGGCGGCGGCCCGACCCGCTCCCCGCCCGGGTGCCAGTGGCGACGGTGGTTCCTGCATCCCGCCGGGGCTCACGGAGCGTAAAGCCGAGCGGCTCTAGGACCGCGGGGGAGGCGGCTTGGTAGCAGCGCCTCCTGATCCAGGTCCAGGTGCCGAACCGAACGCAGAGCCCGGAGGGGCGCGTGCGGTGCGGGCTGAGCCCCGGGGGTCCCGCCGCGCCAGCCCCGCAGCTCCGCAGCTCCGCGGGCTTTCGTGGCGCCGGGAGACCCTCCTCCCTCCCTCCCGCCCGTGCACACCCGCGCGCCCCTGCTGCCGGCGCGGGCCAGCGCTTCACCTCGCCCCGCCGCCACCTTCCTCCCCTCTTGAAGGTCATTTGATAGCTCAAGGAACAGAGCGACCAGCCCAGAGAAAGGGGGCTTGCTCCCAAGCCCACCTCCCCGGGCAGCATCGGCCTCCAGGAGGGAGGCCAGGAACGTGGGCGCGAGGGGGCGGCCTTCCAAGTGCAGGAAAAGCCTCCAGAGGAGGCAGGTGCCTCCTGGCCCTGGCTGGCTGGGGCCCCTAAGAGCTGTCTCCCTGGTGGGCAGGGGGGCTTCCTGGACCACAGGATCGCCCTCCAGCTCGGTCTGGACTGGTCTGCCAGGGAAGTGAGCATTCTACTGAGGGCGACGCCTTCCTTCACTTGAGTGAGCAGTTCTTACCAGAGGAAAAGGAAGAGCGCACACACGAAATGGCCTGGGAAGAGCCTCATTCCACCAACCTCGGGGAATCCTAAAGCCAAGTACAGAGTATCAGCTCGATGGAATGTTAAGAAGCCATTTAAAACGGTGCTCTACCAACAGTTGGTTATCACGGGGGCGGGGGTTGGTTAGATCGCATCAGGTTGTGATGTCAAGTGAAAACACACACGATACAAAATTGCACGCATCATGTCAACTCAGCTATTTTAGGACTTCCCTAAGAAAACTGAAAAATTTGGGGGGAAATTTCCAAAATATGCATAGGGGTTCCCTATAGCTTGCAAGTGTTTCTGTAATACGCATGTATTTGTAATGGAAAAAAAAAAACTTTATTTAAAAAAATAAAACTACTTTAAAAATGACCAGGGTTATGTTTTATCAGAAAACCCAACAATTTATGGAGTCAAGAGATTTCAGAATGCTAATATTGTGTAAGGCCCTATAGATTTTTCTCTTTTATAATTTTTTTTAAATAGTTTTTTTTTTTTTTTTTTTTGGTCACAGATCCTTTTGAGACTCTTCTAGATACTATTGACTTCTTTTCTCAGAACATGTATACATATCATCAAGTTCCACAAAGCCCTAATCAAAGTGTCTTAAACAATGGAGAAAATCCATTGATTCACACAACTAAACACTTTAGGGGGATCAGGTGAAGCTTGATCTAGCACTTGAACAATTTCATCAACACTGTCATTTCTTCTATCTCTCTGCATGCCTCCTACAGTATCATCAACTTCATCCCAAGAATGGATCACCACCTAGGGGCTCCAAGATGACTGGTGGACGATTTTGACACCTCATTCTTAATATTTATGTCCAGCAAGAAAGAATGTCTTTGTTTCTGCATTACTAGTGAATGGCATAATATTTGATCTGATAATAAAGTTTAGACACATGCTTACCCCCAAACCAATACGCCAACCAGGAAACAGAGAGGACCTTAGCTAGGTCACTTGTTCTGCCTTGAAGTTGATATGGAATTAGTGTCCCTGGGACTACATTACTCTCCACATAGAAATCGAAGACACACACAACTCTCTGCATATAATTTATCCGTATTCTTCTTTTTCCCAGTACTGGGTACGGAATCCAGGGGCGCTCTGTCACTGAGCTACATTCACAAGCCCTTTGTATTTTTTCTTTGGAAGCAGGGTCTCACTAAGTTGTCCAGGCTGGCCTCGAATTTGCCATCCTCCCGCCTCAGCCTCCCAAGTAGTTAGGATTACAGGTCTGCACACTGCACTGTTAGCCTTATTCTTAAACTCCCTGAAGCCTGTCCATGTTCTGCAGATTGAGAATTCTTGGTTTAATAGGACCCTCCCAGTTTAGTGATCAGGACTTAGAGACCTGGAAAGAGGCCATAAATATCCCTAAAGCCACACGGTCCACTGTCTGCCTGCTGTCCTTCATGCCACCAAACTCCCTCCCAGTAATAAGTCAGAGACGAATGCATAATAAGTTAGACACTCAGCAGATCCCAGAGCTTCCTGAAGACCAAGACCAGTTGCAGTTTGATGAACAGACAGGGAAGGCCTATGTCAAGGGGACGGAAGGGTCCACAGGGGTGAGGCGGCTGCACTGAGGCTTGGCTAGACGTCGCCCATGTAACCGGGTATGGAAGGAGAGCATGCAAAGCCAGGAGGGAGGAGGAGCAGTCCTATGACTCATGCCTGTATCTGGAAGACGATCATTGCAATTGCCCTTCGAAGAACCCCGCTTGCTTGGGAAACGTCTATTCTAATAAGCACTTGTTTATGAAACTTGCGATAACTGGATTGGAATGTGAATTATTAAACTGTATGTGGGGCAGCATTGCTTGCAAGGTGTTTAATGATTATGTTCCAATGTGTGGGGCCGGCCCGTCGGTTGAGAAGATAACACTCCCAGGAAGAGAGTCATTTCCACGTGAGTCAGGGCGAGGGTGTCCTCCACAAATTTCTGAAACATTTGTGCAGAAGAGGCCTTGCAAGTGACTGAGCCAGCTGCCTTTTTGGAGATGGGGAAACTGAGACCCAGCATGGCAAGGGACTTGGTGAAAGCTTCCAGTTAATTGTTTCTTCTTCTTTTTTACATATATTTTTTAGTTGCAGGTGGACATATTATCTTAATTTTTTTAGGTGGTGCTGAGGATTGAACAAGGGCCTCGTGCATGCTAGGTGAGCCCACTACCACTGAGCGGCAACCCCAGCCCAATAAATTGCTTCTTTATCTGTTCTCTCATGCTACACTTAAATCCCTATGGCTGAATCCTTACTTTGGCTTTCTGAACCACCAGTTCCTTGTCTTCCTACCTGGAGAGACTGGAAAACTAATTTTTTTTTTTTCAGCATTGGGCATTGAACTCAGAGCTTTGCATATGCTAGGCAGGCACTCTGCCACTGAGCGACATCCCCAGCCCAAGCTAACCCGTTTTTATCGTTGCTAGGATTCCCTTTGCGAGATCAGTTCCACCAGGTAGCTGCCCTGCGTGAGGCTTCTCTGCTGCTGTGGCTGTGGAGGCTGGTGGTGGAGATGTGGGGGTCTCCAGGGTCTTAATGGGCAGTTGCTTTATAACCCTGGAATTACAGCCATAGCAGCATATCCTTGATCTCCATGGTCCCCTGGAGACCTGGACTTCTGTCCTCTTGGCTTTTGATGCTCACAGTCTCTCTCTTTTTAGCTCATTGCTTCCTATTTGTTAATACAGTGATTTGTTTCCTACTCTGACCTGTGAAGTCCAAAAGTAACGTCATCATCTCTCTCTGCCTGTGGGCTTCCTCTTCCTATTGACTTTCCTTCTGTGTACTTTGGACCTGGACTGTCCCTCAAAGGCCCCCAGTCCACAGTGCTGTTGGGAGGCAGTAGAACTTTAAGAGTTGGGACCTAGTGGTGGAGCTTCTGTTCATGGGGCTATGATATTGAAGAAATGGTGGGACCATAGCCCCTTCTTCTTCTTCTTTTGCTCCCTGGCCCTGATAGCAGTGGCTCAGTTCCACCACCCACTCCCCACCATAATGCACTTCCTTGCCACAGGCCCAGAAGGAATGGGGCCAACTGACCATGGACTGAACCTCCAAATCTATGAACCAGACTAACCTTTTCCCTTTATCAGTTGCTTATCTCAGCTATTTGTTATACTGACAGAAAGCTGACTCATACACACTCATCCATACCGTTTCCCCATTCCTCCTAGCAACCCAGGTTTGAAGGTAGCTCTGGCTTTTCATTTACTATTCTAATATACAATCTTTGGACAAATCTTATAGATTCTACTTGTTCTGGTAGTCAGCCTGTTAGTTTTATATGATCCCTTTAGATCAGATTAATGAGCAGAGAGAATGTGAAGACTTGCCTAACTATAACGAGCACCAGGCATGACTGGATCTAGGAGTTTAGACAATGCTGTCAAGACTTGCTCTGTCTCTCCTTCTCCAGGCCATGCTTTCTGCCTGTCTCTCTGCAGTGGTATTCTCGTGGGCCCTGACAGCTCTAGGCTCACAGGGTCTTTCCATCAAGCCTGGGAGAAGCCAGGCATGGTGACACACACCTGTGATCCCAGCTACTCAGGGGCCGAGGGAGGTGGGAGAATTACAAGTTCAAGGCCAGCCTCAAAATATAATAAAGAGGGCTGAGGGTGTAGCTCAGTGGTAGAGCAGTTGCATAGCATGTACAAAGTCTTGGGTTCAAATCCCAGTACTGGGAGGGTAAGGTTTATCTTTTCCAATATTTTCAGAAAAAATTCTAGATAAAGTCTTTGTGGGTAAAATTGACCTTGCCACTTGTTATAGGTTGACTCGTGTTTCCTCCAAAAGGTACGTTAAAGTCCTCACCTCCAGTACTTCAGGACGTGACCTAACTTGCAGATGTAGTGAGTTAAGTCATGAAAAGGTGGTAGTAGAGTGGACCTTAGTCCAGTATGGCTGGTGTTCTTAAAATGAGAGGAGAGAGAGGCACAGGACCACGCCACAGGACACAGAGACATGGAGGGAAGGAGGCTGAGTGAAGACGGAGGCAGTGAGGCCCCAAACCCAGAATCTGGTGGAGGCAGGGAAGCACCTCCCTGGGGAGCATGGCCCTGCTGGTGCCTCAGTTTCAGACTTCTGGACTCCAGAGTGGGAGAAATGAATTCTACTTGTTTGTTTGTTTATTTATTTATTTTTGGTACTGGGGATTGAACCCAGGGGCACTTTGCTGCTGAACCACATCCCAGCCCTTTTTGTTTTATTTAGATACAGGGTCTCTCTGAGTTGCTTAGGGCTTGCTGAGTTGCTGAGGCCAGTGTTTAACTTTCGATCCTCCTGCCTCAGCCTCCTGAGTCCCTGGGATCACTGTGCCTGGAAAATTCCTGTTGTTTTAAGCCACCTCATTCGTGGTTCTTTGCTATGGCTGCCCTGGGAATCCCCCAGGTGCCAGGTGATTGGAATAAGATGCTTGGCCAGGCCTGGGGCCTGTGTCCACCCCATGTGTTGTTTTCACTCCAACAACATGGACTGGAATGGAGGGAATGCTGAATCCTTAAAGAAGATTTGGGGAGCATATTCCAGAAAAGGTGGACCGGAATCTCCATGGGTGAGAACTAAGGTGGCCACTGTAACTCGAGTGCCCTAGTTTAGGTCCCAGCACTCTCTTGCATGAACTGCTGATATCATCTCTCAACTGCCCTTAGAGTTCTTCCCTTGCAGCTCATCCAATATGAGAGGTTGGATTATTGGTCCTCGTTTTGGGTTTCCCCACAGCAGGATCCCTGGAGGTGGGTTTTATTTCTGACTTGACTTCCCTTGCATGCAGACTGGGCCCCTTGCCTTTTCCCTACCCCTCAGGCTGTCTGTGCTCAGAGGGGATCAAATGACACGTGGGTCAAGACACTAGGAGAATCTGAAGTGTTGCGTGTGCTCCTGGTGGCATCATGATTTGGGAACACACCGCCCACAATTAGGGGATTTAGACTTTGAGTTTGGCAAATAGCTGGCAGATGAGACTTCCTTAAGAAAGCTGCTGTCACCTCAGCTTCGATCTCTAATAATGCCTGTGCCAGGCATTCCAAAGCAAATTGATAAGAATTAAATGGATGTGGCTGCAGGGATCCGAATCAAGCTGCCTTTGTAGGTGTTGAACTCTAGCTTCCTCCTCTACTGAGGCTCTATACTTGTTTGGTATGTGCAATCGCCCTGTGGGTTCTTTTGGGTGTCTGTGAAACTATACTGGGTTAGGGTGTGTGTGTGTGTGTGTGTGTGTGTGTGTGTGTGGTGTGTTTTGCATTGTAAAAGAGCCTTCTGCCAGGCTGGGGATATAGCTCAGTTGGTAGAGTGCTTGCCTCACATGCACAAAGGCCCTGGATTCAATCCCCAGCACCACAAAAAATAAAAATAAAAATAAAAAAATAAATAAATAAAGAACCTTCTGCCAGTTACCAGGCATTCTACTGCTGCCAGTGAACTGTACACATATTTCTTCCCTGATGAAATTGCACCCAGATGCATCTAAATAACATAACAATAGAGCATTATTTCCAGGTTCCTTCCTTCCTCCCTCCCTCCTTCCCTCCTCCCCCTTTTTTCTTTCTTTCTGTACTGGGGATTGAATCTAGGAGCATGCTACCTCTGAGCTACATCACCAGCCCTTTTTATTTTTTATTTTGAGACTTAGTGGCCCTGACTGGACTTGAACTTACAATCCTCTGGCCTCAGCCTCTGGAGTAGATGGGATTGCAGGCGTACACCACCATGCTTGGCTACTTCCAAGTTGTTGTCAGTAGCATGTACTTCCTTTGAACTTGTTCTCCAGTTTCCCCCGACACCCCATGAACCACTTCCCTACATCTTTTGCCCCCCAGTATCCCCTTCTTGATGCTTAAACTTTTGTGATTTAAACATCCTAAGTGCCCAGAGACTCGTGTTCATTATCACTCACTCTGAAGGTTGGCTGGGACATGAGGACTTTGAGAGAATGGATGTGCACGCAGGAAAGGTCACAGGTGCGGAGAGTCTGCAACTGTCAGGGAAAAGGAGCACACCTCCCATTTATCTGTGTGCAGGAAGAAGTGCCAGGGGAATTCAACACACTGTGAGTGTAGAACATAACCAGGGTTGCACTGAAGTCCTTCCGGAGCTGCTGGAAGGTTAGGGAATTCACTGTCTCCTGTCTCTGCTCTTCTCACACTGTGCCTCTGGTTGGACTCTGGCTCTCAGGCTTATGCTTCTCTGTCTCTTTGTCTAGATCTCCTGTCTCCTCCCTACCAGGCACCCTCTCCTGATTGGCCATGGTGGAGTGAAGCTCTGCTTAAGGAAGGGAGGCTTCCATAACTGAAGCTCAGGGCGTATCAAATGGAATAGGCAATGGCGATTTTTTTTTTTAATCAAGGCAACTTATCAGTTACAAATGGGTAGGCAATTAAAGATCAGAAGAATCCCATTTCCCCAAACCAGTTAGTGGATTTTAGAATGAGATGAAATGAAGATAGTGAGCATTTTTAAAAGAGAAGGGTGAGGGCGGTGGAGCTGGAGGTACTTTGGGTTCAGAGTCTTGGGCCACTTGTGTACCACGTGGGGGGTGGGCAGCCTGTGCCTGAGTGCCGGGGAAGGCTAGCGGGCTGGGGCTGCTGGATGGGCTTCTGCAGTCCGAAGGGTTAATATTGACCCAGCAGCTGTTGCCAGACTGGCTTCTTTTTCTGCCTCAGTGCCTGCTAGCAGTCTCCTGCCATCTCAGTGTCCCAGGACTTGTGATTTTCAGAGGAGAAGGCTGCCAGGAGGATTCCCCAGACACCCTGAGCAACCCTCTCCTACAGCCCTCGTCCTTGCACCTTTGCTGGGTTTGTTTGTCCAGGGAGCTGTGACAACTCATTTTCTCTGTCTCTCTGTGTCTCTGATCCTTCTCTCACACACCCACACCCTACAGAAGCTTCCCTCCCTGTCCCTCCAGCACATTCTCAGCTACAGAGACAAGGAGAAACTCCTGTGGAAGCAATTTGGCTAATTAATGGTGGAAAAGGACGAGTGTTATAGCTTTTGTGAGTTCAAGTAGCTATGGAAGAGTATGTTCGACATAGAAAAATGAGGAAATGCAAACATAGAAACAAAATTCACCATATACTTATTTTCAAGTTCAATCCTAGCTTTTTAAAATTAAAAGAGAGATCTATAAATAGGAAAGATAAACACACTGGATGTGGTGGTGCCTGTCTGTAATCCCAGTGATTTGGGAGGCTGAGCAGGAGGATTGCAAGTTGGAGGCCAGCCTCAGCAATTTAGCAAGGTCCTAAGTAACTTAACGAGACCCTGTCTCAAAAAAAGTAAAAAGACTGGGGATGTAGCTCAGTGGTCAAGTATCCCTGGTTTGAGTCCCCAGTACTGCAAAAAATAAATAAAATAAATCAAAGCTAAAAAAAATTACTCATACACTTACTAGGCCTGAAATAAAGGGCAAGATCCCGTGTTTCGGAATCTTCAGACTTTTCCTCTTTTCATTTTGTAACAGGAATTAAACCCACACACCCTTTACCCTGAGCCACATCTCCAGCACATTTATTTATTTTTTATTTTGAGACAGCATGTCACTAAGTTGCTTAGGGCCTTGCTAAGTTGCTGAGGCTGGCTTTGACTTGTGATCTTCCTGCCTCAGCCTCCAAAACTGCTGGGATTATAGGCATGCACTAAGATGCTTGACTCAATCTTTTACTCTTAAGATAGAAAATTCCAGAAATTCTCTGTGATTGTGCTATCTTAAACAACAACAACAACAACAACAAAACAATCAAGAGCATTAATGAATATACTGTTCTACACCTTGTTTTTTCCAAATGAAAGTGTTCACATATTTATTACTGTACCAACCGACAGGTGCAGAGTATAGAAACAAAGAGAAAAAATCATATTCCCCATAAAACATGTCCACCTGTCCAGAGAGTGGTGGCATTTCAGCTTGATAGGACACGATGCTCCAGTATAAATGTGCTGGATCCTTCTCCTGTGTCTCCTCTTGAAGTGTATTTGACCTCTACTGCCAGTGTTATTCACACCCACTGGGGGATGGAAGAGTTTTGCTTTTGTGTCTTCATTTCTCTTTCTTTCTTTCTTTTTTGACACTGGAGATTGAACCCAGGGGTGCTTAACCATTGAGTCACATCCCAGCCCTTTTTGCGTTTTATTTAGAACAGGGTCTCACTGAGTTGCTTAGAGCCTTGCTAAATTGCTGAGGCTGGCTTTGAATTTGTCATCCTCCTGCCTCAGCCTCCTGAGCCACTGGGATTACACGTGTACACCACCACGAGCAGATTATTTTTATTTCATGGCCAGGAATTGCTTGATGGTGGGAGCCTTGAATGGGAACACAGCAAGAGATGGAGTCAGGTGCACACACCATGCCAAGGTAGAACAAAGGATTGCCTTGTGTTTTTATTCTCTACATTTCAGACACTTCTCCACCATAGCACATACAGAAGAATGGCTGAGTATGGTAAACATTCCTTAGCTGCTGTGTGCAGTTATGAAATACCTTGCCAATTTGCGAATAACTCTGCAATGCATATTGGAATGCAAAGAGAGGCAAAACAAAACAAAACAAAAAAACAGAGACAGCATTACTGGGAAATGATATTTGGTTATTTGAGAATCTATCACATTCGTGCCATCATTGTGGAAGACTGTGGAAAATTAATGAATTGTCTCCTCTCTCATTTGAGCTCTCCCACCATATGAATCCTCCTGACAGCTGAATTACCACCCTTGATGTCAGCAGTGGCATGACCCCCATGCCCTCGCGACACCTGGACTCAGTCACATTCTGTTGGGGACCAGGAGCCACGGCAGACCCGCTTCCCTGAATGGAGTTGTCCTTGAGGGAAGGTGTTTAGGGCCTGGGTCTTGCTTGCTGGTGTTGAGCACTGATGGATATAGAGAACATTGCCTGTTATGGCCGAATCTGGAATGTCCCACAATGGCTGTGTTGAAGTCTTGGGCCTCAGTATAACAATGTTCAAAGGTGAAGCCTTTGGCAAATGATTGGGTGTTAGGGCTCTAACCTCAACAGTGGCCCCTCCCCTGATTCAATAATCAAAAGGTTAATGTCAACCATAGCCAGGACCTCCAGAACACGGCTCCAGAGCTATTGCTTGTGCCTGTTCTGATTGGCACAGAGGGGACGGTGGATGTGTGATCAGGCTGCTCAGTGCTTGAGTGTGAACCCACTTCTGAGTAACAATCAGTGTAAAGGACAACCCAGCTTCTGCAGATACAGTTTTGTGACAGGGAGACTAGTGATGAGCACAGCAAGGTCAGTGTTGTGAGAAAACAAAGCCCAGGTGGTGGTGGGGGTGCTACAGGTCACACCTACTTCATCAGGTGGAGCATTTCTGGCAGGATCCCAGCAGCAAGGCAAACTGGAATGATGAAGGGTGATGATGCAGCGACCCCCACGTTACCTGAAGAGCCATGCTTGGGAGCCTGAAAACAGTCTGCTGGCACCAGTGGTAACATTCAGGAAGACGAAGGGTTGGTGTGGACCCTTCCTTCCCTTCACTGTGATGGACGAGGTCCTTCTTAATGAAACTTGAAGGCAGGGGATGTAATCTAATGGGGTAGATTGGGTGGAAGTGGAATAAGTTGCTTTTCTCTGTCCTTAATTCTCTCAGGTAACCAGGGACCAATTGGAACAAGACCGTAATCTAACTCATTGGAGATAAATAGCTGTTAGCACAGTTCTTCCTTCCAGTCTTTTTTTTTTTTTTCTATGCATCTAAATATAAACGGGTGGCTGTATTTTTATAAAATTGAAATGATTATATTTTATTTAGTTTTGTATTCTGCTCTTTATACCTAACATTATATTAGAAGCAATGCATAAATCATTAAATATGCTTATAGAACAGAACATTTATTCTTTATGTCATATTTTATCACAGAGCTGTATCAAAATTTATTTAACAGTTCTCCCATTTAGGTGATTCCCAACTTTTTGCTAATATAAATAACTATGATGGTCATATCTTTTCACATATCCTTTCCTTAGGATGAAGAATCTCATCTTCACAGTTCTTTCTTTTCTTGTTCAGATGACAACATGTCATCTTAGATGCTGCCTTCATCCTTTTTATGGTCTCTGCACTAGTCATCTCCTTAAAGGCTCCATGAGAGAATCCAGAGGTCAATCAGCAGCTCTGGTCTGTGGGAACCTCTGATTTATGGATTTTCCAGATAATGGGGCCAATGATGGATACCACTAGCAGTTACTCAGTTTGCGAGTGTGGTGTAAGTATCTAATATGGGATGGAGTCTTTCTTCCTGTCTCCTCCTGCTTCTCTATTCTCCCCTCTCTCATTTTCTCTCTCTGGAAAAGACAGATTGGCATAATATGGGTCCATTCTCACATCCGGACCCATAAAATGTGGGCCAGCTAAGGTGGGCTACCTAATTGAGCAGAACAACTTCTGCTCCAACCTCGGGCTTAATGGCAGGAAGAAGAAGGTCCTAGAAAATAGACTGGCCAAACGTGACAGCAGGGCCTCTGACACTTGAGTCCTGTGATCCCGGCTCTGCTACTAACCTGCTGTCTGGATTTAAGCCACTCCTTCTCCTCCAGGACTCAGTGTGATAATCTCGGAAAGCAGACCATTGGCCTTTCTGGTCCCCAGGTTCCCAGATTCCCTGAAGGGCTTTTCACTTGCTGGTGGTCAGGTCGAGGCTGTCCGCGAGGACTTCTGCCTCATGGCACGTGTCTTTGGATTAGCAGACTTCTGCAGTCCAGGTTTGTGATGAGTTCGCTGACTCCCACCTGCTCTGCCAGGCACAATGAAGACATCCGCCTTTGCAGTTGACTTTCAAGAAAGATAAATGTGTATTCTGCTTTACATGTGACATGAGTCACAGGATTTGGGGCATTTTCCCACTGACTTTGCATTATGATTTCAGTTTTTTTTTTTTTTTTTTTTTTTTTTTGCTTCAGAGACTGTGAGAGTGGAAGGCTTTATAGATAATTTTAGGCAGGGTCTTGTTAAATTGCTTAGAGCATCATGAAGTTGCTGAGGCTGGTCTTGAACTTGCTGGAATTATAGGCATGCACCACTACACCTGGTAATCCAGGGGTTCCTAATCTGTATTTTGTGAGCCCCTGAGGTTTGAGAATATGAGAAAATTATAGGAAGAATGTTGTGTGTGTGTATATATTTATGCATCCATGGAGGGGATTCATTTAAAAATCCAATTTATTGTTGAGATGTTATTTACATTAAAAGCACAGATTAAATATTTAATTTCATAAGTCCATAACCTGATTAGCCACCATCTGAAGAGGACCTATAACATTTCCCTTGCCCCAGAAGGTCGCTCTTTGTGATCCTTTCTGGTCAGTCTTCCCTCTGCCTACCTTATCTCTGTCAACCACTTTCTGACTTAATTCACCATAGATTCCTGTTTTTCTATTTTAAGATTTTATGTGAATGGAATCACTGAGTTTTTACTTTTTGATCTGGCATCTTTTCATCTGCCTAATTTCTAAATTTAAAACAAAATTTTTATAATTTTCAGTTTTTTCTTTCAACATTTTTTATTGTTGCATTATAGTCACATGTAATAATGAACTTTGTTTTTACGTATTCATGCATTCTACTAACAATATTATTTGGTCAGCATCATTCCCCAGTACTTGCCCCTTCCCTCCTTTCCTCCCACCCTCTGGTCCCTTCCTCTATTTATCTCCCTTTGATTTAAAAAAATTCTTTTTGTAGTTGTAGATGGACAGAATACCTTTATTTTATTTGTTTATTTATATGTGGTGCTAAGGATTGAAGCCAGTGCCTCGTATGTGCTGGGCAAGCCCTCCACCAGTGAGCCCCAGCCCCAGCCCTCTCTTTGATTTTCATGACATCCCCATCCCCTCTTTTTTTTTTTTTCCCTTTTCCTCTCTAGCTTTCATATATAAGAGAGAACTTACCACCCAACCTTATGAGTTTGGCTTAATTAATTTAATACAATGGTCTAAAGTTCCATCCATTTTCCTGAAAATGATGTAATTTCATTTTTCTTTATTTGCATAATTTTTTAAAGACTAACTTTTAGATCAATTTTGGGTTCTCTGCAAAATTAGAGATTTCCCACATATTCCCTGCTCCAGCACATAGGTAGCTTCTGGACTGTCAGGATCTACTACCAGAGTGATATATTTGTTACAATGATGATTCCATGGTGACACATTGTTATCACCCAAAGTCCACAGTCTACATAGGGTCCTTCCTACCTTCCTTCCTTCCTTCCTTTCTTTCCCTCCCTCCCTTCTCCCTTCTTTCCTTCCTTTCTTTCCCTCCCTCTTTTCCTTCCTACCTTCCTTCCTTTCTTTTTTTCCCCTTCAGTCCTGGGGATGGAATCGGCCTTGTGCATGCTAAGCAAGTGTTCTACCACTGAGCTACATCCCCAGCAAGGAAGGGTTCACTCTTTCTTTCTTTTTTGGTACTGGGGATTGAACCCAGGGGTACTTTATCACTGAGTTGCACCCCTAACCTATTTGTTTTTTATTTTATTTTTTATTTTGAAATAGGATTTTGCTAAGTTGCTTAGGGTCTCACTAAGTTGCTGAGGCTGACCTTAACTTGCAATCCTCCTGTCTCAGTCTCCCAAATTGTTGGAATTATAGGCATGTGCCACTGTGCCTGGTAGGGTTCACTCTTATGTTGTGTAT
>JAJEJO010000948.1:621-19671 GCA_020662805.1 Glaucomys volans | reverse complement strand
TGAAATCTGGTCACTTGTGACAGCACGGATAGACCCATAGATCATTAAGTTAATTGAAAGACTCAAAGGCAAGAGCTGCATGGTTGCTGTCATGGAATCTAAAGGTATGACCTCAGAAAAGTACAATAGTGTTACCAAATGCTGGGCAGAGTGAGTGGCAGGGATATGGAGGGCTTGGTTAATGGGTACTAAATTATAGTTAGGGAGGAGTAGGAAGTTCTGGTGGGCTTTTGTGCAGTAGGGTGAGTATGGAGAAAGATAATGTACTGTGTATTGTTTTTTACAAAAACTGAAAGAATTGGAAATGATAAATGTTTGAGGTGACAGATATGCTTACCCTGATTTGACCATTACACAATGTGTACATGTATCAAAGATTGCATAAATATTGCATGTATATAGTTTTTCTTTTCTTTTTTTTTTTTTTGTACAGTGGATTGAACCTAGGGGTGCTTAACCACTGACCACATCCCAGCCGTTTTTTGCAATTTATTTAGAGACAGGGTCTCACTGAGTTGCTTAGGACCTTGCTAAGTTGCTGAGGATGGATTTGAACTTGTCATCCATCCTCCTGCCTTAGCCTTCTTAGCCACTGTGATTACACGTGTGCACCTCCACGCGCAGCTTATTTTTGTTTCTTGGCCAGGAATTGCTTGATCCTGAGAGTCTTGAATGGGGACATGGCAAAAGATGGAGTCAGGTGCACACACCATGCCAAAGTAGAACAAAGGAGTTGCCTTGTGTTTTTATTCACTACATTTCAGACACCTTTCCTTCATAGCACATACAGAAGAATGATTAAATATGGCAAACATTCCAGTGCATATTGGTATGCAAAGGGAGGCAAAACAAAACAAAAACCAGAGACACTCAACACTACTGGGAAATCATATTTGGTTATTCGAAAATTAATCACATTCATGCCATCTTTGTGGAAGGCTATGAAAAATTAATGAATTGTCTCCTCTCTAATTTGAGGTCTCCCACCATTCGAATTACCCTGATAGCCAAACTACCACCCTTGATGTCAGCAGTGGCATGAACCCCATGCCCTTGTGACATCTGGACTCAGTCACATTCTGTTGGGGGACCTGGAACCAGAACAGACCCCCTTGCCTGAGCCTGAATGGAGTTGACCTTGAGGGTGGGTGGTCAGGGCCTGGGTCGTGCTTGCTGGTGTTGAGCACTGATGGATATAGAGAATATCACATGTTATGGCCGAATCTGGAATGTCCCACAACGACTGTGTTGAAGACTTGGGCCTTAGTATAACAATGTTCAAAGGTGGAGCCTTTGACAAATGATTGGGTGTTAGGGCTCTAACCTCAATAGTGGATGAATTTGTCAGTACGTTCTTTATTTGAATGTACTATTGGGAGGGGATGGAACTGAAGGAGGGGGGAGCTGGCGGTGGGGCATGGGCCCTTGGGGAGTGTGCCTTTGGGAACTCTGTCTTGTCCCTGGCCCCTTCCTCTCTCTCTGCTTCCTGGCTACCATGAGGTAGCCACACAATCCCCATCATGACGCTGTACCTCACCAGAGATCCACAGTAACAGGACCAAGCAATATGGACTAAAACTTCTGAAACTGTGAGCCCAAGTAAATCTTTCCTTCTCTAAAGTATTTTTCTCAGGTATTTTGTCACAGCAATGAAAAATGGTGCCTCTTTCTTAAAATGTTAGGTCCAGAGCAGAAACTCTTTTTGCCCAGGTCTGTGGGTAGGCCTATACCCTTGTATGATCAGAGTGGTTATTTAAATTCAAATTTTATCCATACAGTATATTTGTTGGTAAGTGCCGCTGCTCCAGGTTTCTAGTGCTGTCTCACCATACTCTGTAGTATTAAACAGGACATTTGCACTGCCTCCAGTTCCTCTCAGCTCCGCCTATTCATTCATTCCTTCTCCCATCAGCCGGACAACCACCGACCCTTCTGCACTGTTCATTGTTTTGTCTTTTCCAGAATGTCGCATAGTTGGAATCAAATAGCATATAGACTTTTCAGATTGGCTTCTTTTGCTTAGTAATAAGTATTTAAATTTCTGCTATGCCTTTTTGATAGTTCATTTCTTGTTCGTTCTGAATAATATTCCATTGTTTTTATGTACTGCAGTTTAATTTATTTGCCTATCAAAATCAAAGGACATCTTCAGAGTTTTAGCAATCATTCTGCAAATATCAGTGTGCAGGTTTTTGTGTGGATATAATTTTCAGCTGTTTTGTGTGACTATCAATGAGTGTTGGTTTTGGGTGGTAAGAGTATGTTTAGTTGTGTAAGAAATCACAAACTGTCTTGTCAGGTAGCTGTACCCTTATGCATTTCTGTTGGCAGTGAATGAGAGATCGCTCCATACCTGGCCAGTATTTGGTTGCGTCAGTGTTCCAGATTTTGACCACTAATGCAGGTGTATAGCGGTATTTTATTGTTGTTTTGATTAGCATTTCCTTGATGACCTATGAAGTGAACATCTTTCCATGTGCAATCTTGTCTTTTCTGTGTCTTATGTGAGGTAGCTACTAAGTTCTTTGGACCATTTTAAAATCAGATTGTTTATTGTTCAGTTTTAAGGGACATTTTTGTATTTTGTATAACAGTCCTCTATCAGCTGTGACTTTTGAAAATGTTGTCTTCCAGTCCATAGTATCCTCTAATTCTCCTAGAATTGTCTTTCATAGAGCAGAAGCTCCCCCACCAATTTTTATTGGTGCATTCTAGTTGTATGTATTGATGGGATTTGTTGCGACATATTCACACATGAACACAACACACAACATAACAATTTATTTTGGCCAATATCCCTCCCCAGCATTTCCTCATTTCCTTCCCCTCTCTCACCCTCTTTTCCCTTTCTTCTATTGATCTCCCTTTAATTTTCATGAGATCAGCCTCCATCTTTCTTTTCCTTTTTCTCTCTGAATTCTACATATGAGAGAAGACATATCATCCTTAACCTTCTGCATTTTACTTACTTCTCTTAACATAATGATCTCTAGTTCCATCCATTTTCCTGCAAATGACATAATTTCATTTTTCTTTATGGCTGAATAAAACTCCATTGTGTGTATATACCACATTTTCTTTATCCATTCATCTGTTGATAGACACCTGAGCTGGTTCTGTAGTTTGGCTATTGTGAATTGTGCTGCTAGAAACATGGGTATGCCTGTATCACTGTACTATGATGACTTTAATTCTTCAGGATAAGTACCCAGGAGTGGTATAGCTGGGTCATATGGTGTCTTCATGCCCAGTCTTTTGAGGAAGCTCCATGTTGATTTCCATTTGTGGTTGTACTGATTTACATTCCAACAGTGTGGTGTTCCTTTTTCTCCACATCCTCTCCAGCATTTGTTATTGTTTGTGTTCTTGATGACTGGTGTGAGATAAAATCTCAGTGTAGTTTTCATTGCATTTCCCTAACTGTTAATGATGTTGAAAATTTGTTCATATATTTATTGGCCATTTGTATTTCTTCTTTTGAGAATTGTCTGTTTAATTCATTTGCCCATTTATTAATTGGGTTATTTGTGATTTTTTTGGTGTAAAGTTTCTTGAAGAAGTTTTTAATTTTAGTGAATTCTAGCCTATCTATTCTTTTTTTAATGGATGGAGTCTTTGGTATTGTGTCTAAAAACTCATCACCAAGCCCAGGGTCATTTAGATTTTCTCCTATGTTATCTTCTAGGAGTTGTATGGTTTTGCATTTTATCTTTAGGTCCATGATCCATTTATGAGAGAGTATAGATTCATTTCTTTTCCAGGTGTACCAGCAGCATTTGTTGAAAAGACTATCATTGCTTTATTTTTTTGTTTTTGCTCCCTTGCCAATGATCTGTTGACTATATTAAGTGGGTCTATTTTACTTTATTTTTATGGGCTTTCTATTAGGTTCCATTAAAATATTTGTCTAATATTTTGCTAATACCTAATTTTCTTGATTACTGTATTTGCATAGTAAGTTTTAAATTTGTGTAGTGTCAGTCTTCTGACTTTGCTATTCTCCTTACACATTATGTTGACTATTCTAAGTCTTTTGCCTATCTACATCAACTTTAGAGTTAACTTGTCAATATCCACAAAATAACTTACTGTGATTATTTCTATTTTTATTTGTTCTTTTTAGTTTTAATGTATTTTGACGTACATACATGGAATATACTTTCCATTCTTGTGGTTGTACATGATGTGGAGAGAGACTGTGAATTCATATATGAATATAAGAAAGTTATGTCTGATTCATTCTACTGTCTTTCCCATTCCATTCCCCTTTCTTACCCCATTTCTGCCCTGTCCAATCCACTCCTCCCTCCCACCCTGCCTATTTTGAGTCAGCATCTGCATATAGATAGAACATTCAGCATCTGGTTTTTTGGTTCTGGCTTATTTCACTTAGCTTGGTAGTCTGTCGTAGCCATTTGTGGGCCTCTTATTTCCTGGGGGTTTTTTCTCTTCGGGAGGTGGTAAGGCGGCGGAGCAAACACAACTCTTGGACAGCAGATTCAAGATACAGTCTCAAATTTTATTAAGGAAGTACAGCACTTTTATAGAAGAGGGGAGTCTGAGAACAAAGAAACTGGTAGTATAACATGAGAGTCCAAGGATGGTCCAATTAGGAGTCACACAGTTTTGCAAAGGGAGGGTGGAAGAGAAAATGTCGAGCAAAGCTCACCTGAGGCACAATGGCTGTCGGCAAGTCTAGTCACTTGAGAGTGTGCCCCCAAGCATGAATAATTCTGAGTGTGCAGTCCAGGATTTTACTATTCCACAGCCTAGGGTGACATGTACCTCAGTGGCTCCTTTCTACATCCCCACCATAGTCTCTAGTTCCATTTGTTTACTGGCAAATGCCATAATCTCATTAGTCTTTATGGCTGAGTAATATTCCATTGTGTATATATACCACATTTCTTAATCCATTCATCTGTTGAAGGGCACCATAGTTGGTTCCATAGTTTAGATATTGTGAGTTGAGCTTTATAAACATTGATGTGACTGCGTCGCTGTAGTATGCTGATACTAAGTCCTTTGGGTATATGCTGAGGAATGGGATAACTGGGTCAAATGGTGGTTCTTTTCCAAGTGTTCTGAGGAATTTCCATACTGCTTTCCAGAGTGTTTGCATCAATTTGCAGTCTCACCAGCAAGGTATAAGTGTACCTTTCCCCCATTATACTCTCCAACATTTATTGTAACTTGTATTCTTGATAATTACCATTCTGACTAGAGTGAGATGGAATCTCACTGTAGTTTTAATTTGCATATGTCTAATTGCAAGAGATGTTGAGCTTTTTGCATATATTTGTTGACTATTCATATTTCTTCTTCTGTGAGGTGTCTCTTTGGTTTCTTTGCCCATTTATTGATTAAGTTTGTTTTGTTGGTGTTAAGTGTTTTGAGTTCATTATGTATCTTGGAGATTAATACTGTATTTGAGGTGGAGGTGGCAAATATTTTTTCCCATTCTGTAGGCACTCTCTTCATGTTCTTGATTGTTTCCTTTGCTGTGAAAAAGCTTTTTAGTTTGATACAATCCCACTTATTGATTCTTAATTTTACTTCTATGCTTTTGGAGTCTTGTTGAGGAATTCAGTTCCTAAGCTGATGTGATGGAGATTTGGGCCTACTTTTTCTTCTAGTAGACTCAGGGTCTCTGGTGTAATGGCTCGGTCCTTGATCCAGTTTGATTTGAATTTTGTGCAGGGTGAGAGATAGGGACCTGAGTTCCTTTTATTACACATGGATTTCCAGTTTTCCCAATTTGCTGGGATTTTGATTGGGATTGCACTGAATCTATACATCATTTGGGAAGTACTAACATCTTCACAATGTTCAGTCTTCCTTTCATGAACATGGATTATCTCTCCGTTTATTTAGTTAAAAAATTTTTTTTGCATCAGAATTTTATAGTTTTCCTTATAAATTTTACACATATTTTGTATAGTTTAATCTATGTATTTAATATTTGGGACGCTAGTGTATATAATGTTCTGATTTTAATTTCAAATTCCACTTGTTCATTGCTGGGATATAGAAAACTGATTTACATTTGAATATCAACCTTGTGTCATGTAAACTTACTGTAATCATTTATTAGTTCCAGAACTTCTTTGTTGATTTTTTTTTTGGATTTCCTTTATAGGTGACCATATCATCTGTTAACAAAAATAGCTTTATATTTCTTCCTTTTTAGCATGTATACGTTTTGCTTCCTTTTCTTGTGTTATTGCATTATCTGGGACTTCCAGTACATTGTTGAGAAGGAGTGGTGAGGGAGAGACATCCTTGATTTGTACTGTGAGATCACAATAAGTTTATCACTATTAAGGATGATATTAGCCATAGGTTTTGAATCTATTTCTTTTTATCAAGGTGAGGAAATTTAATTCTATTCCTTGTTTATTGAGCATTTTTTTCATAAAAGAAAACTGAATTTTGTCAAATGAGTTTTCTACATCTATTGATGTAGTGATTATGTGATTTTTCTAGTTTAGCCTATTGATGATTATATGTTGATTGATTTTCCTGTGCTTATTGACTCTAAATCTTCATTGTAAAGTGTCTATTCAAAATATTTTACCCATTTAAAGTCAATGTAAATGATTTTTTTACTTTGAAATGAAAGAATTTTGATCAAGATAACATCCATGTATGAGTATGCAGTATTGTTGAATCATTGACCTGGTGTTGAGTATATATATAAAGGTGACTATTATTTGGACAAAAAAGTTGAGTCCAGATGGAGGGAGTGGTGTAAGTAAAGCTACAGAAGTATATTCTATTCAATGAATAAACCTTTAGTAGTGGATTATGACTGAGAATGGGAATTTTGTCACCAAAGAGTAGAGTTTGGAAGCATATGGAGATACAGGATTGTCTATCCATGTCTGTGTTGGCATTCCTTACATGTAGTTTTTGGAACTTTTTTCTAGGGTTGGTACTAATGATGAGATTTGCTTTTACATATTTGTAAATGCACACAGTAAAAATATAATTTGACCAATATCATTCCCCAGTATTGCCCCTTTTCTTCCCTTCCTTCTTAGTCCTCATACCTTTCCTTTACTGATTTCCCTTCAATTTTCTTAAGGCTCCTCTTGTACGCTTTCTTTAATAGTATTCTATTGAGTAGGGGTGCTAAGAGTGGACATACTTGTCTTATTTCAGATTTTAAAGAAAATGCTTTTCTCCATGCACTAAGATGTTGGTTTGGGGTTTGTCATATATAACCTTTGTGATGTTGAAGTAGTGTCCTTCTATTTCTAGTTTCTTCAGTGGGTTTTTTCTTTTATCATGAATGAGTGCTGAATTTTGTTGAAGGTTTCTCTGCATCTATTGAGATGACTAAGCAGTTTTTACCCTTAATTGTATTTATGTGATGAATTACACTTTTTCATTCACATATGTTAAAGCATTCTTGCATCACTGCGATAAAATACACTTGATTATGGTGTTCAGTCTTCTTAATATGTTGTTAAATGTGATTTGCTAATATTTTATTAAGTATTTTTGCATTTAAGTTCATCAGGGATATTAGTCTGTAGGTTTATTTCTTTGTTGTATCTTTATTTAGTTTTTTTTTTTGTTTGTTTGTTTTTTTGAACCAGGGATTGAACTCAGAGACACTTGGCCACTGAGCCACATCCCCAGCCCTATTTTGTATTTTATTTGGAGACAGGGTCTCACTCAGTTGCTTAGGGCCTCGTTAAGTTGCTGAGGCTGACTTTGAACTTGCGATCCTCCTGTCTCAGCCTCCCAAGTCACTTGGATTACAGGCGTGCGCCACCACGCCCGGCCTTTATTTAGTTTTTATATGAGTGTGATACTGCTTCAGAGAATTAATTTGGAAGTGTTCATTCACTTTCTATTTCATGGAATAATTTGAGGAGTATTGGCATTATTTCTTCTTTAAAGGTCTTGTAGAGTTGAGTTAAATCTTCTGATACTGAAATTTTCTTTCTTGGAAGGCTTTTTATTACTGCTTCTCTCATTAGTGCTTATTGATCTGTTTAAATTTTCTGTGTTCTCTTGATTAAATCTTGGCAGGTTACATGTGTCTAGAAATACGTCCATTTCTTTTAGGCTTTCCAATTTATTGAAGTATATAAGTTTTCAAAACAGTCCCTAGTGATCCTCTGGATTCCTGTGATTCTTGTGGTTATTTCTTCTTTTAATCTCTATTTTTTATTAATTTGGTTCTTCTCTCTTTTGGTCAGTTTGGCTAAGGGCTTATCAATCTTCTTCAACTTTAAGAACTAACTGTTAATTTCATTGATTCTTTGTATTTAAAAAAAATCTCTATTTTATTAATTTCACCTCTGATCTTAAATATTTTCTTCATTTCCATGGGGTTTGGAATTGGTTTCCTCTTCTTTTGCAAGGGCAAAATGATGCATCTTGAGATGCATCAGTAGGTTGTTTATTTGGAATCTTTCTGATTTTCTCATATAGGCACTCATAGCTAAAAACTTTCCTCTTAAAACTTCCTTCATAGCGTATTTGTTGTATCAGTTTTCTCAGTAGAGTCTGAGAATTTTTAAATTTCTCCCTTGATTTCTTATATCACCCATTCATAAATCAAAAAATTTATTGCTCAATCTCTGTGTTTATATAGTTTCTGGAGGTTTTTTTTTTATTTTGATTGCTAATTTCATTCCAATATAACCTGATAAAATTCATGGAATATAATTATACAAATTATATTTTCAAAGAGTTGCTTTGTGCCCCCAAAATAGTCTATTTTGGAGAAGGTTCCATAAACCACTGAGAAGAAAATATATTTGTTGTTTGATAAAATATTCTATAGATATCTATTAAGTCCATTTGATTTACAGTATTTTTTGGGTCAAAGAGTTTTCACTGAGTTTATGTCTGTATGACTTACCTATTGGTGAGAGAGATGTGTTGAAATCACCCAGTATTATTTTCTGGTGTCTGCCTAATTCAAGTCTAATTCAAGTAGTGTCTGTTTTATGTAATTTGGGGCCCCAATGTTTGTCATAAATATTTAATATTGTTTTATCATCTTTTTTTTTTTTTTTTGGCAGTGCTGGGGATTGAACCCAGGGCCTTGTGCTTGCAAGGCAAGCACTTTACCAACTGAGCTATATCCCCAGCCCTGTTTTATCATCTTGTTGAATTCCTCCCTTTTTCATGATGAAGTGACTTTCTTTGTCGCTTCTGATTAATTTTGGCTTGAAGTGTGCTTTTTTTTGGATATGAGAGTAGCCACTCTATTTTGAGCTCCAGTTACATGGTGTATCAATTTCCATTCTTTTGCTTTTAATCTGTGACTACCTTTGCCTGTACGGTGGGTCTTTTGCAAAAACAAGTAGTTGGATCTTATTCTTAAATCCATTCTTCCAGTCTATTTCTTTTAGTTGGAAGTGGAGACCATTTATATTTAATTGCTGCCATTCTGATTGATTTCTAGTGTTTAATTTGGTCCTGTTTCTCATTTGCATAGCTACTCTTTAAATGAGATTTCTTCTTTTGTGAGTTCTGGAGTTAGTTTTTATTTTTTCTTGAGTGGAGTATTTCTTTAATTATTTTCTGTAGTGCCAGGTTAGTTTTAATTTCTGCTTATCTTTGCAGGTTTTTATTTCTGTTTCAGTTATGAAGGATAGCTTTGCTGGATATAGCAATCTTGGTTGACAGTTATTTTCTTTCAGGATTTGGAACACAGAATTCAAAGCCCTTCTGTCTTTTTAGAGATTGTGCTGAGAAATTTTAAATAATTTTATCTGGCTTGCCTCTAAATGTGACCTCATGTTTTTCTCTTGAGACTTTTAAAATTATATCTTTATTCTGAATGTTAGGTATTTTAATTATAATGGATCATGGAGAGAGTCTTTTTTAATCTTGTTTGTTTGGGGGTTCTAAATGATTCCTCTATCTGAATGTTCATCTCATTTTCAAGTTTTGGAAAATATATTTCCCTGAAGAGGTTATCAATTCCTTTAGCTTACCTCTCACAACCCTCTTCAAAGCCAATGATCCTACCCACCTTTTGTACTGAGATTGAACTCAGAAGTGGTTAACCACTGACCCACATCCCAAGCTCCTTTAGTTTCAATTCCAACAATTCTAAGTGTGGTCTCATAGTGCATTATTAACCTAAGGAGGCATCATGCTAGGTTGGTTTTTTATATTTTTTGTGTTCGTGTTTTGGGTTTTATGCATCTATTGGAATTGATTTCTCTTCCACTCTTATGTGTGGGCCTTTTTAGGGCACAGCCTTCTCTTGCTAAAATATTCTGGAGTGATCTGAACTGAAACTCCCTCAGATTTGTGGTATCCACAGCCTTGTGTTAATTCTCCCTGTTTTTCTGTGCAGGATTGTTTGTCCATGAGTGGTACCTGTGGGCCCTTCTTTACAATTACTACTTGAGACCTGGTCATTCATTTGTTTGTATTAAAAATGAGCTAAAGTTTGAGTGTAGTTAATTTGTGTGCAGAGCAAGGTGTGCAGTCTTTGGGCTGGGTTTAGTTCAGCAGCAGAGTCTCTACCATGAATTTGTGTCCCTGTAGGTTTCCAGCAGTTTCTGAGGTTTAGTCCATAGTCAATTGATATGGTAGCTCTGGGCCCAAGGTGAGACAGAAATCATGACAGAAGATCACGTCTTCTCACCTCAGTTCCTAACAATCAGAAGCAGAGCTATAGTAGTGGATTGTGAGAGGCCTCTAGAAATATATCCTTTATGGAGCCTGAGACCCCTGTCACTGGCATATGATAATTCTTCCTTCCATGAGAACCTGTAGATTTAAAAGACTGTGACTACTGTTGTCAAGCAAACCTGGGAAGGTCTTGGTGCCCCTTATGAAAGATAGGCTTCATTCTTGCTATGGGGATAGATTACATAATTTTTGGAAATTCATTATTTTTCCTAATTTGCCTTTATGTCTTTATTTTTATTTTTATTTTTATTTTTTGGTACTGGGAATTGAACCTGCCTTTATGTCTTTACAACATATTATGAGAAACATATCTTTCAGTTTTGATGGGGGATGCTAATATGAGTTCCAAGTTGCTTTCACAAGGAGAGTAATGAAAGAAGTCAGAGCAGCCGTGATACCTGCATCTAATACTTTGTGAGACAAGCCATGCTCAGGAAAGCCTGGATGGGTAAAGAGTCCCGCCTTCCAGCAGAAGGTAGGGACAATGCCAGAAGCATTTCATAATAGGGAACGTACTCAGTTCCAAAAAAGATATACTTTTGCTGTTTATTTCAGGGAAGGAATTCATTAAAGATTCTAGGATGCTCACAAAATCTCAAGGAAAGCCAAGTCACACCATGATGTCACCAGAGTGAGGAAGACACTATTGCTCAGCATAAACACTGGCACTCTCACTGAGAATGTTAGGGAGTGGACTTCCTGCCCCTTGAATCAAAATACTTTGATTATATCATTCATCAAAGTACGAATTTGGCATAATATCTGCTTCTTCCTATGGTTCATTTTCAAATTAAAACTTCTTACAAGTCTTATTGGCCAAACTAGATTGCAGGCTTAAACCTGAGCTACAAAGAGGGCTGGAAAAGTGAGTCCTGGCTTCTCCCTTGTCAGCTGTGGGCTGTAAACATGCTCACAAGATTCTAGATAGCAGTACTACATGTCCATTGTTCATCACAACACAATTACATTTAAGTGACATTACTGAGCACTGCAGTTGAGATTAAAAGGAGAATGAAAACATTTTGATTAGCTCTGTTTTTTTGTTTCTAGGAAAATTAACAAAACAAAACATGGTTTGAATAAGGAGAAATCCCTAATTTTGTCAGGTCATGAAGGAGATTGTATGAGTTCATTTATTTGCACGAGGTTCTATACATCAACCTATCTGTCTGCCTGTTTCGTCGCTGAGCTAGTATTGTAGGATTAAAGAGGTTTTTGTGGGCTGGTCTGGGGGCTAATCATCACATGGAACGTTGTGCAATGAACAGAGACAGCAGCTACAGCTGAGACAAAGCTTCCCACCTTGTGATTGGTAATTTCCTGATGCAACCCCAGCCTTGCTGGCTCCAAGAAGCATCTTCGCAGGTAATAAAGTCATCTCTGACATTATGAAAATCTCGAGGTTACAAAAACCAGAGTCCATTAAAAAGTTTACTGCAAGGCTACAGAGTTATCTCTTGGCATTCAAAGGTAGGAAGTGTAAATGGGATTGAGCCAGGACTCTGAAAACACAGAAACCAACAGAGTGTCTGTGTCTCTCTTTGTCTGTCTGTCTCTCCATCTGTTGCAGCATGCTTTGTCGTCTCTCCTTCTCTCTAACCATCTGCTTCATTCTTTCTCTCTGCCGACTGATTTTCTCTGCATTTGTAGAAAATGGCTACTTCAGATCTTTATGTTTCCTTTCTTTTCAAGAACCTACAAAGACAAATAGGCATTTCCAAGTCTGGATTCCAAGTGCCTAGAATAGATAATCCCCAGGCAGTGTGACTACTGTCTCCCCCAAATGCATGTTTACCTGGAGCCTCAGAATGTGACCTCATTTAGAAATAGGGTCTCTGCAGATGTAGTTCATTAAATTGGGGTTATTCTCGGTCACAGTGGGCCATAATCCAGTGTTTAGGATTCTTATAAAAAGACAAAGACACACAGGCACAGGAGAGAGTGTTATGTGAAGGTGAAGCAAAGATTGTTTCCATAAGCCAAAGGGTGTCAAGGATTGCAAGGAACCACCAGAAGATAGGAGAGAAGCATGGGATAAATTTTCCCTTAGAGACTGGAGACAAATGCCCACACCTCAGTTTTGGATTTATAGCCTCCAGAGGATAATTTTTTGTTGTTCCAAGCCACTTATGTGTGGCACTGTGTTACAGTAGCCCTAGGAAACTAATGCAATCTCTTTGGTTGATTTGGGTCTAATGTCCACCCAGGTCAGTTGTGGTCAGGGTTGAGAAGTGCAACTGCAGCCCTAAGGACGCTGCTGTATGAAGGGGGAGAGGGAGGAGCAGGCAAATTGATGAATAGATTTAGCAATCTTTTCTGGGCTTCCTCAAACCAGAGATGTCTGGGGCTGCCCACCGTGAACAGAGGCAATAGTGGAACTCCAGGAATAAATCTTGGCCATTAGTCCTTTAGAGTTCATTTGTTTCTTCTTGTATTTTGTGGAGATGGGATTTTGGTAGATTGCAAAAATGCTGATAACCCTTTACTCCTCCCTGTATTCATAGCCTTTGCCTCTCTTCCCATCAAGAGTTAGATCTATTTCCCTGCCCTTCCATTCTAGGCTAGCCTTATCACTTGTTTGGCCAAAAAAATGCAGTGGGAGAAATGGGTGTTGGTTCTCGGCATAGGACTCAAAAACACTAAGTACTTCCACTTACTGTTTTGGCCCTTTATTGTTGCCACCTAAAGAACCTCAACTAGTCTGCTGCATGATAAAAGAGATGTGACCAGTCACTTCCATTACCCCAGTCACCTGTCAGCCAATTGCCCAACTCATTAGTATTGCCATTTCGAACCCAGTGAATCCCAGCTGACCAGCCAGGGGATGGCAGACCATGAGCAAACCCAGTGAAGATCCACTGATTCTGGGCCACATCAGCAGAATCACTCAGCTGACCCACAGACTCTGGAGTGGTTTTAAAGTGCTAAGTTTTGGGATGATTTGCTGTGCTGCAATAGATATCCAAATCAGGAAAATGGCAATCTGGATTTTAATAAACCTAATATTTGAAAACTGGGAAGAATTTATTCATAAAACAGATAATTACTAGTTTTCATGCTCAATAGCTGGGTCAATTGGGCAAATCATTGTAACCTTCCTGGGTGTCGATTTCCTGGTCTGGTAACTGAAGTTAGGGTTCTCCTACATGGGTTATGGAAAGAGTAATTGAGACAAAACAAAAACAAAATGTGTCTTCAGTGGAGTACTTGATGAATAATAAGCAGGTATCATTTCTCTCTGCTGACGTGTCTTCAGTGGAGTATTGATAACTTGAGAAACTAATAGAGTTCATAGACATGACAGCAACGTGCTTCTTATTGTGGCCAGGATCATTCGCTGCATGATCTGGCCTCTTAGCTTTCTGTTGGCTTGGCTTTCCTCCCTGGCTCATTACTTCCTGACCAATGGTGTCCTCTCAGTTCCGGACACAGCAAACACCTTCCCTCCTGAGAACCTTCAGACTTCTGTTCTCTCCACCTCAGAGTCTTCTTTTCTTTCTCCACTGGTTTGAGAGTTTTATATCATAAGGTAACGTCTGTTTCAATATACCCCATGATTTTGGCATGTTTGTAGAGTTGACCTCTACCCCAATAATCTAATTTCAGAACATTCCCATCTCCTCAAAAGAAACTTCACGCTTGTTCTCAGTGGCTTCCTTTTCTCCCCTACTGACTCCAACCACGAATATAGCTTCTGTGTCTGTAGATTTGCCTTTTTGGATGTTTTTATAAAAATTAAATAATTTTGCATCTCTTCTTTTACACACAATGGAGTTTTATTTTTTATTTTTGTAGATAAGCATATTCTTTTTTTAAATTCTTTTTAAATTATACATGCCAGTAGGATGTATTTGACATATACATACATGGAGTATAACTCCCCATTTTCATGGTCATATATGATGTGGCATTACACTGGTCATGTATTCACATATATGAACACAGGAAAATTATGTCTGATTCATTCTATTGTCTTTCCCATTCCCATCCACCATCTCTTCCCCCATTCTCTGTCCAATCCAGTGAACCTCCACTCCTCCTATCCCCTCCACCTATTGTGAGTTAACAATTGCCTATCAGAGAGAACATTTGGCCTTTGGTTTTTTTGGATTGACTTATTTCACTTAGCATGATAGTCTCCAGTTCCATCCATTCACTGGCAGATGCCATATTTCATTCCTTTTTGTGGCTGAGTAATATTCCATGATGTTTATGTTCCACATTTTCTTCATCCATTCATCTGTTGAAGAGCACCTGGGTTGGTTTCATAGCTTAGCTATTGTGAACTGAGCTGCTGTGAACATTGATGTGGTCACACCACTATAGTATGCTGATGTTAAGTCCTTTGGGTATATGCCAAGAAGTGGGATAACTGGGTCAAATGGTGGTTCCATTCCAAGTTTTCTGAGAAATCTCCATATTACTTTCCATAGTGGTTGCACCAAATTTCCAGTTCCACCAGCAATGTATGAGTGTACCTTTTTCCCTAGATCCTCACCAACATTTATCATTACTTGATAATTGCCATTCTGACTGGAGTGAGATGAAATCTCAATATAGTTTTAATTTGCATTTCTCTCATTTTTGCATCTTGTTTAATGGCCTTTTTCCTGTTTTTTTCATCTCAGCTGAAGTCTTCCCCCCCTTCCCCCCTTCCCCCAAACTTCACTGTTATTCTTCGCATCAGTTCTTTGCTTGTTTTCTTTGTAGAACTTAATTTTTAATTGTTCTACTTTTTTGTTTACTTGATTTTTGTGTGTTTAGGCCACTAGAAAATAAAACCATGAAGCCCAAAAGGCAGCAAGTGTTGGTGATGATGTAGGCAAATTGTTATCCTTGTGCACCATTGAAGGGAAAGTAAATTAGTACAGCCATCATGGAAAACAGTATGGAGTGCCTCAGAAAATTAAAAACAAAACTACTGCATGATCTGACTATCCCACATTTGGGTACTTATCCAAAAGAATTTCAATCAGGATTTTGAAGAGATATTAGTCCTCTCATGTTCATTGCTATATAATTCACAAAAGTCACAGTGGGAACAACCTGCACACCCACTGATGGATGAATAGATAAGAAAATGTATACATGCACAGGAATATTACTAGCCCTTACAAAGGAGGAAATTCTGTACTATGTAATCAGAACGTGAATCTTAAGGACATTTTGCTGAGTGAAATTAGTGTCAGAAGGACATGATTCCACTTATGTGAGGCATTGAAAAGAGTTAAACTCAGCTGGGAGCAGTGGTGCACACCTGTAATCCCAGCCTCTTGGGAGGCTGAGGCAGAAAAGATTGTGAGTTCAAAACTAGTCTCAGGAACTTCGGGAGGCCCTAAGCAACTCAGCAAGACCCTGCCTCAAAATAACAACAACAAAAACAGAGGTGGGATGTGGCTCAATGGTTAAATGCCCCTGGGTTCAAACCTTGGTGCCAAAAAAAAAAAAAAAAAAAAAAGGTGTGGGGGCGGGTAAAGTCCTAGGAGCAGGGAGCAGAATGGAGCAGAATAGTGGCTGAAGGGAGAGAAGTGGGTACTTGCTTATCAACAGATCAACAGGCATAGCGTTGCAGTCATACAAGGTGAATTGGGTTAGAAACCTGCTGGATGACATTTGCCTATAATCAGTAACCCTGTGTTGCATGTTTTGTGGAAGTTAGGTCTCGTTTTAAGTGTTCTTATCACAATAAAATAAAATTTAAAACAATGTTGAATTTTAAAGAGAAGTTCCAAACTTCTCTCTTATAGAGGTCATAAACTATAACAAAGAACACCCATGGATACTCACAATTGTTTGGAAGTAGCTTTCCTATTGAGGTCCAATATAGCACAAGTCCCTTGCTCAGTGACTAGGAAAAGAGAACAAAGACTGTACTTTGTATGCAGCATTTTCTAACCTTCTGTCATCCAGTCTATGGGGCTCTTGGTTTGGAGCTTTGTTTATTTTTTGGCACATGGAGAATGATGGGCCCTGCATTGTTTCCCAGTTTCATTAATACAGCTGGGCTTGGCTTGGACTGTTGGCTGCCAGCATATTCTCCTACATCATCTCCTGGCTTGTGTCTTCAGAGGTTTTGGTCTGAACCAAAAGCATTTCCTTTGTTCATTTGCAAACTGAGGATTAGCAACATCCAGACTCTCTGAAATGGGCCAGCAAAACCAATGTTTCAAATAGGAAAACTGCAGGGGCCTGTGGGAGCTGTTGAGCAGACTTTGAACTGAGTAGAGATGGAAAAGAAGCATTTTAGAGGTCCACTGAACATCCAGATCAGGAGCCCCTTGGTTTAGTGGTACAGAGAGCATCCAGATCAGGGGCCCCTTGGTTTAGGGGTGCAGTGGGCATTCAGATCAGGAACCCCTTGGTTCGGCACATGTGCATCTTATAAGGTGGTGCAGAAGCCCTGGCTCTGCTTTCTTCTTGAAGTCTTTGCCATTTCTGTGAGGAAGGGCTTTGGCTTGAAAGCATTACTTGGTAAATGCCAATGTGCATCGAACTCTTTTCTATGCAATTTTTCATTCAATCCTCCCAAACTGCCTGTTATTAACCTTTTGTAATATGAATAAAAACATGAAGAATGCCACCTAAGGTCTCTTACCTAGCAAGTGGCAGGGTTGGGATTAGAACCTTCTGATCCCAAACATACTGGATTTAAAAAATTATTGTTCTTAGTTGAAATAATTGTTCATAATTAGGCTTACTATTTATGGACCAGATACTGCAGTCCACTGTAAAGCCTAGAAAGAGAAAACAAATGTGGTTGTAGTACTTAAATGACATACCAAAAATACCTGGATGATGAAGAGGTATCAAATTTTATCATAACTGTCTATGTGACCTTGGAGTCTCTACCCACTCCAAAGAGCCACTGAAAAGATTTAGAGAGGAAATAGATCATTCTTTCACTCAATCTATAAATATGTATCAAGTGTTAACCACGTGCCAGGCAGAGAGGTACAGATATTAATCTAATGGAGAACACACCTACCCCAACCCATCCCAGAAATTCCAGTTAAGAGAGGGAGATAGAAAAGAAGTACAGGAATATAAAGGAGGGATACTGTAATAACAGAAGCATGGCGTACCATGGAAATGTGTAGCATGGACAACAGCTTCCACATGACTCCAAACATCTTTGTGAACCTCACAGCCTTGCACACATCATAAGGCATAATTATTTTGTCTATAACATTGAATTATGTAATTTCATTAAATAGGCTGAAGTGTCGTGCAGTCAATCTAGAGTAATCTGAAAATAAGAAACCTATGTTTCTACCAGAGATGGAACTGAAGAAAGGTCTGCAGTCTTACTGGGGAAAATGTGGGCAGAATAGTTGTAACCCTAAGGTAAACCAAACCTCGGAAGAAAACCAAGTGAGTGTGAATGAGAGTTTCAAGCCCAGTCCTGGACATTGGGTGACCCAGCTTTGTCACTGGCCTGGAGCATTACCTGGGCAGGCACTTCCCTCACCAGGATGTGAGGGCCAGTCAATTTCTCTCCTGTCCTTTACTTTGCTGAAGTATCCCAAGAACCTTGAATCGAGCCTAGCATATTCTAAGTACTCTGTATCTAGTAGCAGATGAACTGACTGCCTGATTGAAACCTCGAGCTCTCATTTTTGTCTTCTGCACACGGGAAGTCGAACTGAAAGGGGATTGACCTGGTTGATGAGGTCTTCTGAGTCTACAGGTGAATCATTACACACAATAAACCCCATGCTCACAATGGTCTCAGGAATAATGTTATTAGCATGTGAGTGCCTGGGAGTTTCCATTTGGGTATACATGACTTTAAAATACTCAATTTTTGGACTCTGCTTTTTTCATGAATGTCTAATTTTTCTCATTTCCTCTTTTTGGATCTCATGACAAGCTACCTGAATTTATGAGAAATGATTATGGCATTATAATAGGAAATAAGAAAATACTACATTTATTATTATTAGTGCTGTTGGAATGAACAATCCAGAAGATATGACATTTTTAAAAAATGACATTTAAAAACACAAATTTTCAAGAAAAGTAGAGACATACATATTTGAATAGATTTTTTTTTGTACATGGCTGCAAATTTTGCACTAGCCTGGACGTTTATAGAGTAATTGTTCTGAACAAGTTTATACATTGTTCAAAATTGGATGATATAAGCTTTAAAGTCGTTTGCTGAGAATGTCAAGTTGCAGCTACTGTGCTGGGCCCACTCGTACTTACCATCATTATAGTGGCAACTGAGGCTCATGCCATCTGCATCAGGAAACTGTTGGGTTTGTAATAGGTATGAAATATTCAATGAATATTACTTATTATTTTTATTAGATAAGGTCCCATAGCTAGTGACTGACAAAGCTGTACAAACCCATCTGTCTGCTCTTCTGACTC
>JAJEJO010000947.1:15950-33555 GCA_020662805.1 Glaucomys volans | reverse complement strand
CATCACACACACCATTTTCTTTGTTTTTCCTTTAATCTTTAGAATGTTCTTTATTTTTTGCACAACAGTTATAAGAAAAGAAGGATTTTTTTCTACCTACACAGCTCAAGATAAATACAACTTTGGGGGTTGAGGTCTGATGTTACATAGGAAGGGGAGTTTTGGTAAGGAAATAAGCTTTGATATGTGTACATCTGAAGACATACATATGCAAAACACACCTTTTTCCCTTGTACACTATACCGGTTGGCACAAATTGCACTTATTCTTAATAAGAAAGTTATGTTCTTATTAAGAATAACTAATTATAATTAAGAATTAATTATAATATGATATTAAGGTTTCAGGACTGAAGTTATTCTTGGCATTTTAATCTGACAGATGCTTAGGCAATTTAGGCCTTGACATATCTGAATCAACTGTATATTTGAAACATATAATTTGTTTATAAGAAGGCCCAGGCCAACTTACCACAGTTATCAAATGGAAACCAAGATTGTTATTCTGTATTATGTCAGTAAAGGGCATTTTAAAGAAAGGGCAACTTGGAAAACAAAGATGTCAAAGTCCATTATTCCAAGAGAAGAACATTTATTTATAGCAGTGGTAACCAAATAAGCTGGAGGCAAATCTCTTCAAGGAGATGCTCAGGATTTGCTTTGTTGAGAAGAGGCAAAGAACTGTTCCACCCTTCCACTATAAGATGATGATGCAGGTTTTTGTTTTGTTTTGCTTTGTTTTTATCCTTGAGAGGGTTTTCTGAAGTCGGTATGCCTGTCAGCAAAGGGTCACTCCTGGCAGTGCTCCTCACAGTAGGACATGAAGTCTGCTAATGCCTTTGAGACCTTCATCCTTTCAATGCAGGCTTTGAGTTTCAGCTGCTGCACAGTTCTCTTTGCCTGGGCCATATTATTGGTGCTTGCTCTTTGCTGTTTTGATGGACATCTTCAATGGTCATTATTCCCTGAAATCTGTGGGTCTTGGGCCTTTCTCACAGGGACAAGGTCAAGTAGGGCATCTTCAGAGGAGGGGAGCAGAGAAGGGGCAGGGGAAACACTCAGCCAGGGCAACACAGTCACAAAAGCAGTAAGACCTTTTGTGGTCCATTCTCTTCAGGTTTTTAAGTGGTAGAATGAATCTGCCTCTGGGGACTCCTCTCTAAGGGCTGCTGGAGATGGCTGTACACTCTCCTCCACCATGACAGTGTTTTAAGTGCCCCCCTCCCAGTGCCAAAACAGGTGCAATGATTGAGTGTAACAGCAGTTGGTCAAATAGTTTTTCTTCCAATATGCCTAAGTTTGTTTTCAGATTTAATGTTTATCCAATTAAGAGTGGTTAATTCAGAAGGAAGTCTGGGTTGATGGGACAGTCAACCATGACACAGAAATTTGACATGACACACATCAACTCTCCGTATCAGGAAGCCTCTGTTTCCTGTTTTGGTAAAGCAGCAGTTCATACCCAGTAGTTCCGCCCTCACCCTGTCAGGCTCCCCTCCCAGTTCAGAGCACTAAAATTGTTGAAGAAAAATATGCTTTTCATCCAGAGGAAGAACCTGAACATGGTGCTGTCCAGGCTGCTGAAGCTGGTCATGGCATCAATGTGGCTGGGTAGGGATGAGGCCTGTAGGAAGGAACCTCCTCTGAGACCTAGGGACTGGGGGACTGGATAGCATGGGACTTTGGGAAGGAGGGTTAGCAGGGTGTAAAAATGCATTTTTTTGGTTCCCCACCACTTATCCCTAAACTTTCTGATTCTGTCCTTTTTCCTTCAGGATCCAGTTTTGCCCAGAAGGTAACTCAGGCCCAGCCAGCCATGTGGGTGCAGGAGAAGGAGGCTGTGAGCCTGCAGTGCACCTATGACATCAGTGCTGGAAGTTATGATCTACTCTGGTACAAGCAGCCCAGCAGTGGGGAGATGGTCTTCCTTATCCTTCAGAACTCTTACAGCCAGAAAAATGCCACAAATGGTCGCTACTCACTGAGTTTCCAGAAGGCAAGCAAATCCATCCAGCTTGTCATCTCAGCCTCACAGCTGGGGGACTCAGCGGTGTATTTCTGTGCATTGAGACTAGGCACAGTAAGAGAACTGCTGGAGGCAGTCATACAAAAACCCAGGAGTCTGCCTGAGACACCCACCTGTTGTAGGGTTCAAGCAGAAAATTACCATCCCAGACAGGAAGTGGCCAGGGCTGTGGTAGCTCAGGTCTGGGGCTGGAGGGAAAACCCTCACTCTGAGGAAACCCTCTCTAGGCTCATAGACCACATCAGTCATCACTGATTGAAGCCAGCCATATTTCCGAATCTTTGGATTGAAGGTTAACACAGAAGTTTGATCAATAGCTGCAATAAGTAATCTGCCATTTGGACATTGAATTAACTCCAAAGAATTGGCTAAGGTGGCTCAGAAGCATATGAATAAAAATCCGTAAAAATTTGTATGAATTTTTAGATATTCAGAATAATTTGTCCAATAAGTATTTATTGATTAAATATGATATTATAGGCATTGTTTTAAATAAGGAAGACCTTGGAATATTTCTGTATGTTTCCTTTTCAAAAATTACCATCTTGTTTTACAAAATTTAATAGATTATTTTTATTTAGATTTGGATGCTGTGAATGAACGGTGCCACACAGCTAATTTCTACAGGTGTTACTAAGTGACAAATGTCAAGCTTAGATTTGTTCTGTCTTCTTGTACCTCAAATATGAAGAGTTCAATTTCCATAGTGTGAGGTTTCCCTGCTCCTTCTGTCATATCCAGGATGACTGATAATTAGTGGTTCTTATAAAGACATATGGAGGATCTCCCTCAAAGAAACACAGGTCTCTTTATTTGTATATAAGTAGGCACCCTTTTTCCTCAATTAATCATTTTTTATTATATGGATTTCCCCCTTTTTCTGTTTTCCATATGCTTTATTTAGTTTCATTAATCTTTATTCTGTGTCAATCTTAGAAACCGATTTATAGTAAATTTTATTACCTGTTAGGGTAAATCATTTCTCAGTGGTACTCTTTTCCAAGGCATTTTTGATAACTCTTGCATGTTTTTTTTAAATAAAACTATTAAAAGCTCATCCCATTTTCCCTTATTCAGTAATCCTCTGTTAAAACAAATGAAAACTTGTGCTTAAAATCAAAAAGTCGGAATTACATTTAATGGATATATTAACATATGAAATATCAGCCAATTTATTATTGTTCCATTCAGGAAAAGGCTATTTTTTCTTATTTCATAAAGGACTTTTTATGTTCTTCAATTGTATTTTGAAGTTTCATAGTTTTATCTTCGATTGAATCTGTAACTCTAGTCCTACACATTTGTCTGTGGATATTTCAATTCAGTTTTCTTTTATGTATTAATTTTCACTGGTATTCCAAGTACAAAGAAAAACTATTTCAAAAATAGTATTGGTCCAGGCGCAGTGATAATCCCAGCAGCTCAGGAGTCTGAGGCAGGAGAATCTCAAGTTCAAAGCCAGCCTCAGCAACTTAATGAGGTCCTAAGCAACTCAGGAAGATGCTGTCTTTAAATAAAATACAAAAAAAGGGCTGGAGATATGGCTCAGTGGTTAAGTACCCCTGGGTTCAATCCCCAGTACAAAAAAAAAAAGAAAAAAAATCACATGGCTAAGAGATTCTAACTTTCAAAGTTGCAATGCATTCATACCACCTTTACTAGCAAATTTTAGTTTTGGGAGCTATAATATCCTTACTCTGAACCTTAAAGGATGGCTTAACAAAAAATAAATTATTCTTGAATAGAAATGTGAACATTTAAATTATAAAATTAAGAACAGAGGCAGCATATTAATAGAAAGCAGCTTGTGTTTTAAAATTTGTATTCATTTATATGTCCATTTATTGAAAAATGTCTTTGAGAAACTACTGTATGATTAATTTTGAGCTAAGAGCTCATTTTACTTAATGGCCTTGTTAAAACCTCTAGCTTGAAGGAGTTCACTTTCGATACTCTAAGTTTACCTGCCCCCTACCAATTTTATTCATAAAATGACCAGTAATTACTGGCTTTTAGAGGGGCATTGTGAAGGGGCAGAGTGTGAAATCTCTTTCTCCTCTGCTCTTGTCCCTCTCTTCACCTCTCCTTTGAAAGCACACCCTAGGCCTTCTGTGCTCCAAAAATATCCCACAATCTGAAATCCTCATTCTCTGTGTTTTCCTCCTTCCACCTCTATCCCCTTTCTCTTGCCCTGAAATTATAATGGTAATGCTGGTTGATAAGTTACTTCATATTGCAAATTCCTCTTATGTTGAACCTGGAAAGCAGAGGTGTGGATAAAAATCTTCAAGGAAAATATCTTACAGTTTTTAAAACTATTTTAAATTATGGTAAAAGACACAACATGAAGTTGACCATCTTGCCATTTTAATTATACAGTTCAGTGGTACTAAGTACATTCACATTGTTGTGCAACCATCCACCTCTAGAACTCTTTCTACTCTGAAAGAACTGAAGGTCTATACTATTTTGTTTTTTACAACTCAGCATCATTCCAACATATTTTGCATTTTGCCCATATAACAGAATAGAAATGTGTGACTTATTTTCCAGGATTTCTTTCTGGTGTAGTTCTGCATCAGGTTTCAACATGATTTGGAAGGTAGAGGAGAGAGAGAGAGAAAGGATACTTCAATCCAAAGAATAACTGGGCCTGAAATTCTTACTTAAGTCTTATGTGACAAACTATTCACATTTTTTCTCTGGACTCATGAGTCCTTTGTTCAACTTTGTGGAGAGTGAACTGCAGGAAACAGATGGGGCTAAGCCTCCATCTCTAGGAAAAAGATGGAGATGCTCAAGAACCTTCAGTCTGGACCTCTGTTGGCGTCCAGCATTAGCGCTTGCCTTATTTACACAGCTGGTCACCTTATCTTGCTCTCCTTGAAATAATGGAGGCATTAGACATTGATCTCAGATTATTCTCTAGCAATTCAGTTACTTAAATTATGGTATTTACTGTGTCAATGGTTAACATTTTCAATGATTCTGAAATTCCAGAGTATTTGCATATTGGTTAGATGGGGGTGGCTTCCTTCTCTGATGAAAATTTATTAATGAGAAAACATCCCTAAAACTGATATTATTTAGAATAGAGAAAATGCAGTCTTTCATGTTGTGCTCTCTCAACCTAAGGCCATCGATTCATTATTTTTTCTCACTTAACAAATAGAAATTGTGTACTTAGTAAATGTCTTTATTGCTGCTCTGCATGTAGGGCACAGTGCTGAAAAACATAGATTCCCTCAATAATGACTGGATTTCTTATTACTTTCTATGACTTCAACCCAAACCCTCTATGACATTTCAGTGGATTGCAGCTTGGCCCTCAATAGATACATGGCAGTATGAAGGCCTGTATTAAAATGACCAAGAAAACTGATATCTTTTCCACTATAGAGACCTCCTGGGGTGCTCTACTAAAGCATTTCATTTCAGGTGGAGTCTTTTTTGTTTTCACTTGCATCACTGTTTATTTTATACCTATTATAAATCTGAAATTTTAAAATTATCAAATAATATGAAAGGCAATATCATAACCACTATCTTGAAATATAGTTTTTAGGCATAAACAACTGGTGATTTGGGCCAAGTACACATTCAGTGAGTGATGAGGCCAAGACAGGCTCATGCCCACCTCTGGTTCCTACCCCACTCCACAGTCCCACGGCTGGTTCTCTGAGGTTATTGAGTTTTAACCAGGACAGAAATAGACACTTCCCTGACTTTTCAGCCAATTTCATGTTTCTAAATCCTTTCTTCTTCAACTCAGTTAAAAAAAAAATCTTTACAAATTTTTGATCTTATAAGAATAATCATATCGAGTTGTGCTTTCTGTTTCTTTGTTGTGCTTTTCCCAAAATCAAGTAGAATCTTAGGAACAAAAAATCCCTTAGAGGTTATGAGAGGTACCGCTTAGATTTACAAAGGCCACCTGAAGACTGACATATGCTTTGTAAATGTCAGGGATGAAGCCATATTCCTGACTTCTGGAAGGAGTCCAGGAAATCATTCTTCCAAGTTCAGTCCCTGCCCACTAGGGGGTGCAGCTCACTAGCACTAGCTAGCTTCCTGGGTGAATTGTAGGTTTAGACTTTTCATTTCACTGTGACCTTCTTCATGTTCAGAATCAAGAACTTTATTTCAGTGACACTCAAGATGAACACTTCTCCATGCATAGTGACTGTGATACTCCTTCTGGGTAAGTAAAATACCTTTTAAAGTTGTAACTGCTTTTTATATGATGCCTACAAAATCCTTAAACATAAATTTATCTAAGAGTGATCCAGGATGATCCAGATCTTTTTTCCCCCACTTAGGAGAGACCTGTGGAGACTCAGTGACCCAGACAGAAGACCAAGTGACCGTGTCGGAAGGGTCTTTTCTGACTATAAACTGTACTTATACAGCCACAGGGTACCCTGCTCTGTTCTGGTACTTTCAATACCCTGGAGAAGGTCTACAGCTCCTCTTTAGAGTCTCAAAGGTCAACGAGAAGGGCAGCAACAAAGGTTTTGAAGCCACATACAATAAAGAAGCCACATCCTTCCACTTGGAGAAAGCCTCTGTCCAAGAGTCAGACTCGGCTGTGTACTACTGTGCTCTGAGTGACACAGTGGCAGAAACTGCAGGGGGAGCTGAGCACAAACTCTGAGCAGCATCCAGGGACCTGGCTGCTGAGTGTCTGCCTCTGGGATCCACTCTGGTGGATCTTTGATGGGCTCCCCTCGGTTTCTCTGGTTGATGAAAAATCATACACATATCCATAACAGAAGAAGAAGAAGTGGACATCCCCCAATCCACTCTCCATTAGTGAAAGACAGTTCCTCATGCAGAGCCAAAATAGTTTCGAGGTAAACAACATAAACAATGAAGTGGTCTTCTCGCTTGTCCTGACCCCACAAGCCAGATCCCACATTTTGTTCCAGCTCCTCTTGGTAAACATTGCTGTGCCATGGTCTACTGTTAGAGAGCCAAATATGCCAGAGAAGTGGCATCTTCATGTTGTATCCCTAATAGAGTATGGAAAGAGAGATACTAGGAGAGCTACAATCCAGAATGCCTAGGATTCTTCCAGGATTAATTAATTAATTAATTACGTTGTAGTACTGGGAATTGAACCCAAGTGATCTCTCCCACAGAGCTACACCCCAGCCCTTTTTACTTTTTAAAAAAATATATTTTTAATTAGATGGACACAATACCTTTATTTTGTTTATTTAGTTTTATTTTGTGGTGCTGGGGATCGAACCCAGTGCTTTGTTCATGTTAGGCAAGCACTCTAGCACTGAGCCACAACCCCAGCCCCCTTTTTACTTTTTGAGACAGAATCTTGCTAAGTTGCCCAGGATGGCCTCCAACTTGTGTTCTTCCTTTCTCAGCCTCTTGGGTAGTTGAGGATACAAGTGTGCACCTTTGCGTCCAGCTCTAGAGTTCTTAATGGAGAAAGAAGGGAAAGAGGAAAGGGGGAAGAACAGAACTTCACATGCAATGGCAATGCAAAGAGGGAAAAGGGACTAGCATCATGCACAGGAAGGAGTTCTGTTTTGGTAAACAGATGGTCGACACAGGCTGATGTTCAAATGACAGGGAGGAAAAAAGGCATAATTGAAGATATGCCCCATGGCCAAATGATGAGCAGCCCTGGCCAGTTACATGGATTGGTTTGCTTTCTAACAAAGGCTCAAGTGAGCTAAGTTTGCAGTGGAAATAAGAGTTGAGCAGATATTTTTATAGCTTTATGAAATGCCCTGAGAAATTAAAAAGGGCATAAATTCACAGAGTATAGAAAAGGAGATGACAAGCTACGTTGACAACATTTTAGGGTCTGAGAAGTATATGGAGGGCTTTCATGGCAGACCAGATGAAGATGAAACCTGGAAGTAGTGAGAGAAGTCACCAAGTAGCATCACATGTGTGTATGTACTGTCATGGGAATGATTCAAAATCAAAAGCACCAATACCTGACATTATTGGGGAAAATGGTGCTCTCTCTCACTCTCTCTCTCTCTCTCACTCTCTCTCTCTCTCTCTCTCTCTCTCTCTCTGTATGTTTTGAAGGTAGTTAAGAGAGAAGATGAAAAGAGGAAGACCTAGTGAGAAAATGTCTAAGTAGCAATCCATCCATAGTCTCTGCCACAGTCTCTATAATAAGCAATAATCACTTACCGAAACCAGCAGAAAATTGAAAGAAAATTGAAAATGTCTTGGATGAAAAGGGGATGTTCACCTTAAAAATTAGGATAGCCAAAAAAATTAAAAATAGAAAAATATCAAATTTTTGTAAATTTGATATTTTTGTAAATTTTTGTCAATTACTCAACATAGGAAAGTAAATTATTATTTAAGAAAAGAAACATATCTGTAGTAGTCCATATATTTCTGTGAATCAGCCAAATTGTCCCGAGGGTAAGTTTCACTAACCCACACCATCAGCATTGGTGAGTGGGAAGAATACCTGTTTCCCCCAATCCTTCTGTATTATCAAGCTTTTTAATTTTTGCTTACTAATTAGGTTTTCATATCCATCTGCAATACATTTAATTACAAATCAGATGTAGCTTCCTTTAACATATTTAACTTATTTTATTTTTCTCTGTATATTACTCATTCATATATCTGCCCATTTTAAATATTATTGTCTCTATTCTTCGTACCTACCTTTGTTCCACACATCACATATTAGCAACTCTGAACTTGGATTTCTAAAGACTAAATTATTTTAGAGCAGTTTTAAGTTACAGGAAAATTGAGAAGTACAAAGAGAGATTTCTCACATTCCCCAGCCCCTGCTCCCCTCAGACTCACCCATTATCAACATCCTCCACCAGAGGGTAGACTCATTGCATTTCATGAACCTTTATTCACACACCATCGTCACATCAAGTCTAGGGTTTATGGGAGGCATCACCTTTGGTGTTTTACATCATATGGACAAGTGTTTAATGACATATATCTACCTCTGTATTATCAGACAGAACACTTTCACTGCTCTAAATATCCTGTGATCTGCCTCTTCATTCCACTCCAGCCTGAACACTGGCAGGGTTTTGACTTGCTATGGCTTTTATAATTAGCCTTTTCCAGACTGTCATTTAATTGGAATCACAAAGTATGCTGCCTTTCTAGATCAACTTCTTTCACTTAGTAAGGTGCATTTAACTTTTCCCAATGCCTTTCATGGTTTGAAAGCTCATTTATTCAAGCACTGAGTAATATTCCATTTTCTGAATATACCAGTTTATTATCCATTCATCTGCAGGAAGGTATATCATTTGCTTCCAAATTTTGTCAGTTATGAATGAAGTTGCTATAAACATCTCTGTGAAGGTTTTGGTGTGGACATGTTTTCAAATACTTTGAGGGTTTTTTGTGTGTGTGGGAGCAGGATTTCTGAGTCATTTGGAAATAGTATATAAGAAGCTGCTGAATTGCCTCCCAAAGTGGCCACACCATTTTGCATTCCCACTAGCTCCTGTTGCTCTGCACCCTCACCAGCATTAGGTGTTGCCATGTTCCACATTTTGGCTATTCTAATAGGTGTATCCACACTATGTTGTTACTTTACTTTGCATTTCCCAGATGGCATATGAAGTGGGGCATCTTTTATAATTTTATATGCTTTACAGTAAAGTGTCTGTAAAGATCTTTGGCCCATTTATTAATTTTTTTTGTTTTTCTGTGTTTGAATATTAAGATTTCCTTGTGTATTTTGGATTGCAGTCCTTCAGATGTGTCCTTTACAATGCTTTACCCAGATTATGGCTTCTCCTCTCATTTTCTTGGCATTGTCTTCCACAGAGCAGAAGTTTTCAATTTTAAGGAGATACAACTTATCAACGATTTCTTTCATGGATCCTGTTGTCAGTTTTGTGAGTAATAAGTCATTGTCACATGCAAGGTCATCTAGGTTTTCTCCTGTGTTGTAGCTTTGCATTTTAATGACAGTACTCCATTCATGAGGGCAAAGTTTTAATGACATAATATTATTAGAGGCCACTGTTGCATTGGGAATTAAGTTTCCAGCATCTGAACATAATGGGACACATTCAAACCATGGCAGCATCTCTAAGGGATCAGGCATTTCTGTGGCTTACCATATGGTCACAAATCAACGTTTAGCAATTATTGTATTTTGAAGTATAACAAATGCAAAAGTCTGTAAAAGTGATAAATGATCAATATATTATTTAGCTTCATATGAATGTGAAACTGTTATATCTATATCTACATAGATATGTTTTCCTATATTTCATCTATCTGTTATCCATCCATCTTTATCTATCTGTAGATGTATTTTGAGGAATTAGTTCTTGGAATTTGGGTGATTGGCAAGTCCAATTTGTACAGGCAGGCTGTTAGGCTAGAAACCTAAGTAAAAGTTGATTTTCTGTTCAAGTTTGAAGTAGTCTGGAAGCAGAACTTCTTCTTCTTTGGAGGAATTCAGTATTTTTCTCTTAAGATTTTCAACTAATAGATGAGTTCTCTCCACATTATGGAGAGTAATCTGATTTACTCAAATTATACTGATTTACATGTTAATCTCTTTTTAAAATGCCATCACATGGACCTCTCGACTAGCATTAGAACAAGTTTCTGGGGACTGTGGCTTAAAGTGGATGTATAAAATCAACCATTGCACCTTCTTTATCTTCAATAATTTTTAAATGAAAGTCTACCTTGTCTTATATGGGGATAATACAGCAGCTTTCTTTTGATTTATTTCATGGTATCTATGTATATATTTCATTCTTTTGCTTTCAATCTTTTTGTGTATTAAATCTCAAATTTCCCATAATCCCCATATTATCTCCACTTTCACCTCTTCATTGGCTTCCTATTCATTGAGAATATATACTAAGAGAGAATTTTCAAAGCTTCAACATTCCCTCTGACCAGCATGTGTGCTCATATGCTCTACCTTTCTTCTCATTTCAATGTAATTGCATGACAGCCAGGGCTTTACTGATCCTCAGCACATAATACCAAACCTGACAAACAGTATGCCTTTAAGAATAATTGTTGAAGATGAATGGATAAAGAAATTGTGGTATATATACACAATGGACTATTACTCAGCCTTAAAGAAGAATGAAATTATGGCATTTTCTGGTAAGTGACGGAACTGGAGAACATCATGCTAAGCAAAATAAGCCAGTCCCAAAGAACCAAAGGCTGAATGTTTTCTCTGATATGCAGATGCTAGTTAGAAATAAGGGGTGGGGTAGGGAAGAATAGAGGTACTTTGGATTAGAAAGAGGGGAGTGAAGGGAGGGGGGTATGAGTAGGAATGATAATAGAACGAATTGGACATTATTACCCTATGTGCATAAATGACTACACGACCTGTGTAACTACATCATGTACAATCAGAAGAATGAGAAGTTATACTCCATTTATTTATGATGTGTTAAAACACATTCTACTACCTTGACTAACTAATTAGGACAAATAAAAAAGAATAATTGTTGAATTAATAATGAATGATAAAAATACTACTATCACTACCAGAGCAAAAATTACCATTCATTCATTCAGTAAAAATGCATGATGTACCTGCCTATTTCTCTATAGAATTCACACTAAAAACTGATGATGCAGTAGAGAATAGAAAAAAGAAAAATCCCTGTCCTATAGGAGCTTATATGATACTTGAGGGCTAAGTTCATGCTGGCTACTTCCATCATCTCTTTATATGTATCATTCCTTCTAAATCTTTCAAAAATTTTTAGATGTTGCCATACCTATTTTCAGATGAAAAAGCTAAAGCTTAAATCTCCTATTCAATATCATAGAGAGCCAGAAATCAAACTGAAGTCCTCAAATATATGTCTTAATTACTAACCTGCTGTGTTTATATAGACACATCAGGCTTATATTCTGTATCCCATCACAAATAGTAAGAAGAAACCTGGCAAAAAGCCTAGTCTGAGGTTTTGAGCAGCTCTAGCTCTGACCCCAGGATGGCAGTGTTTGCACTAGCTCTGCCTGTGGGAACAACTGTGTAGCTGGTCTGGCCTCTGATTGGTGGGGCATGCTCCCCCAGAATCCTTTCCATTAATGTTGCAAAGAAGAGAAGATGTTGAGTAGACAAGTCAGTTTTAGAGGCTGCTGCTGCCAAATAAGAATGGAGACGCGTCTGAGGATGCTTTTGGTGGTTTTGTGGCTTTATTTTTGTTGTAAGTCAATGGGGAGTTTCCTGGACAGTGAGTCCAGGAAACATTTTCTTAGGATTTGGGGTAAAGGTGTCCTCATTAGGGTAGGAGAAGGGAAGAAAATGGGGTCGTCTTCTAGTTCACCTGGGATTCAGGTGGGGAGTAAAGAAGGGAGGCAGATTAGAATGTGTTCAGACTGGAGGACTGATCTATTGAATTTCATGTTGCGTTCTGAATAGGGGCCAGTGGAAAAACCCAGGTGGAGCAGAGTCCTCTGTCCCTAACCATCCTGCAGGGAGAGAACTGCACTCTTCAATGCAATTATACTGTGAGCCCCTTTAACAACCTGAGGTGGTACAAACATGACACAGGAAGAGGGCCTTTTCCTCTGACAATCATGAATTTCAGTGAGAGCAAAACATCAAATGGAAGGTATACAGCAATTCTGGATTCAACTGTCAAGCACAGCTCCCTGCACATCACAGCCTCTCAGCTCAGTGACACTGCCTCCTACATCTGTGTGGTGGGTGCACCATGCTCCCCAGGCACTTGCTGCCAGCACCCAAACCTGCACCTGGAGATCTGTCAAGGAGGCTTGGGAGGTGGAGGAGCAGGGGCATCATATTTCATGTTGCATTCAAGTTTGCAGGCAATCTGGTATTTCTTTCTCAGACATGATTGGGTTTGAGTTTGAACCTACCTAATGATACCCTCACTCAGCACAGAAGGTTAGCTGCTGCATTTGGCTGTTCCCAGGGGCAACACTGTTATGCTGTGTTACTGCTACTAAAGCAGATGACAGTTTGGGTTCAAAAGGAGAAATCAGCTCAGCCTGGGCCCCAGATACCCAATAGAACATGACTAAGTGGAAGGGCAGTGTTGATGTGGCTGGTATCAATTTCTGATCAACTTCCTCTTCCTGGACTTGTTCCTCACACCTCATGGCTATTGGAGCATCCTGTGGGGCAGCTGCTCTGCCAGTTTAGCTCCGCTGCAGACCAAGGCACCTTTGTAGAGCTGCACCAACTCTTCTGCACCTCGCCACTGCTCCTTTGGAGGACATTCTGCTCACACTGCTCTGCTATCATGATGCTGGAGTCCCAGAAACTGTAACACAGCAGAATGGCCCTGCCAGGAACTTCCACTGTCAGTGTCCCAGAAAAGACAGTAAGGGACAGAATGCCTCCGTGTAATTGTGAACACTGATTTACACAAACCAGCTGTGAAGTTCCTTTATGGGATGTTTGGAGAAATTTAAACTGTGAGAATGAGATTAGACAAGTATTTATGAGGAAGGCAGATATCAACTGAGGAAAATAGCCAGGATACATACTCAAGTATTAAATAGTTCATTTCCAAAGCTTAGTTAAGTGTTACCTCTGAATTAAATGAAGGCAGGACTGAACCATTCATTATGATTAGTCTGGATTTCACTCGAACATGGATATTTTGAAATGCTTTGAATTCTGAAACTAAAAGTAAATCTAGGCATGTTCAGCCATTACATGCTTCTTCCTGTCCTGACTCACCTTCCAAATATTTAGAGTTAAAGAAATTAAAGTTCAGATTTCTTGTTAGCACATCTGCATAAGTTATTCGTAACTCATTAAAATATAATTGTGCATGTTAAAAAAACTCAAGAAAGTAAGAATGGATTCAAGTACAGGAATGAAAAGAAGTTCATTATCCGAGAAATTTAGCAAGAAGGTAATTCCATTTTGTCCTTCTGCTCACCAGTACAGACTGCTCCATAACAAGGTAGTCCACTCTCAGATTTCCAGAACTCATCAGATTCTGCTGTGGTGACATTCTGCTTCTGCTTATGTTTATTTGTTTCTGAGAACATGAGAGCAAGTGTAGAAGGATTCTTCATCAGTAAATCAGTTCCCAAATCATCACCAGAGGTGTATACCCAATACTGGAGACCAGGGAATCCATTCCTGTTTTTCCTGAGAAGAAGAATCAGGTATCTCCAGACCATTATGTCTCACCTGCATGGGCAGCAGGATCTCAGCTTCTGTGTGGTGAGATGGTGGCCCTCGGAACTCTGGATATTTCCATTGTATTTATTGAGTACTACTGAGGTTACCCATGAAGGCTCTGAGATCCTGCTGGCTGCTCTAAAAAGCTCAGCAAAATACTTTTATAATAGTAAAAAGACATATTTAACTTTTTAAAATGTTCTGAAAATTATTCTCTGATTCAGTTTCCCTCTGTTAAAGTATTAAAATTTTAAACCTTTTCTAAAACATTTTTTCCCATCCAGGTACAAGTCTTCCATTCTGAATTCATTTTTACAACATTCCCCAAATACCACCACAAGTCCTTATATTTCTTAGTCATTATTTATAGAGGAGGACTTATGAAAAAAATTGTCCTATCATATGAGTGAGTTAATGTATCAATTGACAGAAGTCACTCATTCAAATAACCAAAACTGAATAGAGTTCTTAGCATTATCTCTTTGGTATTCTCTCCCCCAAACTTCATTCTCTCCTTTCTTGGAGGTTGACAAGGACAAGTGTCTGGTCTGTACCTTCCTTCTTTACCTTCCTTACCTTCCTTCTGTACCTTCATTCTGATGATGTCCTTGAAACCAAATAGTGCCGTGCTTCTGAGTCCACTCTGATTCCGTGAGAAATAGTTCATCTTTTCTCAAACTCATTAACACACGAAGGATATTAATTCACATTTAGGGAGCATCACCATTTACCATATGATTTATTGATTATGGAGCAAAAATGAGAAACTTAAAGTGAGTGGCTAAGAGCAAGGACTTAGTGTGACCTTGAATGCCTCTCTTGTGTGACCTTGGCCAACTTGCTAACTTCTCTCACTCTAAGTTGTTGTAGGGATTTAATGAATTAACACATGTGGAATTCTGGCTTAAATCAGTGCTCAGTAAGCATTAACTGATAATATCAAGTATTATGAAAGCTTCTATTAAAAAGAGAGACGTTGCTTTTATTTGGGAAGCAAAGAACTATCTTCCTGTTGGCTCATCATTAAACAAGAAAAAAATGCATATTCAGATTATGAAGGCCTCATATATACAATGAACTATATCAGGACCTTTGACCCCATGGATAAATAGTGCAAAATATTGTTTTTACCCTGAATTAAATTATCACAAGAAACTTGTAAACTGAGGAACAAGATAAAATGCATAAGAATTTAACCAACAGGTAAAATCCCAAGTACATGGAACAAATGTGTTGTTTTTGGTGGTGCTAGGGATTAAATCCAGGTCCTCATGCATGCTAGGCAAACTCTGTACTGCAGAGCCACATTCCCAGCCCCATGTTTTAAAGTATTCTCCGGAGATCACTGTGACATAAAAGAAAGGCCAGGGGAAAGCTTTATGAGGAAATAGAAAATATTATTAAATTTTTGAAGGACAGACACACATTGAATTTAACTGTTATATAATTATTTATTAAATACAATAGATGGCAGATGTTTTTGTAGGTGTAAGGAGTATAGTCATGAATAAAATAGTCAAATGCAGACACCAAAAGAGCGTCCCTCACGAGATTTAATTCTGGATTTGTCATTATGTTCAGTTTCCTCTAAGGAACATCCTGTGATGTTCATGTTCAACACAGGCACTCGCCTGGCTTATGTTAGTGACTGGCAGGTTTCATATGGTGAGTGAAGGACTTAGGTACTGAAGTAGAGTATCTCTCACTTACTAAATGATGTGACCATGGACAGAATTACTCAGACTTAGAGCACCTACACTTACAATAACATGTACCTCACCACATATTTTTAAGGACTGAATTTATGTTATTAAATTGTTATTAGAAAATAATTTTTCAACTAAAATTAGCCATTCCTGGATATAACTGAGATAATAAAATAATGATAATTTAAAAGCAAAAATAATAAGAAAACCTAAGTATAGATTAAGACTTCACTTCTGACTCTCCTGGTATCAACTCTTCTTTTACCACATTTGTGGCTGAAGGTCACTCTTCACTTCACATGGCCTTATCCCTTCCAACTATTGGAACTGACTAAAATGGCTTTCTTGTTTGTGGGTTTGGACATAGGACATAATTTCTTCCTTCTGGCGTAATTTAAGGTAAATTCTAAGGAAGATCCACATCAGCTTTATGGAGCTAGGCTGATTCATATCATTAAACTATGCTACAGCGCTTAAAACAAGATTCATATCTGGGAGCTCATTTATCGGATTCCTGCTTTGGAAAGGAAAGGAAAAAAAAGAAAAGGAGAAATGTTTCCTAGGCTTTCCTTGGGGACGAGGGGGCTTTTAATGAATGTCAACTTCTCAAGAAACAGTGAAGGAGAAGAACCTAGAGAACAAAACATAGTTTAGCTCTCCAACACATCTGCACCTGGTCCTTTCCTGGTTACCTCTTCAGATATCAGGGCCTCTGAAGCACATGGTGGATCTAGTCTCTGGTTGATTGGGAGGCTGAAAGCTTCCCTCAAAGTCCGTGTTAAGAGTATGCACTCAGGAAATTGCTGATTTGAATTGCTGGTGTTTGAGGGCTCTCAGACTTTGACCAGTGTCCCCAGTCAGTCTGATGGGCAGACAAATGGAGAAGCTCTTGGGAATTGCATTTGTGATTTTCTCTTGGCAGCTATGCTGGTGAGTTGGTGACTTTGGAGATATCAATAAAAAGAGGTACCATGCTCATTTGTGGGGACTTTGAAAAGAAAGCATATCTTCAAAAAGTAGTTAGTCATTAATGAATCTCCTCTGTATATTCTTTGTTTAAACAGAGGTGAGCAGCCTGCGTATGTTGGAGTAGAGCCCTCCATTCCTGAGTATCCAGGAGAGGACATCTGTCACTCTCAACTGTACTTCTCAAGAGAGAATGGCTCTCTACTTCCACTGAATCCCACAGTGTCCTGGGACAGGACTCATTCCTCTGACTTTAATTCAGTCCAGCCAGAAAGATCAGGCAGACAAAATTTTAAAGAATTCCTTGGGAAAAAGAAGATATAGTGTTTTGAATATCCCAGGCTCTCATGTTGGAGATTCAGCCATCTCCTATGGTTTGCGGCACAGTGGGCCCCAAGCACCTGCAGCCTGTGCTACAACCCTGTAGCTGGGCCTCAAGACATAGGCTTGCACTTGGATGGAGTGAGCAGTTTTATTTCTAAAGGGGATTCTCTTTATAGTCTCCATCTCTGAACAGTGAAGGGTAATACTCCATCTACCTTGTGTGATGAACCTGAGTTTATACTGAATTGACTTTCCTTTGGTTATTGCCTCATTCCTCAATGCAGATTGTGTCACACCTGGGCCTCTTGACTCATGGTTTTGTTCTACTGCTCTGCCCTTTTATAGGAGGCATAGGAGGCCCACTGTGGCTCAGCTAAGTCCATGAAACAAGTTTTCATCAAGCTGCTCCCCTTACCAGCACTTTATGCATTTGTTCATAATTTTCATA
>JAJEJO010000947.1:0-15940 GCA_020662805.1 Glaucomys volans | reverse complement strand
TGTCAAAAAGAAATCAAAAGACATAACTAGAAGATGTAAGGAGATATAAAAGTAACTTCTCAAGTCAAATGATTATGAGCACCTGTCAAAGTTTTATTTCACATTACTACAAGCTAAAAGACTCCTCAGGAAACAAATTAAAATAATGAGGCTTGTTAGACATTTTATAGGAGATGAGATTATAAAAGGATATGGTTAAAAATTATTGCTGTGATCAATGGACTGGTTAATAATTACCCTACTTTTACTATGTGTGTGCTGGCTATTAGGATCCTCACAAATTAATAGTCATCTGAGTGTATAGCAATAATTTCACAGGAGTCTTTATTTCATTAAAGTATATCAGAAAATTGCTCATGTATTTTATTAGAAGTGATGTTTAATTCCCATAAGAGGCCATCCATGATATCCTTCAAAAATGGTCCATTTCAGGCCCATTTTGGGAAACTTTTTTCTCAAAGTAATTCACATTTTCAATTGTGTAGATAAGTGTGTTGTAGGTCTTGCATTTCACCCGTTTTAAAGCCAAGTTGTTATTTCATTGATATTGCTAATAAAGACACAAGACTCCTGGATCAGAGACAAAGAATCTTATTACCATGAGCAGAGCGAACTGCATAAGCACTGATGTATTTACTTCAGTTGTCCTTTTCCTTATGTTCCAAAGAGGGGATATAATGGGTATGTAGGCGGTGGTGTTGTGTCACACCTGAGGAACTATGAGCTTAAACAATTCCCTGCTTCAATAGCATGCAGTAAGCAAGTTTGCTCTTTATCTTGGAGGGAGATACCACCACAACTCTCAAAGATGCTTTGCTGCAAGCTTAGCTCAGAGAAATAGTCCAGGCATAGTGATCACAGCCTAACATTATTGGTACAATAAGGCTCATGGGGTACAAGAGACTCATGGTGGACTATTGTTCAATAATATCTATTCCTGGTCCTACATTTGGTTAGGGTTTAGCATTGTTTTTATAAGCATGCCACTTCATTAGTTATTCCAATTAATCTGACAGAGGCTCAGACTTTATGTGTTCAATTTGTCTCAAATTTTAATTAAAGTTATTTCATCAAAATTCTAAGCAGCAGAATGAAACTAATCTGTGAAATTAACCACAGTCATATCTCCAGAGTACAGGTATCTAAGATATAGAGTTATACATTATGACCAACACAAGGGAATTTGGAATAATGTGTCAATCTTTGGTTTAATTGCCAAGAAGAGACCCCAAATCAACCATCATTAGAGATACTCCATGGCCCCCTTTCCTCAGACATAAGCATAAAACCTGACGGGGTAGGTTAATCCTGTTCAGGATTCATTTTTAAACTTTATTTAGATTGGCATTACATCACTTTAGTATCAGAGCAGTGGTACTGAATATTTGCAATCTCTAGGCATTCGTGGTCTAACTCAGGACTGCTGAGACATGATGAAAAAATACATATTTATATTAGACAGATGCTGATTCGTGTGATGTACTGTGTGGGAAAGCTCATTCAGGCTGAAGTTGCTGTTGATGTAGCAGAATAGCTCAGGAGAAGCCATCTTCACACGAGTTTACTATTTTCATGGAATGTGGAGGAGGATGACAAACAAGCAGAAGATCAGCTTGCCAGCTGCAGCTGCTGCCTCATCCCAGCAGACCATGTTGTTATTGTGTTAGGTTGTGGTGCTTGCTCTAGCAAAGAAAATAATCAAACTCACCTCTCAAAGATGTTAGGGCTTTCTTTTTCCAGTTGACAGAGTTATTGCTTTTCTTCAATAGCACAAAATCAGTGTTCCTTTTTGTTCTTTTTCTAGTAAATTCTTATTCACACCCAAACCTTTGGTGTAGAAAGAAAAAGAGCAAGAGAGATGAGGGCATTTTTATGACATTTACATAATAATCACCATCTGGCCCTTTCCAAACACATACAGGAACTCAGAGCAGTGAACTCAAATAAATGGTAGTTATTCTCATGACCTAATATTATGTTTATTAAACAAGAGAATCCAGATGTCTCAACCAGAATCGAATCTCAAGACCATTCTGACCATGTTGCCAGAAGGATGCTGTGCAGGTCAAGTTGGCCTGAGGTTTCCGGTGGGAGGAAGAAAGAAGCATCAGGTCTTCCTCTTTTAGAAAGGTGCAGTGCATATACTTTCTTCTATTCCTCCTGTTATTTACAGCTAAAGTCCTGGACACTATGTGAAAATGAGCATCAGAAGACCGCAAAAGGTGGAGAGAAGCAGTCAGACATGCTGAGGAACTTGGACTTGAGGAATGATAAAATGGAGAGTTCCCTGAATTTTCTTTTATTTCATATAACCCAATCCTACAGAAACAAGTAATCTGAAAATGAAAGTGGGTGCAGAAAATAAGCCCCAAGGAAAGTGTGCCCTTTATCGCAAAAGGCCCACGAAAAGACAGATAGAAAATTTTAAGACAATAACCAGTTTACTCCAACCAAACACCTCATAAAGTGTACAACAACAGAGAAAACCATCTTCCCACCACTGCCTCAAAGATAGTCTTTAAATGGCAACATACATTACATTGTGGGTTTCTGGTGCTGGCAGGAATTCAGTGACCTTATTATCAAATGAGGTTGTACTCATTCAGAGTGGTATGGTATGGATAAGTCCCTTGATAACAAGGAATAGTCCTTGACTTCTTTGTTCTGTCAGGTGTCTCCTGCAAGGACTGATGCAAAGGACTTGTCTGCATTCTACATAACTCAGAATTCCATCAGGGAAAAACATGGCTATCCAGAAGGATTGATTTCTAAAAACTTTCACTGGAGGAATTCAGTGACCTTTTCAACAGCATAGCTGAGTACACAAGAGCAAAAATTCTTAAACTTGAAGATACATCAATTGAATTCATCCAGTTTGTGAAGAAGGAAAAGAAAAAAAATGAATAAAGTTCAAGAGACCTGTGAGACATTATAAAATATATAGATGTCTCTAATTGGGACTCCGAGCCGGGGCTATTTCTGGCGCTGGCGCGGCTCCAAGAAGGCATCCGCATTTGCTAGCAGCGGCGGCGGCGGCGGAGCCAGGCCGGTCCTCAGCGCCCAGCACCGTCGCTCCCGGCAGCCCGGAGCGCGCACCGCAGGCCGGCAGCCGAGCTCGCGCATCCCAGCCATTGCTCTTCACCTGCTCCATAGAGAAGGAAGATGAGTGAGTCAAGCTCCAAGTCTAGCCAGCCCTTGGCCTCCAAGCAGGAAAAGGACGGCACCGAGAAGCGAGGCCGGGGCAGGCCGCGCAAGCAGCCTCCGAAAGAACCCAGCGAAGTGCCAACACCTAAGAGACCTCGGGGCCGACCAAAGGGGAGCAAAAACAAGGGTGCCGCCAAGACCCGGAAAACCACCACAGCTCCAGGGAGGAAACCAAGGGGCAGACCTAAAAAGCTGGAGAAGGAGGAAGAGGAGGGCATCTCGCAGGAGTCCTCAGAAGAGGAGCAGTGACCGCCCGTGCCGCCTGCTCCCTCCCCGAGGAGCAGCTTTCTTCTGGGACTGGACAGCTTCACTCCGCTCCCACCGCCCGCCCCTTCCCCAGGCCCACTGACACACCTTTGGTCCGCCAACCCCACCTGCGCCCTCCCCACCGCACACTACACAGCACACCAGCCGCTGCAGGGCCCTTGTGGTCCCAACGGGGAGCAGTTTTCCTCTAGCCTCAGTCCACAGCAACCCCCTCTTACCCCCACCCTGCGCACACACACTTGCCCTCCTGGACAAGGCTAATGTCCCACTTAGCCGCACCCTGCGCCTGCTGCGTCCCTACCCACTTGGTGGGGACATTGCTGTCTGGGCTCTTGGTTTGGGGGCCCCCTTCTCTGCTCCACTGTTCCTTCTGGCTTCCCATAGAGGGGCCTGGGAGGGCTCCCCTGGCCTTAAGGGGTCCAAACCCCATCTTATTCTGACATGCCCCACTGCTGGACCTGCACTAGCAGGTGTGGCCAGTAGGGAAGGGGTGCTTCGACCCCAGCCAAACTTATCAGGTGGAGCTCACACCCACTTCTCTTTCCCACCCGAGTCCTGCACTAGGTTGGACAGCCCCTTGGGTACAGGAGGGAGGGCAGGAGTTGGAGCCCCTGTCTCCTATTCACAGGCCCTACCACCTTGCCCTTGCCCTGGGATCTGAGTGTCTAGGGAGATGACGTTACCTGTTGTCCAGGTTCCTTGTGCCAGCCACCTAAGGCAGGCCAGGGGGGCTATCTGCCCACCTTTCGCTTTCATTCTCAGCTGTTTGCCTTCCTCTGATGGGGCACTATTAACAAGGAGCTAGCCCTGCCCACGCTGCCTCTCCCGCTCCTCCCCAACCCCCATGGTTCTGGTTCCATCTTTTCCTCTGTTCACAAACTACCTCTGGACAGTTGTGTTGATTTTTTTGTTCAATGTTTCATTCTTAGACATCAGTCATTGCTGCTGCTACCAGCGCCAGATGTTCATCCTCATGCCTCCCCCGTTCTGCCCACATTCCCCTCCCCAAAATGTTCCTCAAGGGGATGGGGGACTGGGGTGCAGCAGGCTGGGTTACCTACTACCCCAGTCCCAGGGAAGGTGGGGTCCTGCCCCTAGGATGCTGCAGCAGAGTGAGGAGGGGGTCCGTGTTGACCATGAAGGGTGTAGGGGCCATCTTCTTCCCTTGTTCTGTTGGGGAGGGGTTGGCCACTATTTGTCCCCGCCTGGGGCTCCCTCTCTGGTTTCCTATTTGCAGTTACTTGAATAAAAAAGATATCCTTTTCTGGAAAAAAAGAAAACTGAGAGAAATTATAAAATATATAGATGTAAGTATAATAGGAATCATAGAAAGGGAAGGGGGAAATTTAAGGGTAAGAAAAAATATATGAAGAAATAGTGACCAAAGTTGATAAAAATTGATGGAAAGAATTAATCCATATATCCAAGAAGTTTAACATGCACCAAGAGAATAATGGCAAAAATATCTGCATGGAGACATATAATAATCGAACTGTTGAAGATAAGGAAAAATTGAGACTTAAAAGTTTCAGGAGAGAACTGGTTAACCACATTCAAGGGATCCTTAATAAATTAACAGTCAATTTCTCGTCCCAAACCATAGAAGCCAGAAGATGGTGGGTTGTCATATCTAAAGTGTTTAAAGGGAAAAAAAATGTCAGTCAACAATTCTTTATCTGTAAAAATTATTTTTCAAAAATAAAGTAAAAATAGAGACATTCTAAGAAAAAGAAGACTTAGGGAGTTCATCATTTGTGGATCTTCCCTACAAGAATTCCTAAGCACAGTCTTCCAGGCTGAAATGAAAAGGCACTTGAAGCCATACAAAAGTAATTAACAGTAGTAAAGGTAACTACAAAGATCAATAGAAAGCCAGTATTTTTGTATTTTTGGTTAACATCTTTTCTTTTGCTGTATATAATTTAGAAGACAAATGCATAAAATAAACTATAAATAAAAATGAAAAGAAACTATAAAGATAATCTTATGTGTGTAGGTTTCCACATTCATAAAGATCTCCTTGATTCTTCTTGTAACTTTTCACTAGTCCAATTTATGAATTTGAAATGGACATAAAATTATTTCCATTTGTGGTAGTATTTACCTTAAGATAAATTGCCATTGAATGGGAACTTGCTTTTCATTATTTTGTGGCTCGTGACACATATCTAAAAATTTTACAACTCTAGAAAATGAAGACTGCTTAACACAAATCAGGGTGAGAACTGTAATTTTCCTTCTTGTTTGCTCTAACAGCATTCTGCAGGCATCTGAAGTATTTTGACCTCTCCTTTAGATATCATTAGACATAGAAGCTTTTATAGAACAAGGTTGATGCAAGATGAATTCTTGTCATTTTTCAAGTACTAATGTGGTTCACGGATCTGCCACCACATTAGATACATTAAGTCAATTTTTTTGTTGTGTTACAAATCATGTAGGGGAGGGTACTTTTCACAAAGACTCTTCCTCTGAGTCCACGTCTTATTGTTAAATCTTTATGTTTATAAACATTTCCAAAGCCATAGTAGCTGCCATTTTGGGCTGTTGTCATTCTTCCTTCGGTTTTCACATTTACTGAGAAATGGATATTGCTGTTTTTGCCAAGTATAACATTCTCTGAAGAAAAGAAGGATTTCAATATCAGCATCTTCCTACAGCATGCAGTTTCCTGTGCAGTTGGTGGAATGGGAAGTATCTGACAGAGCCATTGTTGGTAGATGTTGATTACATGGTTCATGAGTATAGAAGGGCCTGCAAAATCGCTGACTTCCAGTCAATTAGCTCCTGTAAGGGCATGAAGCAGTTTGTGGGTTAAGAATAGAACATGAGTTGTATGTGTTTGTTTCTCTGCTGGCTCAATTGAATTTCTAACTTAGATATCCCTCTGATAGGTCTGGCTGGATAGCTAAGGATGGAAATGCTGAGGGAGAGAGAGACCAGATCCATAGCTTTCAAAGGTCAATACCTAGATATCAGGGTTTAATTCAAGAAAGGGGGATAAGAGAAATTAGATAGATGAACAGACATAAGGATTTTATTTCGAGTCTAGGAGTTAAAGGCAGCTCCATTCCTCCTTTATGATCCCAAGTATGTGCTATTTGGACATAGGTGTGTAGTTTGTGCAAATGGAAGGAAACCTTTCAAGCTCATCTAGTGCTGGACTTGTTTTAAAATGTTGCCTGGGCTGTGAGGTGGAACCATGCTTGTTAAGCCAGATTTAAAACCATTCTGAAAATACCTAAGTAAACCCTACCACTGAGCCCACCTACAAGAATGGGGTCCTAATTAGAATAAAATATATCATATGCTTATATGGTTTTATCAGAATAAATTCTACTGTATGTATAACTAAGAAGAACCAAGAAAATACAATTTAAAAAAGAAAGAAATCCTGTGTATTTTCAAGATACTAAAAAAATTTTGTTTTAGAAGGATTCTTTATGATTACGAGAAATTTCTTTAAAAATTGGAGATGAGAGACTGGTATGGGCCATGTCTGGCTTTACAAGTAGAAGAAATATGCAATATGAAATATTCCTTGAATTGCAAGAACCTCACCCAGATCTCTATAATAGAACTGTTAAGGATGGTTTCCAGTGCAGGAAAGTGGTTATTTGAAATAATAGCTCTTACTCAGAAAAGTTGGCCTTTTGCTATAAAATATGTATACACACACACACACACACACACACACACACATTGACTTGGAGAAAATGTTTCTTAAAATTTTAATTTACTTAAGTATCAGACTTCTAACAGTTTATATAGAAAGGTCTTCATTTTGAATATTTCTTTGATCACTATGGTGAGTCCACAAGATGGCAGTGTCTTCTCAGAGAACCTTAGGAAAAGTGCAGGTGCCTCTCTGTGTGTGTGTGTGTGTGTGTGTGTGTGTGTGTGTGTGTGTAAGAGAGAGAGAGGACAGAGAAAACAGGGGGAGTGGCCTTGAGGTGCATCAGGGATGGTGAAAACACCTCTTTTTCTCTAATTGGGAGAACAGATTCTTTGTTTTTCATGTTTCAGGAAGCAGAAGAATTAGAAATGTCTAAATGAGACTTTTTTTTTCTCCTTTTAGGGCTTAACATCTGATTCCTCAGTGAACCAGGGGAGAAAAGAATGATGAAATCCTTGAGTGTTTTACTACTGATCCTTTTGCTTCAGTTGAGATGTGAGTCTGGGCATTTATGTGAGAACATAGAGAACAATACTTGAAATTATTATCATTTCTATGCCATGGATAGAAACATGAATGGTTTTCCTTCTAACTAGGGGAGGGTGGAATGCCAATGAAAGGGTAATTTAAATTCTGGAGAGTATCCACTACCCAACCAACCTTCTGGGACCATTGTCTTTTTGCACAGGGGTGAGCAGCCAACAGAAGGTGGAGCAGAGTCCTGCATCCCACAGTGTTCCAGAGGAAGCCACAGCCTCTCTCAACTGCACTTACAGCGACAGTGCTTCTAAATATTTCTTTTGGTATAGACAATATTCTGGAAAAGGCCCTAATTTGCTGATATTCATATACTCCCATGGTGAAAATGGTGAAGGAAGATTCACAGTGAAGGTTGATAAAACCAACCGACATGTTTCCCTGCACATCAGAGGCTCCCAGCTCAGTGACTCAGCCACCTACCTCTGTGCAGTGAGCACACAGTGCTCCCCAGGCACCTACAGCTGCACAGAAACCTACTGTCCCAGGGAGCCTGAGGTAGAGCATAGACCACAGAGCAGAGAGTCTTTGTGCTCTAAATTCGATGGGAATTAAGAGTAATAAGCATTGCATTAGGAGTGTAACCCAAAACAAATGCAAAGGGGAGAAAGGAGTCATGAAAAAGAATCTACTCTTGGAAAGTTTTTAAGCCCAAATTATTTAGTTATGATCTCCCATCTCATTTCCACTCTCAGCTGAAACCTCACTCCTGGACATTTGATGAGAAGGAGGAAAGATTGGTGTCAGAGGGTAAGAATTGGTTAAAACAAGAAGCTCAGATGTTGTAGAGATCAAATGTCAGAGAGAGTTCATGTTGGTCTTTCTGAGTAAAGGTCAAGTAGAACTCAGAATCCTGGCTGGAGCCTGAGGCCTGTGCACTGGGATGACCTGCGGAGAGGTGGGAAGCAGTTACCATAGTCTTAGAGATCCCCACAATGTGGAGTATGGGAGTACAGAGTGACTCTAGATTTTCAGAAAAGAAACCATGAGAAAGGGTCTAAAAGAGTGGTAGACACATTCATTCTAGAGAATAAAGTCCTGCATGTATTACCTATCAAAAATGACAAGGTATTTAGTCTTTTGGCAAATGTTGGTGAGGAGAGTTGGAGACACTGAAGATCATGTGAATGTCACTCTCCTCGGATTGCAGTGCTCTATGGATTTCTTTGGCCATTTACACAAGACCAGTAAAACTATTTGTGCCCTGATGGAAATAAGACCTTGTAATAGACATTAAGTTGTATTACATGAAACGAATTAAAAGTCATGTTTTTTGTAAAATTGAATTCAGGAGTACTGATATGTAGAATATATAAAGAACTGAAAAAAACCTACCAAAATAAGAAACCCAAATAATCCAATACATAAATGGGAAAATGCATCTTCCCAAAAGAAGTAACACAAATGGCCAACAAATATATGAGAAAATGTCTTCAAAATCATTAGCCATTAGGGAAATGCAAATCACAAATATGCTGTGATTTCATCTCACACTGGTCAGAATGCAGTCACCAGGAAAAAAAAAAAAACAATAATAAATGCTGGAGAGGATGTAGAGAAAAAGGAATCCTTTTACACTGTTGGTAGAATTATAAGTTAGTACAACCGCCATGGAAATCAGTATGGAGTTTCCTCCTAAGACTAGGCATGGAACCATCATTTGACCCAGCTATACCACTCCTTAGTATTTATCCTACAGAATTAAAATCTTCTTACTGTTGTGATGCATGCATTTCCATGTTTGTAGCAGGACAATTCACAATAGCCAAACAATGGAACCAGCTTAGGTGTCCATCAACAAATGAATGGATAAGGATAATGTAGTGTATATACACACAATGGAGTTTTATTCAATCATAAGGAAAAATGAAATTGTGTCATTTTCAGAAATATGGATGGAACTTGAAAACATTATGTCATACAAAATAAGACAACTCAGAAAGAGTCATGTGTTTTTTCTCATATGTGGAAGCTAGAGAAGAAAAAGGAAAAGAAAGGTGCCAGAGGGGATCTCATGAAAATCGAAGGGATGTCAATAAAGTAGAGGAAAGAGACCAGGGGAAGGGAAGAAGGAAAGGAATACTAGGGAATTATATTGTTATATCATATTATATAAGAATATGTAGCAGCAAATCCCACCATTATACAACTATACAACTATAGTGCACCAATAAAGATGTGGGGAAAAATAGAAAAAAAATTCTGTTCAGTTCTGTTCAAATAGTCACTGGCTAAATGGATACAACCCAATCAGGATTTCTTTCAAATACTCCATATGAAGAATTGAAACTGAACAAATATTTTCAAGTCATGGAAGAAAGAATTAGAAGGGAGTGAAGAAGAGGAGAAAGTTGGGCTTTAATCAAAACACTTAAATTTTAGCTTTACTTTGTGCATTTATTGACATCATGGCCTTCAGGAATGAATTGGGGTTGTGGAGCTGGTTCAAGCATCTGTTATGTTACTAATGGGCCATTTGACTTTACACTGTACTCATATGGATTTAAAGATTGGCTTCAGAATTTATGAAATAACATATTATTAGTTGAGTTTCTTAAGAGGAAAGCCCAAATTAAGATTCTTTTGCCCATAATTCATCAAGGAAAGCAAGATGAGAGGGAGAATTGCTATGCATAAATATAGTTAGTTAGAGATGTAGTTAGATAGAGTCTTGTTTTGATCTGATATCTTGGGGAGTTCTGAGGCACAAATTTGATCCCTTCCATCTTGAGATAAGGCCAGACTGCTGATATTTTGTGCACAAGATTAAAGTCCTGAAGTCATTGACCATGGTCTTTCTGGGAGTAGGTGTATACCCTACTGGAAAATGGTGGGTGGCAGAGATAAGGAACCAAGAGTAGTCAACACTCTCATTATCTGGGTATTAACTATGCTGACCTGGAAAAGGAGATTTAGGCTGAACACCACGAGTGTTCACCATACCATGCAATTCTCCAATAACTTGGGAAGGATTCATTTAATAATAGACTTTCTAATTACTGTACACTATGTTTTAATTTCATCATCCATTTAATGGATTGTATAGTTGGTCTTACCATTCTTCAAAAGTTGAAATAATTTAAAACATCTGTTAGCACAAAAAAATCTAAATAAATATAAGGAATTATTATTTAAAGCTAAGTCTTAAAACATTTTTGAGAGCAATGACAAGGACACCAGTATATGATTGTTGTAACTCAACCTGTGGGTCTTTGTCCCTTCTGGAGGGGGTAAGGCTGATGAGGTAACCAACACCCTCGGGAGAGCAAGTTCCAGACCAGTCTCAAATTTATTTAGGAATTACAGCACTTTTATAGATGAGGGGAGTCCAAGAACAAAGAACAGGTAGTGTAACATGAAAGTCTGTAAGGATGGTCCAATCAGGAGTCACACAGTTCACTAAAGGGAAGAGGGAGAGAGGAGGATGAGCAAAACTCATCTGGGGCAATGGCCACCGGTGGGTCAGGTCACTTGGGAGTTTCCTCCACAAGCATGAGCAATCCTGAGTGTTCAATCAAGGATTTTACCTTTCCACAGCCTGAGAGCATATTCCTCAGTGGCTTCCTTCTGCATCCCCACATCTCCCCCCTTTCTTTTTTAAACTGTGGGCTCCTTGTTGAATGGCTCAATAACAGCAACACTGGCATCACAATAGGTGAGGTAGACTCCAGCAGGGAAGGAAAACAATCTTAAAGTCCTTTGCAGCTTAACAAGATATGAGGTTACAGTAGTACAGCAATACATGAGGCAAACTTCATTAATACAGCCTCAAAATTCCAGTAGTGCTACAATACAGTGACTTCATTAATAAAGTGATGACAATTCAATAGTAAAACAATATATAAAGGGAATTTCATTAGTAAGGTGATAAGAATTCAGTAGTAAACTTAATAACCATATTATTGATTAGTGAGGGCAGCTCCAAAGCTTGCGGGTTCCCTTTTTCTTTTTTGATAGATGCTGTCAGGGCTTTAACCACTAACTGTTGCTGCTGTTTGTGTTCCAGCAGCTGTCTTTTGAAAAGATTGTAAATGCATTGACACCCACAGAGGCAAAGAAATAACAGAAGTATACTAAGCATTCCACTAATGAACAGACCTCTCAACCAAGCGATATTTGGTAGCCAAGATGTTAACCAATCCCATAATTCTGAACCTCCTTCATATTGTCTTATGTTAGCAACTATGTCTTTAAGGCGAGTGAGTTCTTGTGCAATTGAATCACTGTTATCACTGAGATTAAAACAACACATATTTTTGACTTCCTTGCAGCTTTTGTGATGTAACAATAGCAAATAATCAATTGCTGCTCTGTTATCAAGAATAGCTTGTCTATGTTGTTTTTGCTCGTCATTCAATAAAGCTATGGCAATAGAGGTGTAACTAATATTTTTTCCATAGCACAAGCTAATTTTGCACCTGTCTTATAGGCTCCCACTGCTGGGCCTGGGATGCCTACAAGGGAAAAGGTCAAGGCAGTGTACTCTGCCTTGGACATAAGATGTACCGAGTCATCACAATCCTCTTCAGGCTGTATAGATCTCCTATGAATTATTTTTGCAGGGTGATGTCTGATAAGCTCATTGTAAGAGGGGAGAAAAACAATTAATCGACTAAGACAGCAATGGATGCCACAAGCCATGTATGCTGGAATATAATTGAGAATATATGACCCACAAGAGAAAAACCAGCCAGTCAGCAAAGGGATATGTGCATTTGCATAACTAATTTGCTCAATATTAGTACAGTTAAAGGAAGGGTTGCCAAAAGATTTACAGTTGGTAGTACAATTTTGATTTTCTGCACAGGTGTCATTACTATTGAAGGCGACAGTGGGAGTGAGTAACTCCATGCATTAGCAGGTTTTGCGGACTGGGGATGACCCCAATCATATGAATCCTTATAGGAGATGTTCTTCTTAATATTGGAAAATATAGTCATATTAGCTATTTTCTGTGCTGGACGACAGACTAGGAGAAGGCATGAGCCTAGTATCATACCTGTAAGAACATCCTGACAAAGACAAATCTCAGAAGTATTTACTACTTCTGCCAAATGAACCCATATGTTATATTGAATGAGAGCATCTAAAGAATGGGCGTGGCATGGGCAACATTTGAATTAGCAGTAATAATAGCACACATTAAAAGAAATAGAGTCCCAGCTCCTGGATTCGCATCTGGAGCCAAAGTCGCTGCTTGACCTTCGAGGTGTTTGATGTCTCCCCATGTGCTGTTTTGCGCATGGCAGCGTCTCATTCTCCTAGGACAATGTGGTCCACCTCCTTGAGGGCGCTGGTCATTCAATGACAAATTCTCCATCTGATGAGTCGGGGGCCTGGACATGAGGATGAATGTTCCTGGCCGGTACCCACAGAGGCTTTTCTGCAGCTTCTGGAAAGACACAAGCAAATCCTCTGCCCTGGGTTAGCAATGGGTGTGGATAGTGCCATGTGTTCGTTAGTGGGTCCCTCCACCGAACTAGTGGCAGTGGAGTTGGGGTGGCATTAGAGCACCCCAGTGCTTATGAATAGGAGAAAGAGCTTTATCATCAAAGATGAGAAAATTTAATGTAGAACAGGCTTGCACAGTTAAATTTAAAGTAAAATGCAGGGGTGTATCCCCCCTTTCTTTTTAAGTTTGTAGTTTGAATATTCTATTAGCTCATTCAATGATTCCTTGGCTTTGGGGACTGTAGGATATACCTGATGTGTGATCAATATTAAAATTCTTTAGAAAAATGTGAGAGATAGAGGCAGCTTAGCAGTCTGACTTAATGGATCAAGGAACTCTAATGATCTTAAAGGCAAGAGAGAGGCCCTGTTTATAAAAAGTCAAAAACTTAAAGTAAATAAGGCTATGTGTTGCTGTGCAGAGGGTGCCTTTGGAGGGTGATTATTATCTCCTTTTAATTTGTTTTTTGAGTGAACGTATTACAACACATTTTTTAAAAAATATAATTTCAAATAAATTAAAGTTTGGCTGACTTTGGAACCATTCTGACATGAAGTAAGGTGGGAGGTTGAGCCTTAACTTAGGTGAAGCAGGGCTCCTTACAGATCTTAGACAAAGCATTTTAAATATGAAGTTAATTTTTGTCTCTTTTGCCATAACCAAGCTTGTAGGTCCAGTGAGGGCAAAGGAGGACTAGAAAATAAAGATTTACAAATACAGATTCTGAAGATTAAGCTGGAATCAGATGGAACTTTATTTTCTGATGAAGATATTGATCTAAAGGGTTATGCTAGCAATCTTTACCTATATATGTTTTATAAGCAGGTTAAAGGCTATGTAAGCATGATTTTTTGTATTTAGGAAAGTTACAGTTGCAAAGTGCAATGTTAGGAACTTTGTATAGCTCTTAAGAAAGTCTATTGTTCAGAGTTACTATAAGGTGGGCAGGAACCAGAGAAATGAAACTGGTGTAATATCACTGTTGTCCAGCAAAAGAATTTTCTTTTGCTTAGGAGCAGCATGCCTGACTTTAAAGTCAGGGTTGATAGGACTTTGGCAGAGCGCCTCCTTATGTAGGGCATGGCCACAATAGCTCGCTATCCTGTGTCTTTGCATAGGAACATTCTTATACCATGAGGTCCTCAGAGATTCCCAATCTTGTTCTATCCTCTGTTGTCACCTTTTACACTCTTTATTGAATGTCATCTTATAAAGTTTGCATATATTGCTTTCAGAATTTATACAAACATTTGTTAACATTATATATCATTATGTTTAAAATATAAATTAAAGAAAGGCTGAGAGAACCTTTAACTCCTCTTTTGTTCGCCAAGTAGCAAAACGTTTTTATATTTTATAATATGAACTTCTAAATGGTTTAGGGTTCTTTTCTTTCTTTAAAAATTATATGCTTAAAATCTTACCTCAGTATAAAAAGACACCATATACCTTATTGATAATATTTTAAGTGATATTAGTTAAACTGCAATAAATTTTTATCATTCTTTTAAGGTTAAAATTACCATTACAGATAAACTTAGTCTGGAGAACAGCAATTTGTCTTTTAAACTTTCTGCTCAAAGGACTTGCTACACCTGGAAAATATGAACACATTTAGCATACAGAGAAAGTAATAACACAATTATTTAGACGATAATCAAATTTCGCTTTTAGGAAAAATTAGGCTCTGTAACATAGTACAATTCTCTAACAGTTGTTGTTTGATCATAATTCTATAAACCTCAATTTTTAATACTAATTGTTTTAAAAGATAAAATTTAACAGTCATAACGTTAAGAGTAAATTAGTGTTTTTAAAGAAATCCTTGTTATTTTAACATATGGATTACATTTTAGTTCATATTAGTCCATTAATATTTGACCTTAGGGAAAACCTTGAATTAGCTTTTAATTGATCATCTCTCACACATGTAACAGAGTTACACACAAACTTGTTGAAATTTGCCCTTTACTTACACATAGACTTTCTTAACACTTACTTAGACCCTCATGTATTTCGTCACAGAAAGACTTTCCAACCTAGAAACATTTTTTTCTTTCTTCTACCAATTATATTTCCATGCCTAAAACTTTTTATATATTCCTTCCCTATCTGCTAACATTGTTTATTCACATTTTGAAGCAACCCTTATGAAATTTATGAGTTAGACACATTACTCTATTTTAATAAGATGAAATGTTTTATGTTATTTATAGTACTTTAACTGAATCACAGTTGAAACCTTTGGATCCCTTTGTATATAGAATGGTAACCTGTTAGGATTTTACTTAGTAACCTTGTTTTTAATGAAAACATAAAGCAAATTTTAAACCCTTTTATTTACCAATCCATGCAAATACCAGCAATGTTCAAGTAAGCGGTCCTGGAATTTAAGGAGTTAAAAGTATCAGATTTTACTTAACAGTTAACATTTAACTTTGTAAATTAACCCCTTATACATTCAATTCAATTTACTTATTTTTCCTGTAAGAATCAAAATATTAGATAAGCATATTTATGCTCTGTTCCTTGTTGAAGAAAAATCCTAGAAACAAAAGGCATTAGGCATTTCACAACAAACAGTAGTGTTATCATCTAAAAAAAATCTGTGAGATAATCAATGTTCAGACATTTTATTTTTATTTGTTTACCCAATTTAAATTGAACCTTTTTAATTCACGTGAATTAAAGATATTTTTAATGTAATTTGTGTGCTTTTTGTTTATATTAAATTTTTTTTCATGGACATGATTAACTGGACACACAACAGAGACAAATGGAAACACAGATAATCCAAGAATAAA
>JAJEJO010000946.1:297556-443183 GCA_020662805.1 Glaucomys volans | reverse complement strand
ATGATAAAAATTTTACTAATGTCCAGTTAATATCTCATGCTTGTACAGTCCTGAACCTATTTAATTCCTGAAGATACTAAATCTGTAGTAAGTCATTAAGATATTTCCTGATTCAGAAAGACAGATAAAATCAATGAGTTTTGAACCTAAGTTTATATTCACAGTTTATTCTAAACCAGTTTCAATATGATCATTCTCCTTTTCATGCCCATTTTGGTCTTTATGCTTATGTTTCAAAGCAAATCTAAGGCAAAAAGTGAAACAAAAATATGAGCCATCAGTGTACCAATCTATAAGAATGAGCAAAAGTTGGTGTTCGATATTTTTGTTTTTACGTATATAGTAAATTCAACATTACAGATGAAGTTGAAACTCCCTTTTTAGTCCTATCTGCCTTCTTTTCCAGAGTCAAAAACCAGTATAGAGAGCTGTACATCTTCCCTGTCCATGTTTTTGTGACTTACTACAAAGACCGACATCCATAGATCACATATAATGGTGATTTATACATTTAAAATTATATGAATGCTATTATACGATGTATACCTACTACAAATTGCTGTATTTACTCAATAGTATGTTTTGAAGATCTGACCATGTTGAAATATGCAGTTTACATTTATTCATTCGAACCAATGTATATAATCTATCACACAACATAATGTATTTATAAACTCCTCTATTGGCCAGTAATTAGGGTATTCTCCAGTTGTTCTGCAATTATAAATTATGCTACAGTGTTTATTGTTCCAGAAATCTGGAACAATAGGTGCCTCCTATGCTAGATTTTTCTCAAGGATTTATCCCTCAAAGTGAAATTGTTAGATTCCAGGCTATGCCAAATTTTAACAACAAATACTGTCAAACTTCTGCACAAAATGTAGGAGTGAGGAGTGGTACTTGCACCCCACATTTTTTCAACATTGTCAGATGTTTTTATGATTACCATTATATTTTTTTATTTTGGTTCATTGTACACAAATGGAGTACAACTATCATTTTTCTGGTTGTACACAATGATTATCATTTTAAATGGTTGGAAATGGCATCTTATTTTAATGTTCCAGTTTGAGTTTCTTTTCATACAGTTATTAGGCATTTATAGTTCTTGCTCTGAAAATTACCTAGGCCTATCTGTATTATTTTTCTAATGCAGCTGTAGCAAATCCAGTCACTTAAAATGACACAAATTTGGGCTGGGGATATAGCTCAGTTGGTAGAGTGCTTGCCTAGCATGCACAAGGCCTTGGGTTCAATCCCCAGCACCACCAAAAAAAATCACCAAATGTATTATCTTGCAGATCTAGAGATCAAAAGTCCAAAATCAAGGTGTTGGCAAGGCTACACTTTTTCTGGAGGCTGAGGGGGAAATCTGTTTCTTTGCTGACCTGCGTATTGTAGGGTGTTTAGCAGTATCCCTGACCCCTACCCACCAAAGCTAGTAGCAAATCTCCCAGTTCTGACAATCAAAAATATCTTTAGATATTGAAAATGTCCCCTGTGAGGTAAAATCACTCCTCATAGAGCTTTATAATCTAAGTTAGACTTCTTTGTCTCCTATCATACTAAGTGAAGGATCTGTCAGGGATGAAGGTAGCACAAATGGGAAAGATTCTGTATCTTCTGGAAATTAGAATCATGTGGGTAAGTTAGGCAAGTAAACATAAGACTTCAAATCTTGGCCAGACGAGATAAGTTTCCCAAAAGGGCATAAAGGCAACAACAATGACAAACAAAACTGAAGTTTTTGTTCTAGATTGGAGAACATGAGTTTGAATATTTCTAGTTATAGTATGTTTGGAAATAAGACTTCTTTATTTTCTAGGTTATTCATAGGTGAACATTGTCTCAATATGCCATGTGGGGGGCTGGGGATATAGCTCAGTTGGTAGAGCACTTGCCTCATAAGCACAAGGCCCTGGGTTCAATCCCCAGCACTGCAAAAAAAAAAAAGATATATATATTATTTTATATATATTTTAATATATATTTTTATATATAGATTTATATTTATATATTTATATTTATAGATATTTATATTTATATATATTTTATATTTTTTATATATATGCCATGTGTACAACTGGTGAAAATTTCTTTTCCATTTTAATCTGCTCTCTTTTTATATTAAAAAGAAATCATAATCATGCATGATTTGTAGTAGACAGTAGACTAAAATAGGTTATTTCTAATTGTACCATGAACCTGAAAATTAACTGAGAAAATAATTATGATTTGAACAACAATTTCCATATAATTACAAGAGCTTTCTATAATCTCTACAGTTTTTCCTTTTAAAAGGTGCAAAATTTTCCCTTTGTTTTATATTATTAAATTGTTCCAAAGACTCAGGACACATATAGTTAACATTTTTTTTTCATTTTTTTCCTCAATAGTTGAGTGGAACCAAAGGACCTAGATCAAGGCTCTCAGATAAATCTGTATTTTCTTAGTCAAGTTGATCTAATATTTTATGATTGTAACTTGCGTCCAGATAATACTTGGACAATATAATTACTTACACATACCACTCACAAACTCTTTTGTCATTCCTATAGATCTCAAAGACACAAATTGACCCTGGGGATTAGGGGAGGCAGGGCCTCAGTCAAAGGGGCAGTGGGAGACATTGTGAGCAAACTTGAGCAAGTTTAGAAGGAATCAAGTGATGGAAGAAGAGGGCTGGGAGGGAGTCACAAGCCTTGGTTTATGGATGAAACCAGAAGGTCCAGTTGCTCCAGGTTTCCACTCATGAGAAATGAGGGAAGAAAGCCATGGGAAGACAGAGATTCTAGACTTCGTTTAGCTGCTTGCACAGGCCTCAGGGAAGACAGACACCTAGACTGCAACCCAGTTGTATTAGATGTACCTTCTCTGAAGATCAGGGGGATCTTCATGTTGGGGGGTGTGTGAGGGAGTGGGGAGAAAGCAGACATCTCTGTGGAAAGCTGTTTGGTTTTTCCAATTCACAAAGGGTAGAAGAACCTTTTGGAAAATGCTAACTCCTGGGTTAGAATTCAACATATTCTACTGACAGAAATGATAATGCTTACAATGCCAATTTACAGCATCCACTTAGAGCAATAATGTTAATATATGTTAAATATTAATAATGACTGATTTTACTGATTTTACCAAGGCTTCTGTCCAAGTTTATTGCCTGATGAAACATCCCATTTTTCAAAGTCCACAAACAGTTAAAAGATAATGTGTGAAGTGCCATGAGGGTTGCATGTAGAGAGCAGGAAGAAGAGTCATGATGATGTAATACAGAAGGTTGAAATATATATCAGCATGGAGGGAGCACAGAGGTAGTGGAGAGGAATGGGTCTTGATAAGAGAACACAAGCCAAAATTGGAGAAATTTAATTGCCCTCAGGTGAGATTGGCTTGATCCAGAGAGGACGGAAGGTCATGGAGGGGATGAGGGTGGAGGTGGGATGGGAATGACATGATCAACTTCATTCCTTAGAATAATCATTATGGCAGCAAGTAGAGCATAGATTGATCAATCAGAAGGTAAGACATCAGATGGGAGATGATGGAGGACGTGGAAGAAAGGTTGGAATTAAATAAATGGATTCAAGAGCTCTCTGCAGAGAAATTGTTGGTGTCTCTCCAACCATCCCCCCAACCATGGTCCTTGCCTGATAAACATCAGGCCCCTTTCCTCTTTACTTTCCTGAACTCCAGTTTTCTCCTGCATTCAACTTAAGCTAGAGATAGAGAGTGGGTGCAAACATCGCCCCCCATGGTCCTTGCCTGATGGACATCAGGCCTCCTTCCTCTGTACTTTCCTGAACTCTAGTTTCCTCCTGCATTCAACTTAAGCTAGAGATAGAGAGTGGGTGCAAGAAAAGAGGCACAGAATGGTAGTCAGAAGCCCTATTTCTCAATTCCAAACCTATTCTTCACAGGCTCTGAAATCTTGGGCAAATTGCCTAACATTTCTACCAAATCTCTGTTCCTACACCTATAACATGGGAATTTCTCTTTACCTTATACCATGAAGTCTTTGGTTTGAGGCTCAATTATGATAGTGCTATAAAAGTATTATGAAATAATCAACAATTGCTAATAGGCAACAATAGGCAATTCACTAATATTGCCTATATGTCTAAATGTTAGACCCTAATTCCCTCCTCACACATATACAGAAACACTATAGGGAAGATAACAGCTTGACATAAAAGAATATGATGTGAACTGAAACGTCTTAACTTTATACCTAACTAGACCTCTAACTATGGGCAAGCCATAGTTCCCCGGAACCTTGAATTAATAATAGCCAACATTTACTATGAATAATTAAATTTTACTCCATGCATGCATCATTATGTTAAAATGAACACCAATATTATGTATAACTATAATGCACTAGTAAAAACATTTTTTTAAAATTATATTTTCTAAAAAGTAAGACAGTTTAACTGCTTAACATGTTCTAAATTATTTAATCCACAGAACAACCCCAAAAGGTAGGTACTGTTATTATTCTTCCCATTTTATAAAGTTGGATATTTGGGCACAGAGAAAAAAGTAGCATGCTCAAACTACACAATAAGTGGAGGAACTGGAATTCTATTCTAGGTAGTCTCTTTCTAGAGCTCACATCCTTAACTGTAATGCCTCCCTTATAGCTATGAGTATTGTTTCCATATGGGCTTTTCATTCTTGTTTAAAGAGCGGATTATTTGTATTCTCCATTTTCATCTTTAACTCTCTTTGATAGTTTGGCAACATTCAGATTTATCTCATTAATTTCCTTGGAATAATCTCCCCATCAGTATTTTAGGAATAGGCAAACTCTACAAAGATATGCTATGAGTCATTCCTTCCTATTTCAAAATACTTCATGTTTGGTGAATTCAACCATTTTTCTAGGAAACCTAGTTCCTCATTTTATATCCCACTAATTCTTTGCATGAAAACCATTTCTAAATCCACCCTCTCAATTTCCTTTATCACTTGTTTGTGGTCACCAGTTTTATTTGGCCCTTCCAATATGTTCTTAAATAAAATCATGTGACCTCCGTCAAAAGCCCTTTATCCTTGTAATCCACAGCATTTCTCAATCTTAGCTGTAATATCAAAAGGTAAGTTTAAAAAGCAAACTTAGAATTAACGAATATTTTATTCAATAAACATTTATTTTTTCGAACTGTCACATGCATAGGATGCATAAAGTACATTGAATTCAGAATCTTTTCCAAGCTTAATGAGTCTCTCTATCTCTCTCTCTCTCTCTCTCTCTCTCTCTCTCTCTCTCATCTCTATCTCTATCTCTATCTCTCTTACACACACACACACACACACACACACACACCATTTTTTAAAATTTCTTTCACTTTCATCAGGGACCAGTGAAATATTTTCTAAAACTCAACAAATACTTCTAACATTTCACCCTAGTGCTCGCCCACAGCTTCAATCATGAAGGGAGCTGCAGGATAACATTTAGAAAAGTCTTCCTCTGGGACTGGTGTGTAGCTCTGAACCTATTTATAAACATAAAAGTAAGAAATATTAAAATCTGTTCAATAGCCATTTCACATTGTTTAAACAGTATTTAACTTAGTAGTTTTCAATCTGGGGTGATCTAGCACCCCAGGAACATTTGTGATATTTGGAGACATTTTTAGTTGTCACTACTATGGGGGAGGGCATTACTAGTACCATCTAGTGGGTAGAGGCCAGAGATGCTACTGAACATCTAATAATGCATAGAGCAGCTGTGCCTCCCACACAACAGCTCCCCTCATGCAACAAAGGATTATCCAGCCTAAAATGTCAACAGGTCCAAATTCAAGAGACCCTTAATACCTCTGTCAGCATTTAATACAATTCATGTTTGCACAATTCAATGTCCTGAAATATGCTCTTCTAACAATTACATAATATTTTAGCCTGCAGACAACTTTGGTGAACCTAAAGTTCCCTCATATTTCATTCATTCTGTAAATGAGAGTATGGATACTATCAGATTATAAAGACAAACCAGGCTCAAAGCTTATGTAGCCAGAAAAATCAGTCACCCACAGCCATTTTGGGCTATTTTTAAAATTCTTTATTTTAAAAAACAAACAAGCCAACCTAATAAAGTAAGTCAAATTTCTTCTTCTAATTTAATTTCCTGTTCTCAGAATTTCAAGTTTCTAAGACTTAGTGTCATCTGATTTCACTTTTGGCTTGATTTTATGTTCATATGAAAGGATATGTCATATCAGCCCTCTTAAGTTTCTAAATCAGAGAATATGTTCCAACATATGACATAGCAAAAATTGCACCTTCAGATGAAATCCGAATCTGAATAATCTGATATAGGCTATACAGTAAAGGGTTATGTCTTTTTAGTTATCATACAGAAAAATGGGATTTATTCTTATCAACCACATTTCCACAATGAGTTGCCCTTGGAAGAAAATGGTGCCCCTATCAGTTCCTGATAGCTACAGCTTTTTCATCCTAGACTAATGGTCATTCTTTGCTTGGCCCTGTGCCACCAAGGACTGTTGGCTCACCCCAAAATCAATCCTCTCAGCTACTCACTTATTTTCATTTAGTAAATTTAGAACATTATGAAGAACCCTTCAACCCCTCTCTGGGATGATATCCAGGAGCCACTTTGCCTAAACAAAGTCATTGATTTTAATGGAACAAATGAGAAAGCCAATTCGTATTGTGTGGCATCCTGACAAAATGGAAAAATGCTAGGACTCATTTGTCCCAAATTCTGTTCCTAATTATAATAACAACTCTATAACTAAAGCAATATTTCAAAAGAGTGAATTAGATTATGTTACTCCAAGGTTAAACCTCCTCCATAGCTTTCCATTGCTGTTATGATAAATTCCCAAATCTGCTGTACAGCCTGTAATGTTATCTTCTAATCCCTGCCTTTCTCATCAGTCTTAATGCACTCCCTCTCCATTGAATTCTGTTCTCCCAAGTTCTGGATCTCTTTACCTACTCTTTCTTTTTCTAGGAAAGTTTATCCTGCCCACACCTGCTCCTTTGATTTCCTTAGGTAATCCTTCTCATCTTTCAGATCGTGGCTTTAATTCATTTTCTCAAAGAAATCTTTTCTGCTTTGCATTAATCTGCTAAAATTTCCATTGGCCAAAACAATTCACATGATTAAGTCCAAAATCAAAAGGTGAGATTATAATAAAACCAAGGCAATAGTATGGATGTAAAGAGGGGGAATTGGAGCCAAGAAACCACATTCATTTTCCATGTGTACAGGTAAGGACTATGCATGTAAGAGTGCTCGTTTGTACATAGTCAAATCATTTATAGAGTGTAATGGTGTCTATTTCAGTCTAGGGTATCTTTTTCTATGAGATGAGTCTCTTGGAGGCAGCATATTGTTGGGTCTTTCTTTTTAATTAAATAAATGGATTCAAGAGCTCATCATTTGCTTCTCTGATAAAGTAAGTGCACATCCATATATGTCAAATAAATCCTTCTCAATTCCAGGAACCAAATAGACCAAACCAATATAATACTAGGTGACTCTAACACACCTTTCTCTTCATTGGACAGATCTTCCAAACAAAACTTGAACAAAGAGCTGGGTGTGGTGGCGCACGCCTGTAATTCCAGCACTTGGGAGGCTGAGGCAGGAGGATCTTAAGTTCAAAGCCAGCCTCAGCAACTTAGTGAAACCCTAAGCAACCCAGTGAGATCTTGTCTCTAAATAAAATACAAAATAGGGCTGGGGTTGTGGCTCAGTGGTGGAGTGCCCCTGGGTTCAATCCCCAGTACCAAAAAATAAAAAAAAATTGAACAAAAAAACCATAGAACTCAATAACACAATCAACAATTTAAACTTAACAGACATATATAGAATATTCCATACATCAACAAGCCAATACACTTTCTTCTCAGCAGCACATGGATCCTTCTCTAAAATAGACCATACGTTGTGCCACAAACCTACTCTTAGCAAATACAAGAAGATAGAGATACTACCTTGTATTCTATCAGATCATAATGGAATGAAATTAGAAATCAATGATGAAATAAAAAACAGAAACTACCCCAAAACCTGGAGATTAAATAATACACTATTGAATATTGCATGGATAACAAAGACATCAAGCAGGAAATAAAAAAAATTCTTAGTGGTAAATGAGAGCAAAGATACAACATATCAAAATCTCTGGGACACTATGAAAGCAGTGCTAAGAGGAAAATTCATTGCATGGACTGCATTCAATAAAAGATGGAAAAGTCAACAATTAAAAGACCTAACATTACAGCTCAAAGCCCTAGAAAAAGAAGAACAGATCATCACCAAAAGTAGTAGAAGTCAGGAAATAATTAAAATCAGAGGGGAAATCAATGAAATTGAAACAAAAGAAACTATTCAAAAAATTGAAAAAAAAAGTTGGTTCTTTGAAAAAGTAAACAAAAGAGATAAACCCTTAGCCACACTAATGAAGAGAAGGAGAGAGAAAACTCAAATTACTAAAATTCGTGATGAAAAAGGAAAACTCACAACAGACACTATTGAAATACAAAATATAATTAGAAACTGCTTTGAAAATCTATACTCCACCAAAATAGAAAATCTTGATGACATCAACAGGTTTCTAGAGACATATGATCCACCTAAACTGAGTTGGGAGCACATACACAATTTAAATAGATAGATTTCAAGTAATGAAATAGAAGAAGTCATCAAAAGCCTACCAACAAGCTATATTCCATTTGTGTTCAATGAATCAAAATTAAATAAATTTTTTTTAAAAGAGCCTACCAACAAAGAGAAGTTCAGAACGAGGTGGATTCTCAGCCAAGTTTGACAAGACGTTCAAAGAAGAGCTCATTCCAATACTCCTCAATGTATTCCATGAGATAGAAGAGGAGGGAACCCTTCCAAACTCATTCTATGAAGCTAAAATCACCCTGATACCAAAATCAGCCAAAAATACATCAAGGAAACAAATCTTCAGACCAACATCCGTAATGAACATAGATGCAAAAATTCTTAATGAAATTTTAGCAGATCACATACAAAAGCATATTAAAAAGATAGTGCACCATGATCAAGTGGGTTTCATCCTGGGGATGCAAGGTTGGTTCAACATCCAGAAATCTATAAATATAATTCACTACATTAACAAGCTTAAAGTTAAGAATCACATGATTATTTCGATAGATGCAGAAGAAGCATTTGATAAAATACAGCACTCCTTCATGCTCAAAACACTAGAAAAAATAGGGATAGTAGGAACATTTCTCACCACTGTAAAGGCCATCTATGCTAAGCCCACAGCTAACATCATTCTAAATGGAGAAAAATTGAAAGCATTCCCCCTGAGAACTGCAACAAGGCAGGGATACCCTCTTTCTCCACTTCTATTCAACATCGTCCTTGAAACTCTAGCCAGAGCAATTAGACAGACCAAAGAAATTAAAGGGTTACAAATAGGAAAGGAAGAACTCAAACTATCCCTATTTGCCAATGACATGATTCTATATTTAGAGGAGCTGAAAAATGCCACCAAAAAACTTCTAGAACTCATAAATGAATTCAGTAATGTAGCAGGATATGAAATCATGCTCATAAATCTAATGCATTTCTATTCATAAGTGATGAATCCTCTGAAAGAGAAATTACGAAAACTCCATTCACAATACTCTCAAAAAAAAATATTTGGAAATTAATCTAATGAAAAAGGTGAAAGACCTCTACAATAAGAACTACAGAACACCAAAGAAAGAAATTAAAGAAAACCTTAGAAGATGGAAAGATCTCCCATGTTCTTGGATAAGCAGACTTAATATTGTCAAAATGGCCATACTACCAAAAGTGCTATACAAATTCAATGCAATTCCAATTAAAATTCCAATTGTGCTCCTCACAGAAATAGAGAAAGCAATCATGAAATTCATTTGGAATAATAAGAGACCCAGAGTAGCTAACGTAATCCTTAGCAGGAAGAATGAATCAGGGGGTATCACAATACCACACCTTCAACTATACTACAGAGCAATAGTAACAAAAACAGCATGGTATTGGCACCAAAATAGGCAGGTAGACAAATGGTACAGAATAGAGGACACAGAGACAAACCCACATAAATACAGTTATCTCATACTTGACAAAGGAGCCAAAAACATACAATGGAGAAAAGATAGCCTCTTCAACAAATGGTGCTGGGAAAACTGGAAATCCATATGCAGCAAAATGAAACTAAACCAATCTCTCTCACCCTGTACAAAACTCAACTCAAAATGGATCAAGGACCTAGGAATTAGACCAGAGACCCTGCACCTAATAGAAGCTTCATCATATCAGCTTAGGACCAGACTTCCTTAACATGACTCCCCAAAGCTCAAGAAAAAAAAGCAAGAATCAATAATTGGAATAGATTCAAACTAAAAAACTTTTTCTCAGCAAAGGAAACAATCAGTAATGTGAAGAGAGAGCCTTCAGAGTGGTAGAAAATCTTTGCCACACACACTTCAGATAGAGCAGTAATCTCCAGAATGTATAAAGAACTCAAAAATCTTTATACCAAGAATACAAATAACCCAATCAATAAATGAGCCAAGGAAATGATCAGACACGTCCCAGAAGAGGATCTACAAGCAATTAAGTTATATGAAAAACGTTCAACATCTCTAGTAATAAGAGAAATGCAAATGAAAAACATGTTAAGATTTCATCTCACCCCAATTAGAATGTCTATTATCAAGAATACAAGCAACAACAGGTGTTGGCGAGGATGTGGGGAAAAGGGTACACTCATACATTGCTGGTGGGATTGCAAATTGGTGCAGCCAGTCTGGAAAGCAGTATGGAGATTCCTTAGAATACTTGGAATAGAACCACCATTTGACCTAGCTATCCCACTCCTTGGCCTATACCCAAAGGCCTTAAAATCAGCATACTACAGTGATGCAACCACATCAATGTTTATAGCAGTTCAGTTTACAATAGCTAGATTGTGGAACCAACCTAGATTCCCCTCAATAGATGAATGGATAAAGAAACTGTGGTAGATATACACAATGGAATATTACTCAGTCATAAAGAAGAATAAAATTATGGCATTTGCAGGTAAATGGATGATGTTGGAGTCTGTCATGTTAACCAATCCCAAAAAAACCAAAGGATGAATGATCTCTCTAATAAGTGGTTGATGATATATAACGGGGGCAGGGGAAGGTAAGGGAAGAATGGAAGACAGATGGATTGTGTAGATGGAAGGAGGGGTGGGAAGAGGGTGGGGGAAGGAAAGATAATAGAATGAGACAAACATCATTACGCTATGTACATGTATGATTACACAAATGGTATGACTCTACTTCATGTACAATGATAGTTGTACCCCATTTGTGTACAATGAATCAAACTTTAAAAATAATTAAAACTAGAATAGGAAAAGATACTGGTGAATTTATTTGATCAAGACATTCTTTGACAGTTTTTGGAACTGGAAAGCCACTTCTTGCTTTCCAGAAAGGAAGACAATAAGTCTTCCTTTCTTCTCAGATTACCTTGCACTTTGCTATCAGATTAATTTTTCTAATGCATTATTATCCATGTTATTCTCCTACTTAGATTCTCAGAAAGTAAATCAATAGAATATTGGGGGAAAGGTGGCAGGAAGCCTTAAATTCATAGAATAATCATCTACCTAAAATATACTGCACACCATGTATTAGGTGTATTATAATCATTATACATGTACTAGATGATTTAATACTCAAAAAAATCTTAAGAGATTAGAAAAAAACCTCAACAGCTTATTCTTTCTCAGAAATTCTACTGAAAGCCATTCTAACAGGTCCTAAGCTATTGTGAACAAGAAGGCAGCTGTGTGCCTGAGAAAGTGAAAAACAGGCCAAATGGAGCCAACCAGATATTCTAAACTGACTATAAGTAAAGCTTACAAAATACAGACTACGTTCAGACAAGGCCACCCTGTGACATGTGTGGAACAAGGTCAATCCACGACCACAAAAAATGATTCAATAACCCTCTCTTCTGATCAGCACAAGTGACTGCTGCTTCTTGGCCACTCAAGCCTTGCTTTAATCTTCCTGCCCACTCAATAAACTTTATTAAGGTACCCAGTCAACAAATTGTCCCAGCTAGAAGTTCTAATTCTTTAAATCCTCCTTAGAAGATTTATCCCAAGTGGATACACTCTTAAGTTGACCCTCCAAGATCCACAGTTCTTCTGGGAGAAAGGTATCCCTTGTGATGACAAGCTTAATAAACCTAATTTTGTTCGATTATAGATGTGTTTCTGGGAGTGTTTAGTCTGTGGACTTGAATTCACTCCTTTTAAATACTCATTCCTATTCAGAGTTAAGACCTCTGACATGGACCTGGTTAAAAACACACTGAATTTAGGATCTTTAAATGATATCACCAACTGAATTTAGTATTTACCCTGACTAGACAATGTCCTAGTACTAGACCAGTAGTCACTTATAAAGCATGATGCTCCTCTTCTATAAATTCTGGATTGAATTGTCAGTAATATAGTCATACTGATTAAATTTATTCTCCCATTAGTGTCTAGACTTCTGTGATGGTTTAGAAATGAGGTGTCCCTCAAAAGTTTATGTGAGACTATGCAAGAATTTTCAGAAGTGAAATTATTAGATTATGAGAGTTGTGACCTAATCAGTACGAGTAGCTGGATGAAGTAGGTCACTGGGGGCGTGACTTTGGAGTTCATATTTTGTCCCTGGTGAGTGGAGCTCTATCTCTGCTTCCTGATTGTCATGTTGTGAGCTGCTTTCCTCTGCCATGCCCTTGTTTCATGATGCACTGCCTCACCTCTGGCCCAGAGCTAAGAAGTTGGCTGACCATGAACTAAGACCTCTGAAACCATGAGCCAAAATAAACTTTTCTCTTCTAAATTGTTCTTGCCAGGTCGTTTTGTCACAGTAACAAAAAAATTGACTAAAACAACATCCAACAAGATAAGAATCTGTAGGGGAAAATCCATCCCCCACGATGTAGCTCCTTTTGAGACACCAACTTGCACAGAGTAAGCAAAATCTTGGTCAAGGACCAAGACACCCATTCTTCAGAGTTAGTGTGGCCCAAATCCCTGGTTCATTTACCACTTCACATTTTGTTCAATGAGAAATTTGTACTTTATTCTATGATACTGCTTTCATTTGAAGTTTGAGGTTACTGACTAATGGAAATAAACAGTAAAATTTTTTGGTACCAGGGATTGAACCCAGGGGTGGTTAACCACTAAGCCACATCCCCAGCCCCTTTTTAGTGTTCTTATTTTGAGATAAGGTCTCACTAAGTTGCTGAGGTTGGCTTTGAACTTACAATCCTCCTGCCTCAGCCTCCTGAGTTGCTGAGATTACAGGCATGTGGCTTCTACCAATTTTCCAGATTCTGAAGTTATACACTATGCATACTACTAGAAGACATGTTCACCCTGTAGAAATATTAATTGTCATATTTTCTGATATAAATTATTTGGAAAAATAGATATGTATTCAGTATCAACCTGTATATCAGATAAAAAGTGTTAAATACTATTGAAACATTTTCTCAGATATTCAACTAAAATAGCCGGTAACCTACTTTTTTTTTTTTTATTTGATGGTGCTGGGGATTGAACCCAGAACCTTGTGCTAGCGAGGGAGGCACTCTATCAACTGAATATCCCCAGCACAGTAACCTACTTTTTTCAGCATAGTCTAAATTCTCCAGTTTCATAAAGAAGACGACAATTTTTCAGTCAAATGAGGAAGGGGATGGGTAAGGGATTTAGGAATATTGATTGTTTTATGAATATTATTGTAGAGGTCTGAACTCCAATTTTCTCAGTAGGCTTTTTTTTCTTCTATTCTTAATTTTTAAAAAATTATACAAAAGTGGTAGATATTAGAGCTGTTTGCAAATTCACTTTTCTCTGGGCACATAGTCTGTTCATATTTCCCCACCCTGTCAAACTCAGGGTGGCCACCAGTTTCTCTTTAGTCGATAAAATGCCAAAGGTGATGTATATTAATTTCTTCCAGTAGAAAGGCTTCAAATTACCACTGTTGGACTCCCTTTCATATCATTTCTATCACCATGGTATCCAGCAAGACTCCTGATAGTGTAAGCTCTTTTAGCCTGGGTCCTAGGATGATGAGACATGGAACAGAGCCCCCCAGCCAACTCACAATGAACATGTGTAATGTGAAAGAGAAATAAGCATTCCTTACGTAATAGAGATGTTTCAGGGTAGTTTTCACAGCATAACCTAAACTACAATAGAAGTCAACATTTCTATTTTTAAAAATAAGACTTTGGAAATGATACAAAGGTATATAAAGCTGCACAGAGTAGCCACTACTTATTTTAAATTAAAAATTAAGTGAAATTAAAGGTTCATTTCCTCACTGACCACATTTCAACTGTTCAGTAGCCATATATCACTCATGGCTCCTGAACTGGAAAACAGATACCAAATATTTTCCTCATTACAGAAAGTTCCATAGGACAACACTGAACAGTTAAACAGTATTCAAGTCATTGCCCATGCCTCTCCCCAATCTCAACCTAAAAGTTATAAATTGTTATGTGTCATTCTAATACTTCATCTGCATTTCATTGCTTTTTCTACGGTTTTACATTATAAATATAATTCCTTCTACATATATACATATACATCTACATATTACTTGGTTACTTGCCATTTTTATGCAACTAACAAAATGTCCTTGTGTTAATCAGCTTCTCATGCCTGTGACCAAAATACCTAACAGGAACGACTTAGAGGAAGAAAAGTTTATTTTGGGCTCACAGTTTCAGAAATTTCAGTCCATGATTGGCCAACTCCATTGCTCTGGACCTGACGCGAGGCAGAATGTCATGATGAAAGGATGTTCATTTTATTGCAGCTGGGAAGCAGAGAAAGAGAAGGAAAATGAGAGCACATGTGCAAGGAGCAAGGAACAAGGTAGAACCCAAGTGCACACTCTCCATGAATTCCTCCTTCTAGTCATGCCCTACCTACCTACAGTTGCCACCAGTAGTCCATTCAAATTATTAGTCCATCAAATGTATTACTAACTAATTAATAATGAATAGTCCATTGAATGGATTAATCCACTGACAAGGTTACATCTCTCATAATCTAATCATTTCACCTCTAAACAAGCCTGCTTGGGGATGACATTTTCAAAACATGAGCTTTTCAGGGGACATTTCTAGATGCAAATCGTAACAATCTTGGAAATTATTCTGTGTCATATATTCCCTTGATTCTTACTTTAAAGCTAAATAATATTACATTTAAGGAATTTTCATAATTTTGACTTTCTCCTGTTAGAAATTTCAGTGGTTTTTAGAATTAACCTCTCAAGGCACATTGGCATGGATCCTTCTGATTCTTTGCCCATGTTCCATGTTTTCTCTGCTTTGAAACAATGCATGATACATATTGCATTATGACTTATCCTTTTCCATTAAATAATGGTAAAATTTGGAGATTAGGTCATTTACATTCTCCTAAATCTTCTCCAATGCTTTCATAATTTTGATTTTACACATGACTCTTGAATATAAATGAAATCTATTATTTATTAAATAAATACATAAAAATAAAAATGTTTAAATAAGTAATCTAAAATATTGGTTTCTTCCATTTGAATAGTAAATTATGTCAATTTACCTTCCTGACTAGTCCATCTTTGCCTATTGAATTTAGTCATCTACTAATTACAAGTAAACATTTATCAGTTTCCCAATTTCCTTTCCTGCTCTATTAATGTATGTTAGTTTTAAGTACTATAGGTTTTATTTGAAGTGCTGTAGCTTTATAGAGAATTTATAAAATGTTTTCTTTCTGATGTGGCAATTTATCTTCAATACTCCTTTATCAAAACTCTCTTGGTCCTTTTTCCATACATTTTTCATTCTATGTGAATGGCAGAATTGGATTGCCAACTTTTAAAAGTTCTTGTTGAAATTTTGAATTGGAAAGCACTAAGCTTATAAATGAATTTGGCAAAAGCTTGCATCCTTATAACAGTGAGTTTTATCATCTAGAAACATGACATAACTGCATTTTTCAGATATTATTTAATATCCTTCAGTAGAAATTTCTTTTTCAGTTTTCTTCATATAAATCTTACAAGTTGTATTATATTTAGTCCTAGTTTTATTTTTAAATATATTTATTTTTGCTGTTTGTATTATATATATATATAATCTTTATTTTCAAGTAAGGTATTGCTAGTATAAAAAGACCACTAATATTTACATTTTTATTTTATGTCATCTTAATTATATGATCATTCTATGTAATTTTCATCATTTTTCAGAGAAATCTTTTGGATTTTAAAAACAGATAATGAGTATTATCTTCAGACAGAGACATATTTCTCTCTTCTTTCCAGTAATTATTCTTTGTTTCTTGTCCCAATCTTTCTGCTTTGGCAGGACAGTTTGTATGCCTCCTGGATTTGATTAAAAATAATTCATACATTTCTCCAATAGGCACAGGAAAATCAGTCTTTAATTATCATGTGTTTTTTCAACATGCATAAGATGATTACTCAGATGGACTCCTTTAATCTGCTGTCCTTATAATAAGGAACTGAAAAAACAATAATTCATTTGAAAGTGGACAAATGATCTGAATAGACATTTCTCAAAAGAAGATATACAAATGACAACAAGTATATGAAGAAATGCTCTCAACATCACTAATCATCAGGAAAAAGGAAATCAAAACCACAATGAGATATCACCTCACCCCAGTAAGAATGGCTAATATCAAAAAGACAAAAATACCCAACCAGTGTGATTCTACATCATGTACAACCAGATGAATTATAAGTTATACTCCATTTATGTATAATGCATCAGAGTGCATTCTACTGTCATGTATAACTAACTAGAACAAATAAAAAAATCAACTCCAAAAAAAGACAAAAATAAGTAACATTTATAAATTTCTAATCCATTTCTAATCCCAAATTCTAATCCATTCTTCCATTCCTTGGATAAACCTTACTTAATCATTATGGAATACACAGCTAGATTTCAAATGCTAAATTTACTTAGGACATCTATATATGACCTTATAGGTGAGGTTGGTCAAATGGTGTGTGTGTGTGTGTGTGTGTGTGTGTGTCTGTGATCCTTTTTTGATTTTTCTATCAGTATAATAATAGCCTCAGATAGTGAATGTAGAAGCCTTTCACATTTTTATATGCTATATAAAAATGCACTTCACAAAGTATAGAAGCAATCTGCACTAAAAGGTTTGGGAGAAAGTACTCAAAAAATGGCACTTCAGTACTGACCATTTCTGAATGTAAATCTTTGAATATCATTTCTATTGAATTTGTGATTATTATTCTATTTCATTTTTATGCAGCTTCTTGGGTCAATTTTGTGAATTCATATATTCTAAAAGCTCTTTATTTTCATGTAAACTTAAAATTTTATTAATATATGGTTGGTGAATCCTCTCATCATGTAAATTCCCTTTGTATCTTATATCATGTCCTATTTTTAAATTCCTACACTTATCTACTTCTATTTTCTTTATTTTTCATGATATCAGACTTCTCAAAGGATAGACTGGGGATTTTTTAAAATAATGAAATTTGTGGGCAAGGTTGTGGCTCAGTGGTAGAGTACTTGCCTAGTATGTGTGAGGCACTGGTCTTGATTCTCAGCACCACGGATAAATAAATTAATTAAATAAAGGTCCATCAACAACTAAAAAAAATTCTTAAATAATGAAATTTGTGTTCTATTCATCAACTATATTTTATAGAAAAATGCAACTAATGTCTACTTTTTATACTTACACTTCTTTCAGATTTTTTGTTGTTCTTTTACTGTGTTTTGAATTTCAATGCTAATTTCATTCTCTGTTTCTCTGTGAAATGTACTCATAACTGTATATTTGGCTTCAAGCACTTCTTTGACCATGTGCAGCATGTTTTATGTTTTGTGGGGCTTTCATTGACCTTTATTGCCTTATAACTTGCTTTGTTTTCCTCTTTAAAAGAGTAATTTGGATTATTTGGGCTTTATTTGTCATTAATTACATTACACTGTGTTCAGAAAACAAGGCCTATAATTTTTGCTTGGAGAATTTATAGTCATTCATTTTCACAAAGAATATTACCTTCAGTTTGTTGGTTATGAAAATATATAAAGTTAAGCTTCATAAATGTGTAACCAAATGCTCTATATACAAATGCTCTGATATGTGGATGTTAACCCATAACAGGGGAGAGTAGGGAGGGGAGGTGTAGAAGTCCATTGGATTAGACAAAGGGGAATGAAGGGAAGGGAGGGAGATGGGAATAGGAATGACAATAGGATAAATCTGACATAACTTTCCTATGTTCGTATATGAAAACACGATCAGTGAAACTCCACATCATGTACAACCACAAGAATGGGATCAAAATTGGAATGGATTGCACTCCTGTATGTATAATATATCAAAACACACCCTACTGTTATATATATCTAAACACAACAAATTTTAAAACTGTGTTTGTGCTTTTTATGTCAGTATCCAGAAAGCTGTGTTAAATTCTCCCAGTATGTCTGAGAATTGGTCTATTCTCCTTTATTCTATTAGCTTTCCTTCATACAAAATTCTGTTGTTCATAGTTGTCGTATCTTCTTAAAGTAATATATCTATTGTCAATATGGACTCTTTCTCTTTTAATGCTTTTGTACTTCACATTTGCTTTAACAATATTAATATTCCACCCCCACAGAAACATCAATTTGAACAACTAGCCATGCACAAAAAATACCTTCACAAGAGCTAAGGAAACCAGGTAACAGATCACAAAAAACACACTCTGCTTTTCTATAAAAAGATAATGTGTGCCACAGTGTAATTTCAAATTTTCTAGTAGTCACATTGGAAAAGCAAAAGTAAACAGATGAAATTGATTCTAATAATAGCTCTGATTTAAACCAGTACTTCCAAAATATTTTGACATGTAATCAATACACAAAAAATATCAAGGCAATATTTGACTTCTCTTCTTAAGATTTTGAAATCCAGTATATCTTTTATCCTTATAGCACATCTCAGTTTGGACTGGCCACATTTCAAGTGTTCCATAGATACATATGGCTAGTAACCACTATGTTGGGCAGCCCAGTTTTATGCCTTGCTGCTTTTGAAAGCAAATACTTTCCCAACACTGTTAGAAAAGATCCTGTGTGGGTAATTATTTTCAATCCCAGTTTGACATGAAGAAGTCTGGCTCTTCCTGGAAATAATTTTATGGTTATTTTGTGCTAATTGCAGATACACAATTAATTCCCCCTTGATTCTCATCCTCATTATGTAGTACAGCCTCTTCTCCTGATCTATGCAGCCAAGAGTCAGAAGTGCTTTCTTGAATCCAACAGTTAATCCATTCAAAAGACAGATTAAACGTTTTCCTTATTTGATGCCAGCTGCATATATATTTCTATATGCTTATGAGTTACATTTTCAGGCAAATACCTGGCCCCAGTTCAGACAGGGCTTTTTATCACTCTTGGGACAGCACTAGGGTTGAGGTAATCATCCGATAGCTTTCCTTTATTCAATCCCCAAGAGGGTTATGAGAAGGAAATAACATATACGTGTAGCAATTTCTTTTAAATCTCTGGAGCATCCACCACTTCAGTTCTCTTCTGCCAGCATTTCTACCAAAATTAATCTCCTAGGCCCCTCATAGGAACTCCCTGGAGCCTCACAACTCTAGCAGTATCAACAACTTAGAAACTGGAGTTTTAAGTAAAGGATGCCCTCTCTCAATGGTTCATATAACGGGTTGACAGGCAGGACAGTAGGGATTGGATACCAGCATTTGGGAACTCCAACTTGCACCTTGATGTACATGACAAACAGAGAATAGTAGTTAAAAGCTCAGCCAGAAAACGTTACATTAACTATATCACAATTCCATCTTACTTAAGAGTTGTGTGATCTTGGGCAAGTCACTTAATTTCTCTACCCTTCATTTCCTTCAACTCAAAACATGGATCAAAATGTATATTCCATAGGTCTGTCAGGAAGATTAAAGTATATGATGAGTGCAGAGTTTTGTTATAACCACCCCCTAAAAAGTTAGCTGAAAAAAATTTTAATTTTGTCACTGGACCAATTATTTTCAGACTTAGGTTCAAATGCTAATTATAGTTGAAGTTCCTGGAAGAATGCTCACCCAAACACTGGCACACCTCAAACTCTTGAAAATACAATATCACTAATCAACCGTTGACCTCTATTGGATATTTAGTGTAAAGGCATTTCATTTGTTTTGAAAAAATTATTAGGACACTAGCAGAGGACATATGAGACCTTTACAACAGCCAGACTGGGAAGGTGTATACAATGAACCAGCTGCATGACCACAGCAGCAGTCAGACTACTGGAGTTATTAGTGCATCTGCCATGCCCAGTTCATGTTCTCTATCCTCATGCCCTATTTGTCCCTATAACTTTCAGTCTTCGAATGACAACTACTTGCTCTTCTCAAGATGCATTCTGTCTTGACCCCTTAGTTCCCAATGTTAGCTTAACCTCAACTCTGCTTTCTGCCTACCCTGGCGGGTCATTAGTACCATATGGACCTGAGGTAGATTTTCCTTCAGTGTCTTTATTTATACAATGATATTTATTTCAGCAAAACAAAAGGGGAGTTACTGTCTGGGCATCAGAAAATCAAAATAAGAAGGCCTCAGGGCCAGAGAAATCTCATTTCTTTGGCTCAAATTAGATTTGAGCAAATGAGCAAAAGCTAGTGTTCCCTGTTTTCTGTTGCCCCCAGAATCTTCCAAAAAGTCAATGCCATTAGCTATGAAAATGCCTCTAGCAGAGGAGCAGCTTGTAAGAGAACGGTGACAGCATGATGTACATAAAATTCCTGATGAAAGGCAGGCTCTTCAATACAGAGGGTTTCCCCCGGGAAATTAGGGCTGGCAAGCTCAGGAGCACTCTCCATATGCCTTGTCTACCATCATCAGCCATGGCCACCTGTGACAAAATGTCCCCACCTTCTAATGTGCCTCAGGCCCAGGCTTTCCTCTGCTGTTTACTTCTTTTTTCATGTTTCTTGTAATCTCATTTTTGCTTTCTCTTCTCCTGCTCCTTGTTCATTTAATTATTCATTTGATAAACATGTCCTTAGCATTATGCAAGACCATGTTCTCTCCACTTCTCAAAATAGTTTTCCTGGTCCACCTGCATCACAATCATGTAGGCTAATGATTAAAATGCATACTCCTGGGTTCCTTCCCAGCCCTGGTGAGTGGAACCCTCTCATGGATGGAGCTCAAAGACTTAAAATTGTGATGTTCTCTGCCAGTAGTGTGATATGTGAACTAGTGTGTCAATTATTCACATAGAAATCCCTAGCCATGGAATTTTCTTCTGCTTTGTCTACCCCTCTCCTACAGTGGAATTCCCTCTAAGCATCAACTCCTATAAACCACCCAGTCCCTCATACCATCTATTAGACAAGCTAACACCAACTGCTTTAACAGATGCACCTGAAAAATTCTGTGGCTTAACAGAGTTCATATAACACTTCAGTGCAGCATAACTCCTCATGCATCTTTTCTCAAAGTCACAACTCATAACCCAGACACCTTTCATCTGCAGCTGCCCTATATTCATGATGTAGATCCCTAAGTGTCCTTCAAGGGTGCACTCCATTCCAGCTTGTGAAAAAAGGAAGAATATGGAGGACTCCAGAATATGGAGGACTTCACTCCAGTGAAGGTTTTCATGAGCCAGGCCTGGATATGGCCTTTCCCACCTCTGTTTACATTCTATTGGTCACACTGTATCATATGGTCACAGTGAACTCAAGGAATGCTGGGAAGTAATCCAGCCAGGTTTCCAGAGAGCAAGGACTTTATTTTATTTTATTTTTAATTGATAAGCCAATTTCATAACCATTTAAACTGTGAAAGTAATAGATATAGAGTTGCCAGGTAACAAAACCACAGTGTCTTTCTTACTTTTGGAAGACAACAATTCTTTTTCTTCTGTGATTGTTCTATATCTCTTTGTTTTAGAAAACAGAGGTTTCAAAGAGAATTTTTCATATAACTCATTCAAAAAATCTTTCTTCAGCACCAGATGACAGTGCCTGCAAACTGGAAGGAGATATCCACAGACTTAAGAACTTCACTAAAATGGTTTGCAATGCCAATGTTGGCATGATCATTGCCACAGAATGGGAAATATTCAATGCATTCTCCCTCTAGCCTACCTTCTGCAGAGGGACCCTGCTAGACCATAAAGGTGAGGTTGCAGCCTTATTTTGATGCCCAGGACCAGAAATCTCAGATGTCCTCCAAATGTTTTTTTTAATTGCCAGCTAAAAATCTGACCATAGTCAATCCTATCACGCAGAATTTTATTGACAGAAAAAAAGCATTTGAGTGAGACATAGTCACCAAAAGAGTGTACAATCAAGAGTCTGTTACACTGATACAGATTCTGTAGCAAATCCAAAGCCCAGAACTTCGGAGGCTGTGAAAAATGAGCAGATATTGTAACCCAGAAGATTCCAAATTCATTATCTCAATCCCTTCACTCTGCAACTATAAAAGAATTAGTCCAGAAGTGCAATTTTGGGACTCAATGGTCAAAGGGGAATGGCTTGCCCCTATGACTCTCAGTCATGAGATGGACAGTTGGGAACAATGAGAAGGGTACCAGGGTGCTGTTGTTTGATGATATTGCAAACTGGAGTCTTCTGGGAGAAGTCTGTTTATATTTTTACAGGACTCAAAAAGATGCTACAGCTCCATTTTGGCAAGAAACAGGGAATAAATGGGCTTTATTTAAACCCCAGCTGTACAGATTAACAAACCATGCTCCACAGCTACACTTTTGCCAGAAATGCAGAAACAGCAAAATATAATTAAATCCCCAGTCACACACAAATCAGCATTGCTAGCTACTTAATTTCTCGGTCAATCTCTGGTTCAAGACCTAATAGTCTTTGGCCTTAGAGATACATGAGCAAAGAAAGTGTCTATAGTAATACCTTATATTTGTGAAGAACTCAACTGTTTATATAGCACCTTCATTTTAATTAACAGGATGACTGTAAGAATCAAATCAGAAAATGTATAAGTTGAAGTTTTATCTTCTCCATCATCATCTTTATCACCACCAGCATCAGAGTCACTCACAGTAATGTCACCATTCCATGCATATGTTGGTCCTTGCCATTTTTTGCTGGGAATATCCCCTTCTTATTCTCCACTTTATCCTACACTTTTAAAATTATACCCATATTTCAAGTTCAATTAAAACACTGATTCTCAGGCTGAGGATATAGCTCAGTTGGTAGAACGCTTGCCTTGCAAGCACAAGGCCCTTGGTTCAATCCCCAGCACCGTGAAAACAACAAAAAAAAATGATTCTCTTTCATAGAGTTTTGATATTATATGGCTATTTGTTTATTCTTTTGTGAACCTTTTTAACTCCTCTATTGGAATAAAATTATTAAGAGTTACATGGGGGCTGGGGTTGTAGGTCAGTTGTAGAGCACTCACCTAGCACATGTGAGGCAATGGGTTCAATCCTTAACATCCCATAAAAATAAATACATTAAATAAAGGCATTGTGTCCATCTACAACTAGAAATTTTTTTTAAAAAGTTACATGGGAGGCTGGGGATATAGCTCAGTTGGTAGAGTGCTTGCCTATTAAGTACTAAGGCCCTGGGTTCAATTCCCAGCACCGCAAAAAAAAAAAATGTTACATGGGAGTTTTTCAAGATGGCAGAATAGAGGAGGTCACATTCCTGGCTGCTCCATGGAGTGAAACCAAGAAAGCAGACAGGGAGTTTCTCAGCAAGGTGGGTATTTTAGTCAGTTTTTTTCCTGCTGTGACTAAATGATCTGACCAGCACAATTACAGAGGAGGAGGGCGCATGGTTTCTGAGGTCTTAGTCCATAGAAGGCCAGCTCCATTCCTCAGGGCTCAAGGTGAGGCTGAACATTATGGCAGGAGATGGTGGTGGAGGGAAGCAGCTTACATCATCAGAAAGCAGAGAGAGAGAGAGAGAGAGAGAGAGAGAGAGAGAGAGAGAGAGTCCACTCTCCAGATACAAAATATATACCCCATAGCCATGCCCCCAGTGAACCACTCCCTCCAGCCACACCCTACGTGCCTCCAGTTACCACTCAGTTAAATCCATCAGGGATTAATTCACTGATTAGGTTAAGATTCCCACAACCCAATCATTTCTCCTCTGAAGCTTCTTGCACTGTCTCACACATAAGCTTTTGGGGGATACCTCACATCCAAACCACAACACTGGGTGAACAAAAAAAGGAGGGGGACCTCACTGGAATTTAAAACTGGACATCCAAAGCAGATTAGGGACTCAGGAGGTTGGAAATAATAAAATAAGGAAGAATGCCAGGTGCGGTGGCGCACACCTGTAATCCCAGCACTTGGGAGGCTGAGGCAGGAGGATCGTGAGTTCAAAGCCAGCCTCAGCAACTTAGCGAGGCTCTCAGCAACTCAGTGAGACCCTGTCTCTAAATAAAATACAAAATAGGGCTGGGGATGCGGCTCAGTGGTGGAGTGCCCCTGGGTTTAATCCCCAGTACCAAAAATAAATAAATAAATAAGGAAGAAATCCCCAGTGGCACAGCCACTGCCACAACCAGGCCAGAAGCTATGGTCAGAGTGGTCCCTCTTTGAGCATAAGGAGAGACAGGGAATTAAAGGAACTTACATTTTGGGGAGGTCCAAGGCATGTCTGGGTACAGAGTGCTTAGAGATCAAGGACATTGCTTGGCAAACCTGAAAGATGTGCTGCGCAATATCCATGTGCATGGAAAGAAGCCGCCATCTCTCCAGGTGACTGCAGAGGCCAAAGGAAGAACCCATTTTGCAGCTGTGGTGTAGGGACCAGCAGCTGAGGAAGCTGTTTCCTGGCAAACCCGAGTTTGGCCCAAAATACAGGCCCAGTTAACACACACTGCACACCATGTGCTTAAGTTGCCAGGAGAAAATCAAGCATGGAGAGAGGTTTACACAGGGGACAACTGATCTCAGAAACCCACCCTGCTCTACCCCTTCCCCTCCAATCCAAATGCTTGCAGGACCTGCTAGGAGAGATGCATCTGGCTGGGAACTTGGAAGGGCAGGGTGGAAGAAATTGTTTGGAGACTGAACCCAAGACCAGGAAACATGGGGTCCAAAGGTGATGTAGGGGGCTAAGAATTGGGTCCCCCACCACAGGAGATCCCTGGGGTACAGTCTTCCAGCATGAACCAGCAAGTACTGGGCACTAGAGGTGGCTGATTTAAAATCTAAACATGAACTGGCATTCATCAAAGAGCCTGGAGCCCACCTAAGTCTAAACCTTACCTCTAGGAACTCCACCTACAGGATTACCTCTCACATTCCAGCACTTCAGAGGGTGGAGCATCACACTCCAGAAGACGCCTAAAACTGCTGAGAAGAGAAGCTGTGAATGTTTTGAACTCCAATGGAAAGAATTCTATTTAATTTATAATTGCTTTTCAATTTTTACTTTATATATTTTTTCTCCTACCTGTTTCCCTTGATTCTCTCTTTTCTTCTGCTAATAGCCAATCTCTATTGTTCTCTCTTTCACTCATCTTTTAATTTTTTACTTCTTCTCTCCTCCTCCCTCATAATTTTCACATCCTATGTCACTTCTGTACTCTCCCTCTCCTCCATTTGAAATTATATAAACCCTTTTGCAAACTTGCTGTTTTTATTGTAGGCAATAAATGATCATATCATTTCTGTTTATTGTGATAATTAACATCATAGATGTCACAGTAGGAATTATTTGGCTTAATGCTATATATTGTTTGCATTGGTTGCTGTAATTATTTGTCTCCCCCTAAAGAGTGAAGTACTGGAAACCTCCAGGGGCACTATAATTCCATAGGGTAGAAACTATTTCCTCAGATCCATAGTGTTAGATGGGTAGACACACAAACAGCATGCAAAAACAAGGGAACGAATTGCCTCAAACAAACCAAGATACTCCAATAACAATCCATCCACACCACAGTGGAAAAAATGTCAGAGAAGGAGTTTAGAATGTACATAGTTAAGCTGATCTGCAAAGTAAAGGATAATGTAAGAGAGCAAATAAAGGCAACAAAAAATTACCTCAATAAAGCGATAAAGATCCTGAGGGGGGAAAAAACAGAAATCCTTGAAATGAAGGAAACAATAAACCAAACTAAAAATTCAATGGTAAGCATTACCAACAGACTAGACCACTTGAAAGATAGAATCTCAGGCAATAAAGAAAAAATACATAATCTTGAAAATAGAATTGACCACAGAGAGAAGATATTAAGAAACCATGAACAGAACATCCAAGAACTATGGGATAACATGAAAAGACCAAATTTAAGATTTATCAGGATAGATGAAGGCATGGGGATACAAACCAAAGGAATGCACAATATTTTCAATGAAATAATATTAGAAAATTTCCCAAACCTAAAGAATTAAATGGAAAATCAAATACAACAGACTTACAGGACCCCAAATTGACAAAATTACAACAGACCCACACCAATTCACATTATAATGAAAATGCCTAACATACAGAATAAGGATAGAATTTTGAAGGCTGCGAGAGAAAAGTATCAGATTACAAATGGGGGAATCTCAGCTGATTTCTCAATCCAGACCCTCAAAACTAGGAGGTCCTGGAATAACAAGCTTTGAAAGAAAATGGATGCCAACCAAGAATCCTATATCCAACAAAATTAAGCTTCAGATTTGAAGGTGAAATAAACAACTTCCATGATAAACGAAAGTTAAAAGAATTTGCAACTAGAAAGCCTGCACTGCAGAATATTCTCAGCAAAATATTCCATGAAGATGAAGTGAAAAAAAGAAGTGAAAGCCAGAAATGGAAGGAACTACACTAAAGGAATAGTCAATCAAAGGAGAAATTAATTCAAATTAAAAAATATAAATAAACCCAAATGACTAAGAACACAAATCATATCTCAATAATAACCTTGAACATTAATGGCCTAAACTCATCAATCAAAAGACATAGACTAGGGCTGGGGATATAGCTCAGTTGGTACAGTGCCTGCCTCGCAAGCACAAGACCCTGGGTTCAATCCCCAGCACTGCAAAAAAAAAAAAAAAAGACATAGACTGGCAGATTGGATTCTTTTAAAAAGATCCAACAATATGCTATTTCCAAGAAACTCACCTCATAGGCAAAGACATCCACAGACTAAAGATGAAAGGATGGAATAAAATATCACTCACATGGACTGTGTAAACAAGCAGGGGTTTCTGTCCTCATATCAGACAAAGTAGACTTCAAGACAAAGTTAATCAGAAGGGACAAAGAAGGACATTTCATACTGCTTAAGGGAATTATACATCAACAAGACATAACAATTGTAAATATTTATGCTCCAAACAATGGAGCATCTACATACACCAAATAAACCCTTCTCAATCTCAAGAATCAAATAGACCACAACACAATAATTCTGGGTAATTTTAACATGTCTCTGCTTCCACTGGATAGATCTTCTGAACAAAAACTGAATAAAGAAGCTATAGAAGTAAAAACTACAATTGATAATTTAGACTTAACAGACATATATAGAATATTTCATCTATCAATGACTGAATACACATTCTTCTCAGCATATTCTTCTGAGAATCTGATCTATATTAGATTCTTCTCTAATATAGACCATGTTATATAAGCTATCACATATGTTGGCATGCAGTTGTAATATTACTTAATGTATTTTTAGCATCAGGAGGATTATTTTGATAGCTCCCTTTCCATTGATATTAAATCAAATTACAGCTGTATTATTTCTTCTCTTTTTCATTTATTTCTCCTCCTATCCTTATTTTTTCCTTCCCAATACATAATTTGAAAATAATTTGATAGTTATTCTAGCTTCTGATACAAGTAATTTACGTTATAAATATTCATCTGAGTACTGTTTCATCCCAGAGATCCTGATATTTTAGCTTTTATTATCACTTAGTTCAAACCACTTTTTCTTTACTTTTCTTGTGCTTTCTTTCTTGATCTCTGAGATATTTATAAATGTGCCATTTAATTTAATTTTGAAATAGTTGATGGAGTGGGGTTCTATGTATTTTAAGGTGATTGATTTGTAATGTAACAAATCATGCAGGAAACACAGTCTGCATGATTTCAAATTTTAGAAATGTAATGGGAAAAAAACAAGAAAAGAGTTACATGAATGGATGTCTGAATCAATGGGTGGCTAGATGGATGGATGGACAGATGGTGGGATGGATAGATAGAAGATACAGAGATGTAGAAAGGTACAAAGGTAGTATAATATTACAGTTACATACTTTGGCTCTTGGGCTACCATCAGTCCAAATTTCAGCTCTACCACTTAATCTTCATCTGTATAATGGGGTCAGTAATATTCTCTTGTCCAGTTATGATTTGGATTAAATGGATTAATTCATTCAGTGTTTGATGTGGTAAGCATTCAATTAAGAGTAATTGTTTTATTTTGATAGAAAGTTTAAAACAAAACTTACATGTTAGTTTTTTGCCATTCACCAATCTTTAAGTATTTTGAGAATTTGTTGTGTAACTTTCAAACATACTTATTAGGCTTGGAGTCCCTTGAAGCAGTGATTATGTTTTCTGTTCGTCTTTTTATAGCCAGAATAGTGTCTTACACAGAGAAGAAACTTAATAAATGTTTTTTGAAATATGAATAAGAGACTACTTGCTGGATTTAACTCACAGTTGGCCTAAAGAATGCCAAAATAAATAAATAAAACTTGCCATCATTATCAACCTCTCTTCATTTTCCTTCATATCCTTCCTTCCTTTCTTCTTTCCCTCCAACTCTCTCCATTTCCTTCCTTCCTCCTTTTTAAGAAGAGTACTAAAAAACAAATAGTAGAAAATTTTACTCCTTTCACTCTAAGAACTACTAGAACTGGTTAATATTAACCAAGAATTGATAACCTTGTTCTACCTTAAAAAATACTTTTTTATTAAATAGCAGATAAATCACTACGGGGGGAACTCTCAGAGTAGGGACATTTAGGACTGGTGCTAATTCCTCTGGAATACCATCAGAGGGTGAGGTTTTCAGGAGGAAGGGTTCTAGGCCAGGTTGTAGTACTGACTACTCCTGCCTCTTCTCTTCTGGAGAGGCATGACTTCCTTAACTGGTTATTAGGCAGAGGTTCCAATGTCCTCTGAAGTTGCTCACTGTCCCCTTCCATCTGTATAATGAGCCATGTTTCTATAAGATGAATCCTGGATGACCAGCTTTGCTAGGATAACATTCAGGTGAATACAGAGTGATCGAGAGTAAAGAAGGACACCTCAATTATATTTCTCAAAAATTAGAGTGTGTGTTCTGCACGTGTACACACACACAATTCCAAAGTATAACTTAGTCCGTGTCAATATCATCTCCTACCCTTCTTCAACATATTACAACTATGCCAAGCCGATTTCTTTTTTTCTCAATGAAATATAGTTCCTACTACATTTTCCTGGGGCAATGCAGTCCCCAATATCTAAAGTTTCTATGCTTCCTCTCTCTACATAGTGAATTTCTACAATAAAGAGGACTCATTTCTCTCTGCATCATCATTCCTATATATGTTGACTAAATGAGCACTTTCTGATGCAATCTTTCATTTGCGTATCTCCCTCTTTTATTAGTCTGAGAACTGTTTGTGTATAGGGTATCTCATTTATCCCTGTATTCCTAGTGCCAGCATAGTGTGGTCTGCATGCTAATAATGCTGCTCAGTGAATATTAAAGAGGCCACATTTTTCTCATGTAGTGGTATCATACACAAGTCCTCCAATTGAACCCAAACAAGGTGGCTATTCAGTAAGGGTTTTGATAAAGAGATCAAAGGCTCCTGCTTGCAATTAGAGCCAACTCAGTTCTGATGACCATTTGACAGCCAAAATTTTCAGAGACAACTGTGCTAAGATGCTTCATAAATGGATCATGTCAGTACTAATATAAACAGTTGGTGCTCTTAAATGAGGAGAAATTGTTTGAATTACAGTGATTGCCTCATTCCTGTGAATTCCCTCAGCAGCAACACAATCTGTTCACCCAAAAGGGGCTTTTGAAAAGCATCCCACACTGCAAGGCAATGCTTGATATGATGAATAAATTCTCTCAAAAACATCTGTTAAGGTACAGCTTCTACAAGGCAAAAATGATTTCTTTAAGAGTAGTGAATTATATGGTAGTGCTTCTCTGTTAACCAAATATTGTATAACATTTCCAAATCTCATGATCTCCCCAAAGAATGTATAGCAACAGTAAGGGAAAAGGTAAAGGCAGACCAAGGTTAATATTTACCGAGTGCCAGATAATTGATGCATAGAGCTTATTATTTCACTGGCGCTAAATGCCTTATTTTGTTGCTACTTGTAATTCCTTGATTGTGCTGTTCTGTCGTCCCTTTATGACATAGATCAGATGTCATCTCTTCTAAGAACCCAGCTCCAACTCCCTTCAGGCACCTTGTATGTGTGCCTACAGCATCTCATATATAACTCTATTGCATTGCAATGCAGTTTCCCAAAGAATGTCAGTTTCTCTTATTGAACAAGGAGATCCTTGAAAATAGGGTCAATTTTTTGTATCCATCTAGCTAAATAGTAATTCCTCCTGATTTGGGGCTTGTAAATGCTTGTCAAATGAATATATGCATCTGCCCTGGTGTTCTTAGTCAGAAAGCATAAATTCCCTTTCACAGCATTTCCATGCTGTGATGTTTTATTTTATATATCAACCAGACTGGGCCATAGTTTACCCAGACATTTGGCCAAACATTATTCTGGGTGTGTCTGTGAGAGTGTTTCTAGCTGAGATTAGCATTTGAATGGATAGACTGAGGAAAATGGATTATCCTCCTAATGTGGGTGACCCTCATCCAATCAGTGGAAGGTCTGAATGGAACAAAAGGGCTAAGTAAAGTGGAATACCTCCTTTTGGACTGCCTTTAAGCTGGGACATTGTTTTTTTTTTCTGTCTCAGACTCCAACTAAACATTGGTATTTCCTGGGTCTTGAACCTCTAGACTAGAACTACACTATTAGTTTTGTTGGGTTTCTAATTTACTCACTACGAATTTTGGGATTTGTCAACCTCCACAATTACATAAGCCATTTCCTTATAACAAACTTATCTATCCTTCTATCCATTCATCCATCCATCCATCTATCCATCCATCCATCTTACTGTTTTCATTGCTCTTGAGAACCCTGACATACACATGCATTTTACTGGGATTAATTTTCTAACTTTATCCTAAATATTTTACCAAAATCACAGATTATGGATTAGGATACTTTACCAAAGGATTCTGCCCCAAATCTCTGGAGTAATAGTGCAAAAGAATGCTTTATATAGAGAAAGTTGAACAATTGGCTACATTGGAAACACAATAACTTAAGCATTCATTATTTTTATGACTCAGGCATTTGGACTTAAATGACTAGGGTACTAGTTTACTCCAACAGGAGAAAGAAAGATTTCATGTTATTCTCCTGCAGATCTAAAGAGCTTAAAAAATACTATGTTTTAAATTGCTATCTTTCTGTTCTGTCAAAGAAACATTATATGACAAATTTAGGAACTCATGTGCAACCCAGAATTCTTAATAATATTACAGTAAAATTTACATTTTATTTCACTGTACCACACAGTACACAATTTCCAGTATCAACACCCATGAGAAGTCAGATAACATAGTCACTATATGCATATTAATGAGGCTCATCTTTCCTCCTTTTTCACCTTCAAGGATATACAGAAGGGTCTAATACATCTACTTTTAAAACTGTTCTGTTTAATATCATTCAGGTTGACATCTCTTGGATGAGAAGAGAATATTCATCATCAAGGAACCCCTCCTCTTGAAATAATTTTCACCTTGACATCCTATGTAATGTATTAACTTCATCTCTCAAAATATTTTTGCTTTGTTACCTGAGGTAGATATTATTTTCCCCTCACTTATTAATCATTACCATTTGCAAGTCAAATTCAAGTTTAAAATATTTTATCTCAATAAATTTAGATAAGATTATGTGTATAAATCAAGGTTTAGCCGGGCGCCGTGGCGCACGCCTGTAATCCAAGTGACTTGGGAGGCTGAGTCAGGAGGATCGCGAGTTCAAAGCCAGCCTCAGAAACTTAGTGAGGCCCTAAGCAACTCAGTGAGACCCTGTCTCTAAATAAAATATAAAATAGGGCTGGGGATGTGGCTCAGTGGCCGAGTGTCCCTGAGTTCAATCCCTGGTTCCAAAAAAAAAAAAAAAAATCAAGGTTTGGCCACACACACAAAAAAGACACCATTCTAGGTGTGTTGAGCAGAAGGGATTTGCCATAGGGAAATTAGAGGCTTCCACAACTCCTGGAAGGGTTGTACAAAAGAAAATCAGGAAAATTGATTCAAAAAATTACAGGAGTCACAAGAATTGCCACCAATGGACTCTGATGCCTGTAGGGTTAAAATGAACAATTTGGGGACATGGGTATCTATAACCTCTGTCATCTATCATCAACTACCACTAAAAGATATTAACATTCCAAATTGTGCCCTGGTTAACAGAATAAAACTTAAACCCTGATGACAAGGGATCTGGGAGATGTAATTTCCATTCTTTCAGTCCCTGTGGTACAAGGGCAAGCTTAGAGAGGCTGGAATGTTACCCAGAATCCACAAAAGGTATTTGGTACAGTATGTGAACATGCTCAGTAAAACTCTAACATACCAAGATTGCAGAATCAAGGTTTCACTCAGTGGTGGTAATGAAAAGATCCAGGCACAAGCATTTGGCAGCAACATTGAATCATAAATGAATGAACAGAAAGAGGGGGACAGGAAAGGAGGAAAAACTAATCTCTAAGTTTGCATTGTCAAACTTACTGATGTACTAAATGGGGTCTCCATTCCACCAGAGGCAGAAAAATGACCACTGTAAAGATGGGATATTGAAGCATATATATTATTATTCCCCCTGTTGTGAGGGTAGATCCTGGAGTGACTTCCCTCATATTTCTGGTCTGGGCTCACACAAAGTTCTAGCATGCTTCCAAGGTATCAGAAGAAACCTTGAAGCATAATGCAGAAAGGTGTGCTTGAGGTGGGGCCTTGTAAATGCAAACTGAGCCTAAATTTGCTAGGAACTGTCCATCTCTGCTGCAGTTGAAATCAGAGGTAGACTTGAGCAGGTATGATGCAGGTACTAGAGGCATCTTCCTTAAAGGATCATCCAAGAGCTTCCCTTCCTCTGAACTTCATCATTGGTTTCTTCTTGAAAGAATGGCTATCTCCACTTTTTCACCTACCATTTGTTTTCAACTCACCATGATCAAATTTCAAACCCAATTAAGCTGAGTTTCTATTTGATTGAAATTAAATGATCATGTCTTAGTTTTTATGTTTGGGAGGTGTTGATATAAAGGTGGCATTTATCTTAGGCTGGATTAGGCACTTGACACTTTAAGGATCATAAAGTGTGTGCTGCAAGAATAAGTCATATTGCTTAAGTGAACAGAGGCAGGAACAGCTTTGGCAGTAGTTGAAGAAATCTAAATGCTCATCTGAGCCCTAACATCTGTTCTTCCAACCTACAAAACATGACATCAGAAGTCATTCCTTTGTGCCTTGAGGACTTCTTGTTTCCCAGAACCTCCAATTACCTTGCTAGGAAATATCTTGGGCTTTCATTAACAAATATCAGAACAGGAACAGTTAGCAGCCAGTAGAGCACAAGATGGTTAGATAAATGAGCCATGGATTCTGTGGTGGGAAAAAATGCCACCAGAGGTGATTAAGAACAGCCACTCATTACGGTTTGCCCTACTTCTCAATCAGCTATTCATCTAGCTTATGTGCCATTACCATCTCCCATAACTCTGTGAAAATGTGCTTATTTCCCTTTCATTCCTTTTCATGGTCCTTCTTTAGTCTTTTCTTTCCATAGGTAAACCACCTCTAAGGTTGGGGTTGGAGTATTGGTGGAAAACCCATTAATCATCCAGCCACTCCATTACACAGGTAATAATTTTATTCAAGTTCTTTATTTGAATAAGAGCTCAAAATAATATTAGAAGGAAAAAGACATATATCAGCAAGGACAATGCATTGTGATTGAGATATAATTAGTCAATATTAGTCAATAATATATTGATATTTTAATATAAAATTGAACAAATGATATCCAAAGGTGGGTGATTTTTCTGAGTGGTGTCAGACAGAGCCTTTCATAGCCTTCCTACTTCTTGGCTATCCGGAGCAGAACTGTGGATGCAAAATACATCAGAAGACACTGAATGTATACCTTTTCCTCCCTCTTCTACCAGACCATTGCTATTCCTCCTTCAGGGTACGCATTCATCTCTGCAAGCCTGACACTACCATCCTCCCCACTAGGGTTACTCATCCTTGGCATCCCTCATATTCAGGTTAGATGCTTCTTTGCTTTGGGGGATGCCCTGTACTGTTGCATTTAGCAGCATCCTGGCCTCTACACAGTAGATGCCCATTGACCCCTCCAGTTGTGACAATCAAAAATGTCTCCAGTTATTGCCACATATTCCCTGGGAAGGGGTTTAATAGCCTTCACTTGAGGACTACTGCAGGTTCAAGAAGTCAGTGAGCCCAAAAGGACCCCAGAAGATTCCACTGTATTGTGGAAGGTGGAGAAAGGACTGTTTGGCTAAATGTTGGTTGTCAGCACCAAATTTAGCCCATTGTCAGATGTGGTCAGAGCCTAAATCAATTACTGAAACAGAACTGAGGAGTTCTTATTTGTCACTGTAGGGGAGCATTGTTGAGCAACCCCTCCCTTTTAAAATTTATATAGATCCTTCAGCCAAAAATGTGTCTGAATAACTGAGCACTATAAACAAATCTCTGGTTACCTGAGAGAAAAATCAGCATCGATGTTGGTCCCCTGCTGTGTTCACACATCTCTTAAGCTTTCATTTTACCCTCAGCAATAACAAGCCCATTCCAGTCCACTCATGACCTGCTAATGGGATGCATTTTCATATTTATCTGCTTTCACGTTGTCTGTGGCCTCTTTGGGAACATTCTCTAATCATTTCCCACCCCTTTCGAGAACATTAGGTATTAATTCAAGCTTGTCAAATCTTATATGATATATTCCATTCAGGAGCTAATACCTCATCAACCTTACCTGGCACTGGAAAATTCAATTTCTCAAGACCCCAGCTGTTATCCTGGAGATCTTGCATATCTGTTTGGAACGACTAATAGGAAATGTTCTTGCTGAGCTCATTTTTTTTTTTTTGGAAGCTGGTAAAGTTCTATGAGTAATATGTGAAGAATACCTCAATCAATCTCCAAAAATAAAGAATATGAATCCATTCACAGTGTAGTAATATAAGTGCTTCTTTGTTATCACCATAAATAACCACAAATAATAATAAGATACATATATACAAGCTAAGCAATTATAAAAGACATTTTTACATGAAGGCTGTTGTTGCTTAATTTCAAAAAGCACAGTAAACTGTTGAGTGATCTTTGATAAGGTTGGTGGCACATCATGTTAAATATCCAGTCAATCAATTCTTTTTGTTTTCGTTGCTACCCATGTTGAAAAGCCAATCCCTAGAGATACACTGTAGCAAATAAAATTAAAACTTCCACAGCTCATTTTAGATGACCAAAATAATCTCTTTGCCACATCAGAATGCTCCAGAGTTTTCTGCATTAAGCACCGGTTATGAAAACATTCAACTTCATCATTTCATCTGAAGACAGGAAGACCATGATCATATATACTGTAGTAGCAGGTTAATAACTACAGTAATTTCAAAGAAGTGATGATTATAAAAGATATTTCAGAATATTTATGACAACTGTAATCTGGTGTAAAAATCTCTGTTATATAAACGGTAAAGTTATAAGTACCACTAAGACTATTGTGATTGCCTGCATTTCTAATGGAAAGAAATGCTTGATTTCAGCTAGAGGTCACTTAAAATAAGATGCTTTAAAGTTTAAATTTATGGGACTCATAGATTCTGTCCATAGACTTACAGGTTAAAGAATCCCTATTCTGTGACTAATATATTCTAGTGCAACACAAAGGGAACTCAAGGCAGAGAGTTATAAAACATTTGAAGACCTTGGAATTCAGATTTCCACTCAGCATCTGCCAGTTACCTCTTTGATATCATCTTCTAAGTTTCCCCATCATTCATTCAGTCTTGCCTTCAGAAACTCCCTTGTTTTTCTCTGAATAAGGTCAAGCCTAAAGGCCTTTGCACTGGCTGATCTCCATGTCAGTGCAGAAGAGAAAAATCTGCCCAAAGATTTCTTCAAAGCTAAATCTGTAACTGCCTTGAGATTTTGACCTGCTGTTTAGAATTGCAATTTAGAATTCGGAGTTGTTACTTAGAATTGCAATCTGTGCTCCAAGAGTTAATTGCAGCATGCTTGAAATTAGCCTAAGTTGTTCTGTTGAAATGAGAAATATCCCTATATGGTACTGACCCCTGACCAAGATATGAAGCCTATTGAAGCCTATTGAAGCCTATATGAAGCTGTGTAACCATGAGTTTGGGGGAGGTTTGTACCAAATTGTTAGCATTGTTTATTGATAACAATAAGATTGATGATCTGAACCAGGTTAGGGTGAAACTCTCAGAAATCTCAGCTGTTAAGACTGGTTATGTAGCAGGAATATGCATCAAATAACCAGCAAAATAGTTTTTTAAAACTAGCCAAAACTCCATTTTGTGTTCTCTGGTACCAAGTACACATGCATGGCTCCTGGTTGAAAAGCAAGAATATGGCCCTTACAGAAGGAAGATCGTACATACCTACCCTGACCTCTCCAGATTCCTCACTCAAGATAGCCTTTGGCTGTGATGTATATCCTTTTCTTAAGGCTCTTTCTTGACCACATAATTTTCCTGTAATAAACTCCAGAATTTTAAGCACTGTCATTTAGGGTCCAGTGAGCCTTCAGCAATCAGCTCCTGCTTAACTGCCACCATTATTAGAGCAAAATTCCTACCCCAAAATCTCCCTCCTCCTTGTCTCCAGTTTACTTGTCTTCATTGTGCTTATTATTATTTGACATACTATGTATTTTACTTATTTTATTCATCACATTGCGTATTTACTTGTTAATACTTTGTTACTTTTTGTCATCTTCCCACTGACAGATTCTATGAGTGTGGGGTTTCTGGTTTATTTTATTTTACCACAGTATCTACATTGTCTGGACCATAGCAGACTTTCTACAAATATTCAATGAATAAATGAATGAATTGAAGAAAGATGCAGAGTAGAAAAATCACTTAGAGTTCAAGGCTATTTTGGCTCAGCTCTAAGGCTAAAAATCAATACACAGAAGCTTAGAAAGATGGACAATGATAAAGAGTGTGTTCACCTGCTGATTATACTCAAGTCAGTTATCATAAGGGACAGAGATGTTAACTGACAGCCGGCTGCAATAGGAATTGATGCGCATAATCTACATTGACTCAAAGACCAAAAAACTGATGTCCATGAAAGGCTGCAAGTGGCTAAGAGATTCTTTTTCTGACAGCTATTTCAGCATCCAAAGGCAATCAGAATCACCGAGGTGTAGCATCTCTTTGAGTTTCCCTAATACTTCCAAAAGGTTTTGTTTTTCAGGGACTTTGCTCAAGGAGTGGGAGAACAACATGGCTGCAGTTGGCAGGCACCACAGGGTTTCTCAGCCAGGGACATTAGCAGGGAAATTTGGGAATCAAAAAGTTTGTTGGTGAGCTGCTTTGATGGACCACTGACTCAGAGGTTTGGCTTCTCATCATTGGAAACATTAATTTGTAAATGCCCCCATTTGGACTGCTGCTCTAGAAAATACAGATTAACTTTGAGTGCTGCCCAGTTGAACAATAACAAAGTCCTTCCTTGCTATAGAGCATGATTTCCAAATGATGATTGTGTATCAGAATCATCTGAAGTTTTTAAGAATGCAGGGTCTGGGGGCCAGAGGTTTAGCTCAGTGCTAGACTGCTTGCCTAGCATGTGTGAGGCCCTGGGTTCAATTAGTAGCACTGCAAAAATATCAAACATATATGCCCTTCCTCTCCACTCCCCACCATATCTAGGATTCTAAATCATTAGGTCTGAGATAGGATCTGGAGAATCAGTATTTTTTGAATTTCTGTGTGTAATTTTACAGTTTGAGAACATCTGCTCTGAACTGTATTACAAAGGATTAGTGAATTCAAAAGTGATTGGTAATTTCAATGAGCAAATTATATTCATTTCTTTTGAATTATAGGGAAAAAACATTTTTAACTGTCAAGGCGGTGAAATCCTTTCAGAGGAGACTATGCAATTTGCTCAAGGCTTGGTAAGTTTGCTGACATCTTGTTCCTGTCTTCCATTCTTTGTCCTATTGTTTAAACTTCCAGAAAGAAGGTAGAAAAGATGAAGAGTAAAATACATAACATTATAGGTTTGCTTTTGAGTTGGTTAGGAAGAAGCTGGCACCTGTTATTCATAAATTGTTGGGAAGAAAGAAAAGAGTCAGGTGGCACATGATTTGCCCAAGAGCGAAATAGCTAATAACTGGAAGACCTTAGATAGAAACAAGGTCTTTCCCCCAATATTCCACTCCCGACCCCAAAACAAAGTTCTTTCCACAATTCTGTACTGCCACAATGAAAGAGTGAAATAGTAGGAGGTCACACACAATACATCTAGAGTGACCAAATACTCATTAAATTAAATAGCCTCATCTTCGGCTTGTGTTTAAGCCATAAAGGTGAGGCACAGTTGAAAGGGACATCACCAAAATGTCTTCCTTGCATCCCACCAGCCAATACTCTTCTAAAGCAACTGACAGGAGCCAATATCATTGTGTATGGCCTAACTAGAGGACAGTCATATCTGGAGCCAGCAGATATTAGCTTCTAAAATCTGGCTGTGTGAATTTTTTCCAAAATTCTGCATTCAATGACATCATATTGGTAGCTTGAAATTGGTCATTGTGGGTATATTTATACCACAGAAATTGTCAAACACTACAAATCAAATCTTTATATTTCCTGGAATTTTGGATGTTAGATATTTTACCAGCATCAAAGGTTATTGTCCAGGCAAAAATAGACAAACTAAAATGTCATCGTGTTGTTACTACGTAGTCAGGCTAAGTATTTTTTTTTTTTTAGTTTTTATTAAAGTGGATCTTCTATATTGAGAGCAGTCATATGCCAAATATTGCCCTGCTATTCCACACTGAGGGGAAAACAAGCCTCCTCACTAATTTCTGAGTCATTCTTTTTGTGACTAAGAAAGTAGTTCAGAGAAGCTCATTATTCTATGACTTTCCACTTAAAGAGGGACCTCTGCCCACTATGACAAGGCTAAGAAGATGAAAGCTTACAGAAAAAGTGATTTTTTTTGATAACTTCTTCCAACATAATACAGCTGGAAGTTTCATGTCAGACTAAAGTTTCCTCTCTCCTAAAGTAGCTGTCTTCAGTACTGACCTAGAATGGAAATCATACGAGACACAGAAATTCACAGCCCAAGGAAAATGATCTGCCAGCTTCATTTAACAATCAATTTGGCATCACCACCACTGGTGGGGATCCACTGTAGAACATCTGCCTTCGATCCACAGATTATTGAACTAAAGACATAAAATTACTTATTCATTAATCAGGGGGAAAAGAGTCACCATTGGTCAGGCAAGGGAAAGAGAATACATTTAAAGCCTTAGAACCTGAGACATCAGGAATCCTGCTGGCCCATTTTTCCAAATCTCTAGTGTAGCATCTTCTCCATAGCTGGCACTGGTATATGTTTAGTTCTTCCTTTCTTCTGCTTAATTCCCCAAACATCAGAGTGCATTTTCATTAAACCAAACCATAATAGTTAATTTGAATTGTCAGCTTGATTGGATTAAGAGATGCCTAAGATTGAGAGGCTCCTGGGTGTGTCAATGAGGGTGTATCTAGGAATGACTGTCATGTGGGAGAGCGAACTAAGTATGAGCAGCACCATCCAATAGGATGGTGGCTTGTATGGAATAAAAGCTAGAAGAATGAGGAAGCAGCAGCAGATGGAAGTCTATTCTTCTTGAATAGGTTCTTTGTGGGTTTTGTTTTTGTTTTTGTTTTTGTTTTTGTTTTGAACCAGGGATTGAACTCAGGGACTCTTGACCACTGAGCCACATCCCCAGCCCTATTTTGTATTTTGTTTAGAGACAGGGTCTCACTGAGTTGCTTAGGGCCTCGCTAAGTTGCTGAGGCTGGTTTTGAACTCGCGATCCTCCTGACTCAGCCTCCCAAGTCGCTTGGATTACAGGCATGTGCCACCACGCCCAGCTTTGAATAGGTTCTTGATTGCTGCCGAGATCAGACTTTTGCTTCTTCACTCTTCCAAAGTGGACTCTGCCAATGATTCTCCAGGCAGTTTCCAGAAGTCTTCGGTCTTGGACTAGGGTAGCATCATTGATCCCTCTTGTTCTGAGGCTTCAGCCTCTTGGACTGAACAACTACTAGTTCCTCCAGCTCTCCAGCCTGCAGATGGCCATTGTGGACTATCCAGCTTCTGGTTGTGTAAGTCAATCTAAAAAAAAAATTCCCTTTTTATAATCATACTTCCTGTTCATTCTGTTCCTCTAGAGAACCCTGACTAATACACAAACCAACAAAGGAAGTAATGGAATCAAAAGAACTTATTAATGAACCAAAGAGCACAACAGGGATTGTTTCCATCACTAACTATTGGCATCTATGGGCTGTGCAGGAAATTTTTTAAAGAATCCATCATTATCAGTTAGTTCCAACAGACAGTCACATTCGAAATACACTTCTACAAACACCACAGTTAATGTCTATTCTGGAAAATGCAGAAAGTAAAATGGCCAACATGATATTTCTAGTTAATAAAATCTTCCAAGAAAATCATTTGCACCCCAAACCCTCATTCTTAACTTCAAGGAATCCCTAGACTTTCCTTAGATGACAATTGACTCCAGTAACCCTTACTATTCAAACATTAGTCTGGACAAGTATATCTGTTGCAGACTGTTTACCTATTGACTGTTTCAGTTGGGTTCCTGCCATCAGTGGTCTCCAAAGAGTTAAGATTGATTTGCATTTGTGCTGCTCCCTCAATATTCTTTTCTTTCTATGACAAAGGGAATAAAAGACTACTGTCCTTGGGAACACATCCTGCCTGAAATCCTGGAAGAGACATGCCAGCAAATTCACTTATGACCAAGAACTCTACTCCAGCTAGTTTAGATAAAAGATAAAGATCTCATGGGACAGGGAATTGTATAGATTCCAAGTTCCAGGAGAAGCAGAAATAAAGAAGATAGTTTCAAGAAGTCTAATGATAGCCATACAGGAACACTTACTCTATAGTCCCATCATTAATTTAACTCAATTGCCCATTCTCTTGAGTGACTGTATCACTTGATTTGAATCTTCCAGATAAGGAATGTGAGTGACCACTGGCAGTCCTATAGATTCACTACCCTGGGAATGCTGTCCAGGCCTGTCTCATTAGACAGTAAGCAAAGCCATGTATACATGGACAATTTCCCATTCTCAGGACTAACTACAGGGAACAAGATACAGTAGAACAAGAAAATGGAGGAGGAAGACAAATCCACTAGCATTTTTACTCAGTACTCTAACAAGCCAAAGAGTGTCATAGCCTGAAGTTAATTTTTTTAATGAATAATGATTAGGATTTGCACATTATGAAATTTACCTTTGTAAATTGATTATCTAAGCTGACTTGGACTTAAAAGGAAAAATATATCCATCCATGTACAAAGCTAAAGCAGTCAGTCATTCTGTCATCTAATAAGTTGATTCGCTGTGGAAAAAAATCAATTGCATGAAAATGGTTGATCTGGTGACCTAGAGCAGACCCAGACTGAAAGGTACAGAGGATCTGACATTTGTGTGTCAAGAAAAATCATCATAATATTAATTGTGCTTACATCTCACTGTGAGGTTAATATTTTTGCTCTTCATTGCTAATTCAGGATCAGAGGTCAGAAATTTTTTTTCTGTGAAGGACCTGATAATAAAAAAGTTAGATTTTTCAGGCCATGTTATCTCTGTTGCAATTACTCAACTCCATAGTAATGCCAAGGCAGCCATAGACAATATGGACATGATGGGTGTAGCTGTGTTCTGGTAAATTTTTATTTACAAAACAGAAGGCAAGGTGGAGTTGGTCTGCTAACCATTGTTTGCCAACCTGTTTCTGATCATTTCTTTTCCTCTCCCTCAAAACCTAACTCTTTTAAATATATACCAGCAGAGACTACAATCCATCACTCCGTTTTGTTGTGATCATCAAGAAATGTCTGATTTTTAGACCTAACTCTCCATTTTCCTCCTAATCTTTTATATTTGTCATTGTTCTTGGCAACTTTTCTACTCATGGAGAAGAGAATTCACCCTACATCCTAGATTCTCTGTCCCTTGAAGTCTTCGCCTCCAATGACCTTTTCTTCTATTCAGTTCTCTCACTTTCCCCTGTAGGCTGTCATCTGCAATAACCAAACTACCTCTAAAATCTTGCCTTCAAGGTTCTCACTAACCATCAATGCTCCTCCTCTAATTATCTCACTCTAGTTCTCCAGACACCAGTAGTTTCTTGGCATCCTGATATCACTCCCAGAGACATCACCAGGGAATCTGAAAGGACTTCCAATCTATTGGAATCTTTTTCATTGTCCACCAGCCTTGCCTTCCCAGTCTTCCTATCCTTCCTTGACCAGTTCAGACAACAATCATACCCTTGTGCACTGCCATTAATTTCAGTCACTTTCCCAGTTCTTCACCTCTGTCACAGCAGCACTTGAGCATTGAGTGTGGCTGGAGGGAAAACACAACTATGACCACAGATCTCATGAGGGTGTTGAACATACCTAACAGTCTTACCACATTTCTAGAAGAAGTTAATTTTCCCTTTCTTGGAGACAACCAGTTTACATCTTTTCTGTTCTTTAACCCCGAAAGTCACCTCTGTCAAGTTGGACTTGGGCAGCTACAGGGGAGGAAGCAGAAAAACACCTGACAGCTCACTGCAAGCACAAAGAGCAAGGCAGCATGCCAGAGGTGACCAATCAGATGCAGACCTGCTGACCCTGATGTCCATCTTGGTCCACCTTTTTCTGGGCAGGACCCCTAGCCCCTTCCTCCGTATAAACACCCTGAGCAGCCAAAGTCATGTGCAATTTCTTCCGACTCTCCCACCCCGACTTTCACCCTAGAGGGCTGGGGATCTTGCCCAGGAATGCAAACTCTAATAAAGCTTAATTTGTCTACTTTTGTCTGACTCTGGTTTGGTCACCCATCCTGGCAAGTTTACATTTGGTGCTGAAACCCGGGAAGGAAATAAAGGCCCAGAGTGGGCAGGCAAAACAGAATAGGTAGCCCCTGTGTCCACAGGGAAAGTTATGGACTTACCCACTACCTGGAGCGTTACCCTGGGCTTGGCGAGATTGATGGGGTCCCTCGAGTTCCAGCAGTTCCGGGGAAGGGATTGCCTGGATTGCCTGGCTGGTCACACCCCCACGTAGAGGCGCTAGAGAGTGACCAGCCATAGGACAGTCACTCTTCCAATGTCCTGCTTATTTGCAGGTAGAACAAGGCCTGGTTGGAGACTGTGGTTTTGGGCATTCGAGCCCAGTGACCTTCGCATCCACACTTGAAGCAAGCCCCTGGCAGAGAGGATAACTGGTCCCCCTTTGAAGTTCTTGCTGGAGCCACAGGCCGCAGGGCAGCTACCAGGAATTGGGATTGGAGTATTACCCTTTTCTGTAAATGAGCCTGCCTGGCCAATTCAGCTGATTCCTCTCGGGCATTATAGAGTTTAAAGGCCATGTTTACCAGATCTCGGATAGGGGTTTGAAGGTCCTCCTCAGCTCATTTGAGCTTTTTCCTTATATCAAAGGCCAATTTTGAAATGAGATGGGTTGCTAGCACTATAGCCCCTGAGGGAGATTCAGGGTCCAGTTTAGTATATCTAGTAAGGCCCTCTGTAAGGTGGTTAAGGAATAAAGCTGTTTCTGGTTAACTGGGAAATAGAAAATATCTAAGTTTGTACTTCCCTGAGCTCAGAAACATTTGTGTTGCAGAGTTGAAGGTTCCCTAAAAATAGGCACTTTCTGCATGGAATACTCAGTTTCTTGTTTGCATTTCTGCAAATCACTGAGGGGATTGTGCTAGATTTTCCAGAGTTGAAAGGGAGAGAGCACTAACATAGGGAGACATTAATTCCCCAAGACTAAAAGGGAACTGTGGTTTTGAGGTGGGTCCCAGAAGCAGATACTCATGTCTCCTTTCCACACAACAACTTGCAGAGGTGGCATAGGATTGAGAGGGATCTCTCTAGGAAAGCCAAGTCTCATCCTCAGCCTGAGCATTAGGTTGCATGGCTGCCTCAGAGACTTCTGCCTCCAAGGAACTACATGAGCCTTAACAACAAACATCACCAGTGACCAGAGGTCCTTTCTTGCTTGTCCTGGGAAACATAAGGCCCTTGAGATCTCTGCTTTACCCTTCAATGGGGTCTGTATTTTGACTGATGTTGAATCTCTAGTCAGGCTAATGATGGTTCAGGACCAAGTAAATTCATTTCAGAAAACTAAACGAAATAAGGCATTCTTTATATCCTATGTTGAAAAATAAGACATAGACCCACTACATCTGATTCTGAACAATGCAACTTAAAGGAATAAATTTTTGCTGGTGGTTTTCTGGTGCATTCTAATTTAAGTGAAATGGACAAAATGTGAATTCAATGAAAAGCAGGGTGATATCCTCAGTCTTCTTGGTCATAACCAAATATTTGCAATGCAAATACCTAGGCTTCCAACTATGATACAACAGAGGTGTCTTCTTGAACTTCTGAAGCTCAAACACTGAGGATATCACATTAAAATTCCTGCACAAGCCTGTGGAACCATCTGATTTCATGTACTCAAAAAAAGGAAGAAAAAAGAAAAAACACCCTAAGCTTTTCAAAAAGGGCATAGAAAGTTAGAAAATCTCATATCGCCAAGAGTGAGCAAAGCGGCCTTGGGTGGGGAAGAAAGTGAGTGGAAATCAATTTTACTTGCTTCGGTCTCACAATGGATTTTGCAAAGTAAAGGGTAGAAAATCAATCTTGTCAAATCAGTGAGAATTTATACACTTGAAGGAGTCTAAAGGTCTTGGGGAGTGTATTAGGCAGTAGAATGTTCTTGTCCTCTATCACATTGTGGAGACTACAGCATGATGGTTGAACTCTTTTCTGTACTGAGAGGACTGTGACAAGGATTTTTGCCATGTCTCTCAAGATAAGCCCAAGGCAGCAGCCAAATCTGAGATTGCCTTCTTCAGTCCTAGCCCAAACACTTTGAAGGGCAGGACAGGAATTAGACATAGGAAGCCCTCAGTGTGCCTGTTCTTCACTCACCAGAACAAGCCTCCAGATTGCATCTGACAGAAGGCCCTTTATCTTGCCTCTGAAGGTATGTGCCTCTGACATTTGAAGGTGGTTTGGGGGCCATCTGATAAGATTGGCCTCCTTTGGGCATAGGGTAAGTCCATGCCAAACTTAATAGGAACTGGTCACTCCCAGTGACATCACCAGGGAATTTGAAAGAAAAACAGGATATGGAAGCTGGGTTTTGAGTCGAAAGTAGGCCCTGTCCTTCTCTGAGCTTCATTCTCCCAGATGTGGAGACAAATGCTGAAGAGATGTCAGAAAAGGCAAGGAACTGATGTCTTCTGACCCAAGGAAGATGGTCAAGATCTACGCCAGGAGGTGACCTGTAGCAAACTTAGCTGCATTTTGTAAGCATGTTACTCAGCTTCCCTTCTGGTTTCCATAAACTATAGAGAATCCTCTTGCAAAATATCTGCCTAGTTGTAACTGACCTACAAATATGTACAAAAGTGTCATGAAGGACCGCATAAGAGAGAACAGCACTCTACTACCACATCTGACTCCCTAAGCAGGCATGCCAGTGGCCTTAAACTGGTAAGAAGGCCCCAAAAGGAGTGGAGTCAAAGCTGATAAGTCCCACTTCCTGGCCTCATGTGGGCCTTCATTCTTCAGCACCAAATCTGATGAAGTAGGTTTGACGTGATTAAAGGAAGCATGTGGTCCCTTGACAGAAGTTGAATGAACTTAAAGAAATCACTTGACTTCTCCGTGCCTTGGTTTCTTTAGGTGTATAATGGATATAACAGTACCTGTATCATAGAGTGTCATGAGTGTTAAATGGGTTGATGTTTGTGAATTCTTAGAGTCATGCCAACATGGAGTCATAGATGAAGCACCATATACATATCTCATGAAATAGCAAAGACAATCATTATTATGTTATTATATATTGAACTTCAGACAAATGAACACAAAAATTGATGACTATTAGCCATTAAAAAGTATGGTAGGAAGAATTCTAAGATACCCCCAAAATTCTATGGCTCTGATGTATATACTTCTTCTGCCGGTTATTCAAACACTAATATAGGTTCTCCTTTGAAGAAATTTTGTAGATGTAATGAAGGTCCCAAATCAGTTGACATTAAGGTCAGGGTATTATCCACTATGCCTGACCCATCAAGCATGATGTTTAGAAGTAGAGGGTTTTTTCCACATGGTCACAGAATAGGAAGTCAAGAAGATGCATTCCATCTGGCCTGGAAGAAATTAAACATTTATGCTATGAACTTCCTATGGAAGCAGTCACATAGTGAGGAATTGGGTGGTCTCCAGATGCTGAGAGCAGCCCCTGACTGACAGCTAGCAGTAAGACCGGGGCCTCAGTTCAACAACCACAAGGAACTGATTTCTACCAACAAGTAAGTGAGCTTGGAAAAAGTTCTGTGAGCCCCAGATAAAAATCTTTGAACTGACCAACATCTTGATGTCAATCCTGTGAGAGCCTGAACAGAGAATCCAGCCACCATATGCCTAAAATTCTGACCTACAGAAACTGTGATATGATTAATTTGTGTTAAGTCACTAAATGTGTGATCATTTGTTACTCAGAAACAGAAAACTAGTATGGCAGGAAAGAAAGACAAATAAAGAGACAAAAAACAAAAACCTACACAAGTTCATGAGCAATTCAGTGTTGTCCTAAGCCCAGATAGCTTCTCCTCTGCCCTACCACATTAGGAAAAGATTTTCCCAGTATCACTGAAAAAGTTGGTCTAAAACATTCTCAGTTCAGAAAAAGAGAGGTTCATTTGCCATGCCAACTTGATCTCCTGGGAAGGTTTATTCTGTACCCACCAATACCACTGGTAGCACAAGGCTAACTCATCCCTAAAGGCAGCAAGTTTGGGGTCTCTGTCTGGCTCATATGATTAGGGAACGGTCTGTGTGGTGTCTAGGCCTAAACTTGGCACAATCTCCCAGTGTCACATTGGAACCTTTGACCTACAGACTTGCATCTGGCTCAACTTTTCAAGAACTACTTAGGAAATCAGGCAGGGGGCTTTTAGGGCCCAGAGGCCAGAACTTTGGGACTGACTGGAAAAAAAACGGAAGGTATAGTTTGTAATGGTTAAGAGCTCTGGCTTCTGCATTGAACTCTGTTTTTACCATCTACTAATTGTGTGCCTTTTTGCAAGTGCCTTAACCCCTCTTCACTCCCATCTGTGAAATGGGGATAGGAGTTGTAAGGAGGCTTGCAATTCACTAATGCATCACACCTAGCTTTTAGCAAGCCATCTAAAATGGGATCTGTTACTTAGTTGCTTTTGATGCTGACCTGGTCTTACACTGAAGCCCTACTGCTGGGCTTTTATCATTATAAAGGCCCAACCCTGTGCCCCAGAATAGATAGCTAAGCACATCTTGATCCCTTGTTAAGGAGCTCCTAGTGTCTGGTCAATGACTGATCACTCCAGCCTGGTACATGGAGTATCAGACCATGTCAATCAGTCCTTTACAAACCCAGAATAAAAAATCATCATACTTCCCTGGTCCCTTTCTCTCATTTTCTTCTTTTATCATAACCTGCATTGTGCTAGCAATGTGCACCATCTAGTCAGTGTTTCTACTGAAAAAAAAAACAAGCAAAATGTAACATAATGGCAATATGAGACTAGTCTATAAAATATGTAAGTTTGCAATCTAAAAACAGACAAAATGGTTACCATTTTTAAAAGATGGTTTCATGAGGCTAAGTTTACATCCATCATCCATGAAGATAGGGTCTATTAAATGTTACTTAACCGACTTTGATGATACAATTTGAGGTTTTGCCACACTAGGATGACAAAGCATTCAAAGGTGTATGTCACTTACAAATATAAAAACATCTAGACTCATAAAATATGCTATTTAAATAGACTCTTCTTTCTGAGCATTGCTAAATGAGGTAACTTGAAATTTCCCTAAATTGCAATGAATGAGGTGGTTATGGCATTTTTCCCTTTTGTGAGGATGACCATCTATTATATGGATTTGCAAATTGGTTAATTGCCTGGAATACGTAAGAAGAAAAATGCTGTTCTAGTAATTCTGTTACAATCATGAATTAAACTCAGTGGATTTAGCTGAGGGAAGATTAACATAAGCCAGGGTCTGTCTGATACATTCTATATGAAAAAAAAAACAGGCTATTTTTTAAACTGATGTTTTCAAAAAGAAAACTATAGCAAAATGTCTACAACTCCTTATCCCCTGGCAAAAGATTTCTTGGCTAGAGTGTAAGATTTAGGAAGTGAAAAATGTTCATTGTTGTCACCCTGGTGTGCCTAGAATAGTATGTGGCAGAGACACAGGCACTCACTAGAAAGTTCCTAAATAAATGAACTCAACAAATTAATGAAATGAAACTAATTATCAAGTGGCAGGATACTGATGTTCATTAGCTGTCTGAATTCCAAGCACTAAATATATGATCAAATTAAGAAAAAAACAAACAGAAGGAAGTAAGGTTCTGTAGTCACATTTGAATTACTGGGTACTTTGGAAAAGAAACAAACCTGGTGTCAGTGGAATCTATCGCCACAAAGTTTTCATTCCTGAATGGAAATTTCCAGAGCCTCTGTTGTAAACCATTTTATGATGGATCTCTTCTTTTTACGGGAAGCAACCCTTTTGCTTGTTATCACGTGACAAGAGCGCCACCTTCTGGGAGAACTAGTTGAGCATTTTAGGATATTCTGGAGATTTTTTTTTCACATAGCAAATTAAATTTAGAATCACAGAAAAAAACGTATTGGAAATATCTTTAAAGATCACCTAAGCCATGTGTCATCTTACAAGTACAGACTTGCCTTCAGTAGTTATGGTATTTTCTTTCTTTCTATTGATGTAAGAGAACCTCAAATTCATCTCTCAGATGCAACTAAAACTACAATCATCAGTGCTAAACTATATCACAGGTTTCCCATAAATCTGAAACTGTAAAGCAGTTAAAATCCATTCATTGAACATCTAAAGAGCGCTGTCCTGTAGAGATTTCTGCACTGATCTGTATCTATCTATGCAGTTTAATATAGTAAGTCACTAGCCAAGTGTGGATATTAAAATGTGGCTAATAACATTCGGGAACAGGCTTTTCAATTTTACCTAATTTTTTTTTTTTTTGGTACCAGGAATTGAACTCAGGGATGCTTGACCACTGAGCCACATCCCAGGCCTATCTTGTATTTTATTTAGAGACAGGGTCTCACTGAGTTGCTTAATGCCTCACTTTTTGCTGAGGCTGGCTTTGAACTCACGACCCCCCTACCTCAGCCTCCCAAGCGGCTGGGATTACAGGCATGCACCACTGTACCCGGCTTAATATTACCTAATTTTAAATAATTTATATTTTTTTGATTAGTCACATATGGGTAGTGCAGGGTTTCTCAACCTGGGCACTGTTTACATTTGGGACTGGATAATTCTTTGTGGTAATATGAGGGGATGTCCCATATATTGTAGGATGTTAGCAGCATCCCTGGCCTCTACATGTTCTATGCCTGCAGCATGACCTCTCAGTTGGAACAACCACAAATGTCTTCAGACTACCCAATGTTCTCTGTATGGGGAGCAAAAATCACCATAGTTGAGAACCACTGGACTTGTGGCTACTGTATTGGACAGCACAAGTCTAGAGCATACTCGACATGTATATGACATTTTGGTTGAGAAAAAGAATTTGCCCCTACACTCCACTAGGGTGTCCTAGTAGTTTTGTCATAGTAACAGGAAAAATTAAAAAAAATAGATAATAAAGAAATGTTTTATCCTCTCATATCACAGAGATAGAGCCAAGGCACTAATGTTGGAAAATTCTACCTCAGTCAAAATTACCCAGGTTCACATAAGAAAACCTATATTTTAATCTGGTTCCTCTCTACTTGATCTCCCTGAGTTTTGGTGTATTACCTTGGAAAAGTAGTGAATAGTGCCCACCTGGTAGGTTTTCCATGAAGGCTAAATTAAATGATGTATTAAATGTTCCTTCCTTAGCACTTGGCATGTAGTAGATGTTTAAAACAGTAGCCATTATTTCAGACACTCTTTCAAGTGCGGGCAGGGGCATTTTCATGCCTTCCAACCAAAAATATAAAGTACCTAATGTGTTTCTATTTAAAAAAAAAAAAAAGACTAGCCAAGCTCTATAAACCTAACTTTATTTTAAATTTCAGTGGCCATAACATTCAATGTTATCCTGTTGTTTTTTAATCCGCTCCCTTGACACAATTAAAGGTGTAGAAGAAACCGTTTCAGATCCTCTGGGAGAACGAGTCCAGTTATCTTATGATGCTGCTGGATTCCAAAGCACTTCCGGATTCTCAGGCGGCATAACTGCATCAAAGAAGGGGGCCCTGGGGAAAGATCACAAGAGAAGTCACACTGGCTTCATTAATCTAAGACTGCCTTTCCATTCCTTCTTTTAAGCATATAAGATACTATATTGTTATAAGTAAATAATATGGTACTGTTTAAGACTATTTTCTGGTTTTTGTGGAAGGCATTTTTAGGCCATGTTCTCTCTTTTCTGGTATCTAACTGAAATAAGCTCATTGGGTTTTAATTTAGAACAGCGCAAGAAATTTAAAGCTTAGCCTTACTAACAAAAGCTTAAGAAAACTCATTTGGGAATTATGCAGCTTCACAAAAATTCTGATAATGAAAATAAAAATCACATTTAATGGGAATGTTGTCTTTTACCTTTAAAATAAGATAATATTTCTAGATGCAAGCATGTCTTTTTTTATCATTTTAGCAATGTATAAGATACTCAAATAAAATGAGCTATCAGTGAATGATAAGTGTATACTATCTTATTAAGTCATATTTGCTTTCATATTCTGTATTCATAGATATCACAAAGGTAAAAAGTGCACTAGCATCAACCTTGCCTGGGGAACATCCAAGAGTTTTACATTTTAGGATGGTGGCTTTCAACAGGGGACAGGTGGGGTAAGGGAAGAAGTACCTGCTTCCCAGGGGACATTGTGCAATGTCTGAAGCCATTTTTGATTATCACAGCTTGGATAAAGTGTTAGTGGCATCTAATGAGTAGAGAGCCAGGGATGCTACTAAATATCCTGCAGTGTACAGGCCAGCTCCCAACTGGCCCAAACTGTCAATAATGCCAATGTTGAAAATCCCTGTTATAGGATAAAAAGATAGGGAATGATTTCCTACCCCATCCCCACTCTCTGCATCAAATTGTAATGGAAATTCTCTTTGGGTTTTTTTTTAAGAAAAGGAAAACTATGTACCCTCAAAAACTCCATAGGGGATCTTTAAACTATATGACGTTGGGCCCCATCTCAGAAATGTTGCTTCAATGATTGTTGGCTAAGGTTTGTGCTGTGAGGGGCAACTGGATTTTTTAAAGGCATGGGCCCTGGATCATTTTATTGTGCAACTACAGTTGAAGATACAATTGAAAGAATACTGTGGTCTCTACTTTCCCATAGCCTCACCACAAGCTACAGGGTAAACTGAGTTACACATCTCTCAGGTGATGGAGAACAAGGAGAGGTGGAAATAGACAAATATAATTTTAAAAATGAACTCAAGATTTAAGACGGGCCCTAACAGCACTTTAAGTAGGGCCCTGTTGGAATTTAGGGCATCTTCCAGATTATATCTTAAAATCTAACAGACTGCAAGAAGTAGACTGTCAGAAAATAGAACTTAATCTAATCTCATAAAGGATTCTCAAAGGATGTGATTAATCACGTGTGCTAGTTACACTGTCAGGGGCAACTGTCAGGAGATAATGATAAAAACATTACGAAGAACAAGACCTCAGAGCAAGTCCAATAGAGGGTAATGAAAAGCATGACATCAGAGTAAGGTCAATGTAACTACTGATGACAACACAATAGCTGCTGACTAAGAAATCTAAACAGAAACTTCTCAAAAGAAGAAACACAAGTGACCAACAAATATTTGAAAAAATACTCACCATCTCTAGCAATCCAGGAAATGCAAATCAAAACTACACTAAGATTTCATCTCACTCCTGTCAGAATGGCAATTATCAAGAATACAAGCAACAATAAAAGCTGGCAAGGTTGTGGGGAGAAAGAATCATCTATATATTGTTGGTGGGACTGCAGACTAGTATGAGAAAGCAGTATGGAGGTTCCTCAAAAAACTGGGATGGAACCACCACATGACCCAACTATCCCACTCCTTGATAATTACCTAAAAGATCTAAAATGAGCATACTTCAGCGATACAGCCACCTCAATGTTTATAGCAGCACAACTGACAATAGTTAAATTATGGAATCAATCTAGGTGCCCCTCAATAGATGCATAGATTAAGAAATTGTGGCATACACACACACACACACACACACACACACACACACATACACACACAACGGAGTTCTACTCAGCCATAAAAAAAGAATGAAATTATGGCATTTTCAGGTAAATGGATGGAAATGGAGAACATCATGCTAAAGTGAAATTAGCCAGACTCAGAAATTCAACTGTCAAATGTTTTCTCTGTGTGCAGAAGCTAGAGTAAAATAAAGGAAAGCAGGAGGGAAGGGTAGGATAACATAAAGAACCATTCAAGCCGGGTGTGGTGGCGCACGCCTGTAATCCAAGCGACTTGGGAGGCTGAGTCAGGAGGATCGCGAGTTCAAAGCCAGCCTCAGCAACTTAGCAAGGCCCTAACCAACTCAGTGAGACCCTGTCTCCAAATAAAATACAAAATAGGGCTGGGGATGTGGCTCAGTGGCCAAGTGTCCCTGAGTTCAATCCCTGGTTCCAAAAAAAAAAAAACCATTCAAATACAAATTAATAGATGAGCAAAAGGAAGTCTAATAGAGTAGAGAAAGAAGAATGGGGGGACAGGAGGGGAAAGGGGAGATCATGAACTGAAATCAATTTCCATGCATGTATGAGTTTGTCAGGATGAATTCAACTACTATGTATAACTATAAAGCTCTAATTTAAAAAAAAGAATAGCTTCTGACTTTTTACTGCAAGTAGGATGATGTGTTACAACTGTAGCTCTAATTCCACATAAACAGAGCTGAAAATCCACTACAGTTTTGTAGCCACTTGCCGGCACCTACATTGCTCAATAATAAAATCAGCTAATTGTATTTATGAATTGGCATATTCCTCTGGGTCTTGATTTCCTTTTTTCTCCCAGCAATATTCATGATGCTTCAAGGCCAAAGTGCATTTAGAGCGAAGGGGCTCCTGTCATGCGGGCTAAGAGAGTCATGTTTAGTTCTTATTATGTTCCATGAACAAACACTGGTTTAGCTACTTATCAAGAATAGTGATATTTCTTGAAATCCTTTCCCCGTCCCTCTGAAGAAGGGGAAATCCTGCCTTTTCTAACAACCATGCAAAGCCCAACTCAGAACATGGTTGGGTTTCACCTGATGTTCTCCTATCACTACACCATTGAAGGAGGACAGTAATTTAATTAAGCTGCTTGCCTGAGCATGCAGAAACAGGTGGACTGAATCGACAGGGACATCCAGAGACAGAAATTGCTGCATTCAATTTTCAGGTCCAACTTTCTGCACTTCTCTGGCACCATTTCAGGTGAGTTTTCAGTCTGATGGGAGGTGACCTCACCAGAATCTCACAAGTGGTACAGGGAGGCAAAACACATGATTCTCTCCAGTGATAAATTATAGTTTATTTGTCTATCTATCTATCTATTTATTTATGGTGCTAGGGATGGAACTCAGGGCTTTGTGCATGCTAGGCTTGTGCTTTACCACTGAGCTAGGGGCCCCCGGCCCCTAAACTTACACTTTATAAACCAACTGTATCCTTGGCTACACTGTCACCATGTCAGTTGTGAAGCAAAGGAATTAAAAGTAACCCAAGTCTCTAGGAATGGCTTTGGGAAATAAAATGGAAAGAAACAGCTGGTGAAGGCCATTTGAAAATCTTATGAGATTATTTGACAGAGAAGAAGATATATATATATATAATTATATATATAATATTATATAGGTTATATATAATATGTATATTATAAATAATGTTATATATTACAAATAATCTATATAATATATAATATATAATTATGATGTTAATATTAATTATCAATTATGGTCGTATATTAATATTATATATAATATATTAATATTGATAGTAATATATTATACATATGACTTTAAGGAGCCCTGAGGCACTTTTGCCTTTGTGGATCCCTTAACCAATAAAACATATTAAAAATTATATTTTAGAACTATGTTGATAAAAGGATGAATATAATCCAGATTGGGTTTTATTCATTTTTCCTTCTGATTTTAAAAGAAATTAAAATATTTCTGTGGACCCTGAAGCACTATAGGAGAAATTGGCCCTACATATATGCATAGCATTTTTTGAAAACAAGAAATCATCAAAATGCAGGTAGAACTGCCCAGTAATTATCTCACTGTTTAACATATAATTGTCTCTGTAAAATTGTTCCTTCTGCCTGGGTTAGTCTTCCCTAGCCCTGCTGGCATGCCCTGGGATGGAAGCTTGGGCATGGCAAGTACCCTCTGGCCATGGAGAAGGCAGAAGAATTCCTTGGTGCACTTAATAGTTCTACACAGGATCCACCCAAATTCTTAGTATGTGGGGAGGAAAAAACAGATTACATGACATCAAAATCCTTCTGGTAGGCAAGTCTGCTTCAAAACTCACAAGCTCTAAAACAACATAGTCAACACTCTGGTAAGAAAACAGGTACTGACCTGGCTGCTGAATTGCCTCTAGGACAATTAAGATTGCAATAGGATATCATCCCAATCTGAGGGGTTTTGTTCCCCATCCAAGTCCACACCCCAGGAAAATATCCAACCACAATGTTTAGCTGTTTGAGTTAGGAATGTCAGTTCTTATTTATGAAGGAGTATGGGCTTATTGTTGGTTAACTTATAATAGTAAATATCTCTGGGTTTGAGTGAATTATTAAAGAAATACCCTAAACTCTCTATTAGCTGCGTTTTAATCCCATAAGTCAAATGCCCAGTAGTTTGTCCTATCTGTGGTACAATAAGACATCCTGGAGCATCAAGTAATACCAAAAAGGTTTCTGCTGTATCATTCTAAAGTACATTTTAGATAATTTTAAAATTTAAATTCTTAAATAATAACTTAATTCTTTGAAAACTGGCCTACTCCAGATATGAATATTAGAACATCCCAAACGACCTTTCTCTGACATGCAAAACAATAGCAAGGCCATTTACAACAAAACCAATACTGCACCCTGTTAAATACTAACTAGTCATAGCTTTCCCACATTTGGTGGTGGCAGAGGGTAAACTTTTATAGGATTGAAAGTCAGAACTTTGTACCTGCCTCCTACTAGAACCCAGAGGAGTCTCTATGGATTAGGGTTTAGTATTGGGCAAAGGAGAAGCACCTTCTCTCTCCAAGAAGAACTGAGTCAGAGAGCTCTCTGGAGGTACCAGTTCCATGGGACGTTTGCCTTCAGCATTCTTGGCACTGGTGTCTGCTCCAAAGTCCATGAGCAGGCCCGCTAACTCTTCACTGGACATCCTGGCCACTGCATGGAGAGGGGAATCCAGACCTTTGCCTTGGTTCACACCAGCTCCTAAATAGTCATAAGAACAAAAGAGGGTTAGTCAAGGAGCAGAGTTCGACCATCCCATTTCTCAAAGTAGTGAGCCTCAAAATTCTCCAAGAAAACTGATCCATGGTAAGTATGGCAATCTGATGATTTGATTCTATTTAATATTATGAGGAAACCATTTGACAATATGCCTGAATGTACAGCATGAGCTATTTACCATGTTAAGTGAAAAACATGCCACTGAGCATTATACATCAGCATGATACATACAAGAAAAATCATGGTGGCATGAAAGCTGCACATTCATATTAAAACAGTCTATTAGCCAGTATAGGCTGAGAAAGAGGATAGATGCTAAAGTTCTGTATATACCAAGCAGTCAAATTCATACACTGAACAATTCCACAGGTTTCTAAACCTGGGACTTGAGATTCTGTGATTTGGCCTATAAAAAGCAACCAACTCATGAAGACATCACCTAGGCTGGGAGAGTCAATTGCAAGATCATAGGGAAGGTGGCCAAGGTCTCCTCTTCGGGAATAAGGTGGATTTCAAAGAACATCTCCACCTAATTCCACACTGATAGTCTTGACAAATCCCCACTCTTCAGATCTTGGCTCTTGCTGTGATATGTGAGGTCATGTGACTTTGCCTGACATGCTGTCCCTGCAGCAAAATGAGAATCTATATCCACTGAACAAATGTGAACTGAATTGAGGAATGACAAATATGGCTCTTTCCTGGCTAGTAGCTTAAAATCTATTTAGGGTGATAAAGAAAAATGAAATTATATCATTTTCAGGAAAATGGCTGGAACTTGAAATCGTTTTGTTAATGTGAACAAACTCAGAAGGTCAAGGGTTGTATGTTTTCTCTCATATGTGGAAGCTCGAGAGGAAAAAGGGAAAGGGGTGAGTCTCCTGAAAATCAAGGGGAGATCAGTGGAGGAAAGGAAAGGGACCAAGGGGTGGGAGAAGGGGAAATTCAGGGGAATGATACTGGCCAAATTATATTGTTATATCGTGTGCATTTATGAATATATAACAAAAAAATCCCATCATTGTGTGGAATCATAATGTGCCAATAGAAAATGGGAGAAAAAAATCTATCTAGGGGGTTGGGAGAGGGAAAGAGAAAGAGGAAATACAGAGAATGAATGAATCTCTTGATTTATAGCAATGGGTATCAAATGAATGGAAGGCAATAAAAAGGGCTATAAGAATATTCAGTGGGGAGGAGAGACTCCTGGAGTCTTAAAAAATGAATAGGATTAGAATAATTAAAGATGTGATAAAATGGTAAGAAGAAGGCTGGACAAAAGCAAGGAGATGAAAAAGAAAATGAGACCCTTTTCAATGAAAATATTTACAACAGGCTAAAATTGGAACAAGATTAATTTCCAAATAAAGAGAACTGGTGAATATGGTCCCAAATTGGAAGATTCAGCCCAAATGCAGCAGCATTGCAGGGGTTTTTTTACTTGTAGATGGACACAATACCTTTATTTTATTTATTTATTTTTATGTGGTGCTGAGGATTGAACCCAGTGCCTCACACATGCTAGGCAAGCACTCCACCACTGAGTCACATCCCCAGCCCAGCATTACAAGTTATGCAGGGCCTAATCATATTATTGTCCAGAGGAAGAGAAGCAGAGAAAAGAGAAACAAGTGATCATGGAGGACAATCCCTGGGAGGAGGTATCATCATCGTCATCCTGGTTACAAGGTAAAGAACTAAAGTTTTAACCGTGTAAAATAACTGTTAGTCAGTATGAACTCTGATCTGGCCCAACTCCACTGCCCGCACTATTTCCTCTGCTACAATAGACTTTTAAAATACATTTAATTTACTTTTCATTTTCTTTCCTTGATTTGGGTTGCTTTTTGCCTTACCTGACTCCAGAAGCTTCTTGACACAGGCTATCTGCTGGTATTCACAAGCCAAATAGAGGGGTGTACCCAGGTGGCTGATGTTATAGTCAATATTGCCCCCATGAGCTGCAAGGGACTCAATACATTCCACATGACCTACAGTCCAAAGCAGGAGAAAACAGTTACAGCACAAATTCCCTTAGCTGAGGAAACAACACTTTCCCCATTTTTGCATGTTTAAATTTGTCAGCACCATATCCAGGGATCAAAAGTGATTTCCTTCATATACAATAAGGAATGATTTTAAACACAAGTTGTGATCTGTGTCTGTGGATGGAACTGCACTTGAGCTTCCTAGCCATGGTAAACAACCAGCAATCAATCATCCATGTGTTTCAACTGTTTGTGGTTTTGTGATTGGGCTGAGTTGGAGAGAGCTATGGAGGAACAGGGATTGAAGATGGACATAAACAAGAAATGGCATGATGTGGGTCACAGAACAAGGAAGGAAACTTAAAACCTCAGTAAGGCTAAGTCCGGGAGAAACAGGTCAGAGTGGGCATAGGCCAGGCTTAGAAGAAGCTAGCAAATCCCACAGGAGCAGGGTCCATTCTGGTAAACTAGGTATAATGAAAGCTGAATCACTCTTCTGTAGTTCAGAATGCCTTTCTTTAAACGTTGCTCCTCTGTTTCTCAAGTTATACATGTTAGCTATATGTATCTACTGAATGTGATAAATTAGCATGTCCCTTAATAAATAAATGTCACCAGGCATGGTGGCACATGCCTGTAATCCCAGTGGTTTGGGAGGCTGAGGCAAGAGGATCATGAGTTCAAAGCCAGCCTCAGCAACTTAGCGAGATCCTGTCTCAAAATTAAAAAAAAAAAGAAAAAGGGCTATGGATGTGGTTCAGTGATTAAGTGCCCCTGGGTTCAATCCCTGGTACCAAAAATAAATAAATAAATATCAATGCTTTCGTAGGTAATTATCATATGGGTTGGGAAGCTATTCTGTTAAAGCCACTGGGGAAACAGAAAGTCCACTGGCAAAGTATAATTGTAATGATGATGATGATAGTAAACATCAGAGAAAAGCAAAATTTGTAATTTTTTATCTCAGAGTTAAGAATATCAGTGAATCTGTGGCTCTATGAAAAGAATTACACCCCCGCCCAAAAAAAGTATATACATCTTGTAATTCCCAAAATTGAAAATTTGTTTCACTTAGCAAACTTTGGTGACCCTGAGTTACTATTTCTTGAGGCCCTAAAATAGAAGAATATAATTTGTTTCATAAAACTGCTTGATTTCTATGGGGTCACAGGTTCAACAATATGCTCCACAAATATTGATGGATAGTCTACTCTGTACCTGGTCCTGTTCCAAAAATATAATGGTGAACATTCCAAATGCAATAAAAGGGAGATTCTAAAACTTCTGTACATTATCATCAGTTGGAGGGCTTATTAAATCAACACAGATGGTCAGGCCTCACCCCTATAGTTACTGATTCAATGGGACTGGCGTGACCCAAGAGTCTACATTTGCAGTCCCCCTCAGGCTGATGCTTTTAGTATCAGGACCCCACTTTGGAATTACTGCTTAAAAATATACCTTCTCTTCCCTCTTTTGACAGTAAGATGCTCCTTGAAAAAGTGGATTGAAAACCTAAAATTCTCAACAGATTTACCTCTCTTAGCAGCCTCGTGGATGGGGGATGCCAGATCACTCTCAGGATGGGGGCTGGCCCCATGCTGCAGAAGCAAATTCACACAGTCCAGGCTGCCACTGATGCAAGCATTAAACAAGGGAGTGTGCCAGTCTGTAGTCATGCCATTCACCTAAGGGAGAAAATACTCTAAGCTACACACAGCTATAAAATGGGGAAACAAATAAGAAAGTCTAGAAGGTTGCTATAAAAAACTGAATGAGGTGTCAAATGCAAGGCAGAAAGAATATTACTGAAGGTTCTGTCTCCTTCATGCCCTCCCCAGGAACATGAACTTTGAACCTAGTTAGAGTAATTTTCATCATTTCCAAACTAATCTTATTTTAAACTTTCAACCTAGATTAATCCAATTTCCTCCCAGCAACCATAGTGATCTTCTAAAATTGCTAAAATATAATTTTTAAAAATGTAAAAACATGATTTTCATATAAATATAGAGTTAACACATGCCAAGGGTCTTATTCAACTCATTCATTGACAAGGGAACCAGTAACATGGTAATGCCGGCTCAAAGAAGAATTTATATAGTCAGTCAGTAGACTCCTGAAACATATTTGCTAACAGATACAAAACTAGCTAATGTTCTAAAGACCATAAAATTATAATATTTGGGGTGATCTTTTGTAATATATAAATATATATTATATTTCTCATAATATTATAAGAAATTTACAGATTAACGTTTGAGCTACAAATACTAAATAGCAAAGCCAAATGCAGACACATTTCTTCTATTATAAAAGAAATAATTATTTGATGATTCTGTTTACAATGACTGTGAAAGTAATGAATTTATTCTCATATTCTATTTATAAGCAAAGCCAGGATCTGAATGATGTTCAAAAAATGCACAGAGTATAAACCTGAAGATGTTCACTCTTAGTGTTACACAAGACCCTGGAGTGAGAACTTCTGTGGAGTTTGCACCGTACATGCCTCTCTTGCTTCACCTCAGTCCTGGCCCTGTTTCCAAGTTTTGAATTAGTTTCCCTAACTCAGACATAAATCAGATGATGCACTCACCTCTGGCTCTTTATAATTTCAAGACAAAGCCTATCTTCTTGACACAGACAATAAGGTGGCTTCTTTTTCATTCTCCCACCATAAGGAATGAGTCACAAAAATTTCCTCACTTTCACTTCCAAGCCTTTGTATTTACTGTTCCCAGCAGATAGGAAGTCCATCATTTCCCCTAACTCATCATTCAGCTGACTAATTCCAACAGGTACTTTGAGTTTCAGCTTAGATATCACTTCCCATAGGAAGCCTCTTTTGACTCCCTCTCTTCCCAACAGAAATACATAGGAGAAACATAAGTATTAACATCATCTTAGTGTTAACACTTATTACATTGTGGTGGCTTGCAAAAATAGCCACAGATTCTCTCTATCCCACTACCCACATCCTTTGCAACTCCTCCCATCACAAGATGAAGACTATTTTTCCAATCCTTGAATCTAGGCTTGCCCATGTGACTCACTTTGGCCAATAAACAGTAACAAATATTATGTAGAAAGAGCCTGCCCTTCTTTGCTACTCTTGCCATCCCTGCTACCATGAGGATAAGCCCTGGCTGACTGCTAAAGTATGAGAGACCACAGAGATTTTTCCATCTCCCCAGCCATCCTGGCCAAATGTTTTATGCTTTCTACAAAACTTCACTACCCTCCACCCATAGCAATGAAAGCAGAAATATAGCAGCTATTTATTAGTGGAGGTTGATAAAGAAAATGCTAGAGACTCTAAGCATGACTTTGCAACAAAAAATTCAGTATTTCACCTATCATTGAAGCAAACAAGTCTGATGGACCTAATAACTCTTGAAAAACATCACTCTTCATATTTCAAATCAGGCTCTTCAAAAGTGCTAGAAATTATTCAGAAGGGATAGAAACAGTCATTTTTCATTCTTAGATAATATTCGTCTCTAAGATATTATTTGACCTGCACTTACCTCAGCTCCATGCTTTAATAAAATACTTGCACAAGCCAGATGACCTCCGAGACAGGCTTCATGGAGTGGAGACACACGGTCTGCTGTGGTGAGGTTCACAGGCCAACCCTGGTACAGCAGAAATGAGAAGAGTAAGGAGTGCAAAGCATAAGTGTCCTAGGGTTGGTTTTCAGCCATGATTCCAGTACTTATATGACAATTCTTCTCAAAGTGTTGTACTGTCACACACTACATTAAGGTGTTGATAGTGATGTAAAAAAAGAAGAAACTGCCATGCAAAGCAAGTATAATATGATACAACCATTAAGGGAAACAGTTTGGCAGTATCTGTTACAGATGATGAGACACATGTCCACAACTCAGCAATTTCACTAAAGAAATATATACCCAGATAAATATACAAGAAAGTTCACAAGAACATGATAGCTCAAACCTACAAACAACTCAAATGTCCATCAATAGTTAAGTAGATTAATAAACTTTGATGTAATCATTCAGTGCAATATTATACTGAACAAATTATAACTGCAAACAACTGCAAGAATGATGCCTGCAAAAATTACGTTGAGCAAAAGAAGAAAATACCCAATATAATACATACTGAATGACTACACCAATATAAAATTCAAAAGGAGGCACAATTAACCTATATTGTTTCCAAATACACACACAGAAAATAAAACCACAACAAAGCAAGGAAATCATGATATGCTTACTTTTATGGAAGAGGGACAGGACTGTGCTCCAGAAAGCATAAGGGGAGCAATGGGGTAGGTGTTGCTTTGGGGGAGCCAGCAATGTACTATTTTTTCCATTTCTTGACCCGGGGGCAGTCACGTGGCAATATTCTCATTATCATCACTATTTCTTAAATTGCACATATGTGTTTAAGTTATTTTGCTTGCCATACTTCTCAAATTAAAAATTTTCAAGTTAGCATAGCCTAAATTGCTAGGATTAGCAAGCAATTATTAAATTCTAACAAGTTAACCAGTGTCTCTTTCTTGTAGGACAATTAAAAGGAAACTGCAAGTGAACATAGAAATACACTACATGTGCCTTTTAGGAAGCATAAATGCATTTTATTGCTTTAGGAAATTAACATGTACCTATTAACTAATAAAATGTTTTTTTAAATATAACAACTACTGTATTTAGTAATGCACAGGATTCAATAATGTATGTGATAAAAGTACCACTGTATCCATTTTTTTTTCTCAAAAGAAACCAAAACCCTGTTCCCTGATGACATTTACTTTTTTGTGGTACTGGGGATTGAACTCAGGGACACTTGACCACTGAGCCACACCCCAGCCTTATTTTGTATTTTATTTAGAGATAGGGTCTCACTGAGTTGCTTAGCACCTTACCATTGCTGAGGCTGGCTTTGAACTTGTGATCCTCCTGCCTCAGCCTCCCGAACCACTGGGATTATAGGTGTGCACCAGCACGTCTGGTGACATTTACTTTTGTTCTTGGTCTTCCTAGCTCTGTCTTGGTTTTAACAAGGGGATGAGCAAACTACAATTCATGAGTCAAATACAGTCCACAGTCTATTTTTTGTATAAGGCAGTAACTAAGAATTATTTTTACATTTTAAATGGCTGAAAAGAAATCAAAAGAATACTTTGTGATACATCCAAATTATTTCACTGTCTACAAATGAAGTTCTACCAGAACACAGCTGTGCCCACTCATTGTCATATTGTCTGACAGCTTTTGCACTACAACAGCAGAGTGAGGGTAGTTGCAACAGAAACTAGTCTGCAAAGCTTAAAATCTTACTATCTGATTCTTTATGGAAAATTTGCCAACTCTGGTCTTGATCAAAGGAAAGAATACATCATTTCTTAACTTTACTATTCATACCTGACTTAAATGCCCAATTAGCCAGGAAATTTTTTTACATATTTTTACAAAGGAGCTTTGTCAATGAAACAAGAAGGGTGTAATTTTCCCATGAGGCAAGAATTATGCAAAGGTATCATATACAAATGGTTGGAAGACAGGTTCAGGCACAGAACTTGGGTAAAGAAAAACCACAAGAAGAGTGGCCCATAAGAAAAGGTACACAATGGTTGGGCAAGGCAAAGCAAGCAAGGAGTGACTTTTCTAAGTCTTATTCCCTCAGTCCCAACCCTCTGCCAAGCTACCATTCTATGACCTTCTTCCCTTCACTGTGCCTTTTTTTTTTCCAAAACTTGCTTTTCCAAAACATTGATTCTCCTTTTACCCATTCTCTCATCTTCCACCCATGCAATCCTACCAAAACTCTTTTTGAAGATCTCCAGTGATTTCTTTTTTGTTGTTTTTATTTTGGTTTTGGTACCAGAGATCGAAGCGAGGGGTGCTAACCACTGAGCAACATCCCCAGCTCTTTTGTACATTTTATTTACAGACAGGGTCTCGCTAAGTTGCTTAGGGCCTCCCTAAGTTTCTAAGGCTGGCTTTGAACTCACAATCCTCCTGCCTCAACCTCCTGAGCTGCTGGGATTACAGGGGTGCACCCCCACACCCTGCCAGTGACTACTTTGTCAAATCTAATATGTAATACTCTGTCCTTCACCTCCTTCCACCTCTGAATTTCCTACATATTCATGTTGACCTCATGAAAACTCTCCTTTGACTTTTAAAATGCAGCTCTACCTGATTTCCAACCTCTAACGACCTTTTTTCTCTCTTTGACCAACTCTGTCCTTTCCCTTCCTTACATCTCCCAACATAGGCAGTCCCTCAAGGATTAGCCCTCTTGTGGTAGGGCAGAATGGAAACGTTAGCAGTTTAAGAGCTGACAGGCTGTGGTTTTGCAGGCTGACACGCAGCAGCTCTGCATACTGACATTTAACCATGGAGTGGCCGGGGCTAACAGGTCCCTGTAACAGGTAACCACTGTAGCAGAAGCAGGAAACAACGTGGTAGGGACAGAACAATCCCCCTTTAGGCTTAGTGCGTAGGAGTCCCTAAATTGTATGTGCAGTAGGAGTCCCTAGGCTATTGGCAAGCTGTGCCCATACACGGAATGTAGAATACGCCCTCCAACAGAAGCACACCAGCTCCCTGGCTGGATGTGCCCAAAACTTGCTTATGTATAAAAGTCAAAGCTCTGCTGTGCTCAGGGCTCAGACTTTGGGAATTATCCTCTGGGCTGTGGGGCCACTAATAAAATGTTGCTTCCAGATCTCAGTGTCCTGACCCTCATTTCCTGCTTCATTCTAATCTTTTTCTTTTCTCTCAGTACTTACTCTTTCCCTCTCTCCCTCTCCCTCATCCTTCCTTCCCCTCACACATACACAGAGCATGCACTTACTGTCAAATCTAAATCTCCACCTATGGTACATTGTCTGCAATGACATCTAGAGACCCAGCTAGCGACATAAACTCAGCCTTTGCCAACCTGAATGAAAACTCCATTTTGCCAACCCTAATTCTCTTGCCTGCTCCACCATCTTGTTTCACACCTAGACTTGAGGCCTCAGGAGGGAGGATGGCAGAATGATTCCCCATTCCCAAGTTCAAAGACTTAGCACCATCACTGAGCAAGAGGTGTGACCGTAGGCTAGTTACTTATCTCCCTAAGCCCCAATCACCTTATCTGTAAAATGGGAACAATTGTACTTACCTTAAAAGATGAAGACTAAAAATGTTGTATGAAAAATTTAGCACTCAGTAACTTCCAGGCATTTATTATCTGAAATTTCTTCTTGTCACTTAGCTTTCAATCAGCTGCCACATCCTAAAGATTTGCTGCGTCAGAATGCCAGTTATCTTTCCTTGTTTCCACCCTGATAGCAATTTAACCCTTCGAGAATCACAGTGGGCAGCATAAGGAGTTTGATCCAAGCTGCTGAAAGGCCAGTCCTCATCATTTGCTTGTGGTTAGATGTTACTGAAAAAGTCCTCAGTCTTAACAATACATTGGAATCACCTGGGAAGCTTTAGGCATGTCCTGATATCCAGGCTACATCCCAGGGCAATTGCAATATAATCAAAAGAGGATGAATTGAGACCTCAGCATTTCTAAGGGCCCCCACAGCCCAAGAGGATTCTAATGTGCAGTCTGGAGAGAAAAAGGTCACGATATAATCAAGTGGTACTCAATCACTTTCTGCTGACCTAACAAATCACCCTCGTTTTAAAAAAATTTTTATTGAAGTGCAATACATATAAAAATGTTCACAGATCCTAAGTGTAAATCTCAGTGAATTAACACCAAGAAAACATATCTGTCTAACTACCAAACAGGTGAAGAAAACAAACATTACCAGAGGTCTGCATATGCCCCCTTCAAATTACTACCTACCTCTCATCCCCAAAACTATTCATGAAACTGACTTCTAACACCATAGATTAGTTTTCTGTGGGTTTGACTATTATATTAATTGATCCATGAAATATGAAATTTTGTGAGTGTGCCTGGATATTTTTATTTCAACATGTTGGTTGGATTCATTCATTCATCCATTTTCATTGCTATACACAGTTTCATTCAATAACTTCTATAGTTCAGATCTGGAATATCTTCCAAAGGTCCATGTGTCAAAGGATTGGCCCCTAGTCTGTGGCAGTACTGGAAAGTGGTAGAACCTTTAAGAGGTTGGGCCTAGTGGAAAGAAGCTAAGTCACCAGGGCTTGCCCTTAGAAGGAATATTGGAACTCTGGTCCCTTCCTCTCTTTTTCTGCTTCCTGGTCACTTTGAAGTGAGCAGCTTCCTCCACCACAGGCTTCTGCCATGATATACTGTGCTGCCACAGGCCCAAAGCAACAGAGTCAAGTGACTGTGGACTAGAACCTCAGAAACTATGAGGCAAAACAGACCTTTCATCCTTATAAATTGGTTTTCTCAGGTATTTTGTCACAGTGATAGAAAGCTATCAAAAGCATATGTGATAATTATCTGTTTTACATTTGATGGACTTTTGGGTTGTTTTCAACTTTCTTTTTACTTGCCATTAAGAATAAGGCTGTATGAATATACCTGTACCTGTTTTTTTATAAACACATATCTACTGTGTATGTACCTAGAAATGGATTGCTGAGTTATAGAGTAGGAATATGTTTAGCTTTAGTAGATATTACTTAATAATCACCCAAAGTGGTTTGTACAAATTTACACTTCTGCTGGTAATGAAAAAGAGTTCTAGTTGCTCCATATCCTTAACAACACTTGGTATGATCAGTCTCTTCAAATTTAACCATTATGGTGAGAAGAAAGGGTAATAGTATCTCAAACTATTAATTTATATTTCCCCAATTGATAATAAGCACAGTTCAATTTTATTGAATATTTGGATATTCCCTATTATGAATTGCCAACTCAAGTCTCTTGTTCATTTTTCTGTTGGCTTTCCTGGCTTTATTTTTTGTATTGATTTTAGACTATGAAATCTAATATTGACATTAAATTAGATTAGAAATTTCAAAGAATCAAAAATATTTTTAATGGTTTTGATCCCCACATCACAAAAAAAACATATTTATAGATATTTACTCCTCAGCACCATGGGGAAAAAATTAATTTAAATCAGTTTTGGTGTAAAATTTATGGGTTCATGGAAAGGGATTTTAGGGAAACCCTGAAAATCCACCCTCCACCTCTTTGTACCAGGAACTGAACCCAGGGGTGTTTTACCACTGAACCACAACCCCAGCCCTTTTCATTTTTTGAGACAGAGTCTCCCTAAATTGTTTAGGGCCCCACTAAATTGCTGAGGCTGGCCTTGAACTTGTGATCCTCCTGCCTCAGCCTCCTGAATCACTGGGATTACAGGTGTGAGCCACCACACCCAGCACCTCCTTACTTTTTAAACATGGCCTTTTAATTAAGTTCTTAATTTTAATGAACTCCAACTTATCATTGTTTTTGTTCCTTTTCTCATGCTATATTTGCTTTGTGTGAAATGCCTCTCCCCCTCCTACAACTATCAAAATAACTTTTTCTTAACCTTCAACTCAGTGATTCCAGAGAAGCTTTAAAAAAATACCAATGCATGAGGCCTGGCCTAGGCTAAATCAGACTCTCTGTGGTAAAGCTTAAGCATTTTTATTTCCTTAAAAAATCATCCTGTATTATTTCAATGTGAAGCTATGATATAGAATAACCAGTTACAGATTCAGCTTTTCCTTTCTTGGATCTAATGAGAATTTTTAAATAATTTTTTCTTTGTTTTATACTCATTTGAATGCTTTATCCTCTTACTAAAATATTTTTTTTAATTTGCCAAAAGTACTTTTCAGTGTTCTTTGTTTATCTAAAATGCAATGTATATTGTAATAAGAAAATAGATACCATTTGTGATGACTATAACTGAAATAGATAATTTATATAAGTCACCTCAGCAAATTCGGTCAAACCCATTTAAGTTAGTATAATAGACTGAATTTTGGCTCTCGGGTCATTACTTATGATGGTATAACACATTCACATCCTTCCCATGACCTCATATTAACAAAATATGTACTTTCTAAATAAATCCCTGACTTTGGAGTTAGGTCATGTGATATGTTTTAACCAATGGGATATTAGCACAATGCAATGAGTGAAGATAGGAAGTACTGTATTGTTGCATGGTTGGGCTTGCCTTGCTATGCTCCAGTCTTTTACCAAGAAAAGAAAATCGCTCAGGTAACCTGTAGTCTATAAGGGATGAGAGATAATGTGCAGGAGGGCTATACCCAACCCACAGCTTGGAGCAGAGCCCAGTCAAGCCCAGCAGAGATCAGGTGATCCAAACACTCATTAGCAAGAAATTAGGCCTACCATATTATGCCACTGAGTTTTGAGGTGGTTCGTTGCTGAGTTTTGAGGTGCACTGATGCAGGTAGTTATTAGAATGCTAATTTTGTGAAGACAAAATTGAGGCTCTGGGATGATAACTCACTCAAATAATGTGGTAGAGCTTAGACAAAAACATGCTTCTGGCTGATGTTCAGTAAACACATAAATACTGAATATAAATAAATATCTGTCCAATTTAACAAGTGATATATAAAAGCTGCAATGATCATTTTTCATCCTATCAAAAAGGGGTAAATATTTCATTTTATCTGAGAAGCAGACTAACATTTTTGCTAGACTTATGTGTTATAATCTATATTTCTATTTATAATAGGCTACTGCTATGAAAAACAGCTTAAGATAGTGGCTTAGGATAGTATAAAATTTTTCTTTAGAAACTATTTTCTTATAGGAGGATTTCTTAATCTAGTTAGGTCCATGAAATTGGATTCTTTTTTAAAAAAGAACTTTTATTTTCACTAACCTCTACCTGAAATTCCAGATGTCCTTCAATAAATGAATGTAGATAACAAACCACAGTAGCAAAAACAGTTTATAGTACGTTCACCAATAGAAATCACAAATATTTTTAATGCACTATGATTTTTGCATGTATTTTAAATATCTCTAAATACAGGCTCATCCTACTTAAAAATCATGGTGGTTACTAGAATCACCATTAGATCTTCTTTAATGAATTAATTTAAAAGTCTACATGTTTTTATGTCACACATTTCTTATAATATTTTGATAGATTTCCTCTGTGTTATATTTTATGCATTTAAAACTTTATTCAGAGAAGGGGTATATAGACTTTTGTCAGATTGCCAAAGAGGTCCATAGCACAGAAAGTACTAAGAGTTCCTAACTAAAAGACACAGTGTCATTTTAGAGAACAAAACTTTCTGAACAAAAACTTGCATTAGGATTTTGAATGGTGATTTGAACTGCTTTCCTACAAATACCTTTGTGTGGGTTCCCAGTACCTTCAAGCCAGCAAAACTCAAATCAGTGTGTACTGGAAATTACAACTGAGGGACAGAGAATCTAAAATCAAACTGTTCAGAGCCATGGTCAACTGAGGATTTTACAAAACTGAATATGTGTTTTAAATGACAAGACTACATATTTAAAAAGACATTTTCAAGCATTTATTTTACATTAGGCATTTTCAACCTCAGCACTACTGATATTCTGAGCTGGATAATTTTGGATGGGGAGGGCTGTCCTATGCACTGTAGAATGGTTAGCAACATCCTTAGTTTCTACCCACTAGAAGTTATTATCACCACCATCCCAGTGTGACAACCAACAAGAGCTCCAGACTTTGTCAAATGTCCCCACAGGGGTAAAATTGCCACAGTTGAGAATCCCTGTTTTACATGATAGTTTTTAAGAACACGGATTATTGAACAGTGTGAAGGCAAGTTGAATGTGCTAACTTGCCTGTTACTCATTTAACAGATATTTAGTACAGTACCTACTGTGTGCTTAGCATTGTACTACACTCTGGTATCATGCCAGCTGACAAAGAAGGAAATGACAAAATAACCAATTCAAAAAGAAAAAAAGAACAAGATTTACCTCAAGATGCTTGAGAGGAAATTCATATCTTAATATCAGTCTATGATTTCTTTTTTCTAAGTTTGATGTAGCAATAGGATGTGCTTACTATTTACCATTTTTTAAAGAACTACCTGACTGATGAGGTTCCTCAGAGAGAGCAGACGTCCATGGATTGCAGCTTCATGCACAGGAGACCAATCAGACACGACATCTGTATGGAAAGGGAGGAATGGGTCACATTCTTCTAACTCTGTTAGACTGGGAGGCTCATCCTTACCCATCAATTTAGAGCCTAACAGGTCCTGAATGGAGACATAGGAGTCACTCAGCAAAAATCCCCAACAGGACTTTGGCATTTCTCTATTAATGTTTCTTGCACACAGTTTATCTGAAATGTCTAGATAACTAAAGAACTATAGCCAGTGCCCAACTGAGAACAAAAGAGGCAGATTGGGAGATTGTTATGTTAGGTGAAAATAAGCCAGGTGCAGAAAGACCAGAAAGACAAGTACCACATGATTTCGCTCATGTGGAATCTAAAGAAAGAAAAAAAAAAGCTGATCTCATAGAAGTTTAGAGTAGATAGTGGCTACCAGAAGCCAGGGAAAAGTGGGGAGGAAAGAATGGGGCGAAGTTGATCGACATGTACTTAGTTACAGTCAGTTAAGTAGGAGTAAGAAGTTCTGGTGTACTACTGCACAGGAGAATAATTTTAGATAACAATTATGTACAGTATATTTCAAAAGCTGGAATGAAGTATTTTGAAAGTTTTCACCATAAAGAAATGATAAATCTTTGAGGAGGTAGATATATTTAACCGAATTTAAACATTGTACAATGTAGATATCAAACCTTCACATGGTACTCCAAAAATATGTACAGCTTTTGTTTTTACATATCAGTTAAAATAAATTTAATTTTAATTCAACAGTTTTTCAGAGCTGTTTATTTATTGCTTTATTTATTTGTGCATTCTAATTGTACCTAATAGTGGAATTTATTATGCCCTATTGGAACATGCACAAAACCTTATGTGATCAATCTCATTCCCCAGTACCTTCCCTTTCCCTCCCCCGATCCACCACCATATGATTCACCCCTCCCACTCCATGGTATTTCACAATTTTTTTAAAAGAGACAGATTGGGATGATAGATGACTGTACTTCCATTTTCACACTGATCTCAAAGGCAAATGGCCCATTTAGTTAAGTGAGAGCTTCACTAATTAGCAGCATTAGTGCGTTAAGCTGTGTTTGCCAGTCTAGTTTCCTGCATGAAATGCAAACTTTGGCATCTCAGCAAACAGTGCCATATATGAAGAGTAGTAATCATGTAATTATATACACCATTAGGTTTGGAATCAAATGTAAACAAAACCTTGTCTATGTATAGATTACCTCCTGTCCTAATATAATGCACAAATCAGACCTTGAAACAGGAATATTATTAACCCCCCAATAGCAGTGTGCTAGTGTGGTTAAAAGAAAACTCTGAATTCAGACCCACTTGACCTCTTCTGAGCAGTGGACCCCATGAACAGGTTTTGACTCTCAGTTTCCTTTTTGGTAAAGTGAGGACAACAAGATATATGTCCATGACTCAGTACATATTACCCACAATTATTATCTTTCCCTAACACTAAACAGAGAATCTCAATTATATCACATAATCATTGCTATTTAAAAATAGCAAATTTATAGCCATACAGGAGGAATACAAATTCTCAGGGAAAAAAAGCCTGTGAACTCTACCCTAACACTTCAAATGCTCTCCTCTTGCCTTATAATTAAGTGTGGATGTACTGAATGAGGCACAGGCCTGATTTCTTTCTCATCTCAAGCTGCATCTGATTTCCAGAACAAACAGATGCAGGAAGTCAGAGTGTGAAGAGGCTTGCCTAAGCTTGCGTCAGCTCCAGCTCTGCCTGTTTTGGTAAACACGTGACATACAAACAAGGTATATGGTCTGATACCAGTTCTGCCTTGCATGAGAGCTAACAGCTTCCTAAAAGCTGAGAAAACCTGGAGAACCAGAGTGGTGACTAATGCCTTGCAAACTGAAAGGCCATGAAGGAGAAGGAAAGAGCACTTTGCGTTTACCACGTGGTGGTTGTGGCCTGCCTGCCACCTGGAGCCATCAGTGCCCTGGAAAATCTGTCCCAGTTAGCAAATTACCATTGTTCCAGATGGATTCATTAAGCATTAAGTATGTAAGAAGAAGCGGAGTGAGGCCACCTACAGATGCCCATCCAGTGCTTTCCCTGTGGGTCACTAAGATCTTAGGGCAAGGTACCTTAAGTGAAATGTCTTTTCCCACCTCCAAATTCTGATGCACAGTAGACATTCAATGTCTCACAGCATTCTTTTAGATTCCTAATTCAGAACAATAGTGCCACTTCTAGGATTTGGAATCTAAATTCTAGACTACAGAAATGGAAAGATTTAGCTCCCAATTAGAATAAAAGGACAATTAAGTCCACTCATTGGTCCTGATAATGCAAAATATCATTCACACAAAATCTTAAGCAAGAAGAAAGAAACAAATTAAGAAAGGTTTTGAAAACTGGTTTGAAGCAGGTTTGCAAGTGCATCCTAATGGATCACTATGTTGATTAGTCCATTTTTTCTTCCAAGGGCTCAGCTGCTAAGAAATAGAGCTGCACCCCTCCTCAACCTATTTTGGGGGGATGGGTGTACTTGGAATTAAACTCAGGAGCATTTGGCCACTGAGCCACATCCCTAGTCCTATTTTATATTTTTTTACTTAGAGACAGGGTCTCACTCAGTTGCTTAGCACCTTGCTTTTGCTGAGACTGACTCTGACCTTGTGATCCTCCTGCCTCAGCCTCCTGAGCCACTGGGATCACAGGTGTGCACTCAACTTTCTTAAAGCTACTAAGATTGTTAGAGCTGACAGTCTAAACAGTTCAAGCAGTTATTTTGAGTCCTAAGTTATAACTGCTCAGATGTCATAAAAATGTTACAATTATATTATTAATAAACAAAAATGGGGTTTACTTTCTACTTATTCATGATCAAACCATTATTTCTCCTATTTAGGGAAAATTAAGAACCATGTATTTTTTCAAGAGGAAAACAAAAGCTACCTGATGTTCTGCACACACACAGAAGGCAGTATCTGCAGAGCAGACAGCCTGTGTCTTTTTGGGAGGTACAGAGGGTTGTCCTGGCACACATAGTAAGGGGCTGACAATACCAATGCCTGTAGCTAGCTAGCTAGCTAACAGCTTCATTGAGCTATAATTCACATCCTATACAATTTCCCCATTTAAAGTGTATGATTCATTGCTTTTCATTACATTCACAGAGTTGTACAACCGATACCACAATCAATTCTAGAACATTTTCATCACCCCAAAATGAAATCCCATGCCCATTAACATTCACTCCACATTTCCACTTGCCCCAGGCCCTGGCAACCATTGATCTATTTTCTGTCCTTGTGGATTTGCCTACTCTGAAAACTTCATGTAATCAGAACCATATAAGGTATTCCTTTATGACTGTCTTCTTTCATGTGGTATAATGTTTCAAGGTTCATCCACATTATAGCATATATTAACACTTCATCCCTTCTTTGCTCAAATATTATATGGATGGACCACATTTTATTTATTTATTCATCAATTGATGGAAGTTTGTGTTGTTTCCACGTTGGGGCTATTATTAATAATGCAGGTACAAACATTCATGTGCAGTTTTTTTGGTGGCTGTATGTTTCAGTTCTCTTGTGTATATACCTAAGAGTGGAATTGCTATAAGATAATGGTAACACAATGTTTAGCCTTTCGAAATTATATTCCACTTTATATTGCTATCAGTAATGTATGGGGCAGAGCTTCCTCTCCTAACTTAAAAGTCATTTAGGTTTAGGGTTTGTTAGGCCTATCACAGTATCCTATGCTACTGCCCAAAAAGAAAAGCATGGGTTCTTGCAAAGCCTCAGTCCATCTCATATTTATACAAGAACTTTGCCCTCAGCAGATCTCAGAACAAATCGAATGATTGTGTTAAAACCTGAAATAGTGACAATGGATAGAGTAATACTTTTCCAACATACAGAGCACATAGATTGTGTCTGCATGTGCATAGGCACACACAAACACACATATATAGTTTAGCAAACACCATAATTTGCAACGCAGATTAGCCCATAGGCTCTCCTTTGCTCTCGAAAACAGTGAAAAGATAGTAGAGACTTGCACCTTATGAAATTCAAATGAGGTCCTGCCTGTGTTATGGTTTGGATGTAAGGTGTTCCCCAAAATATCATGTGTGAGACAATGAAAGGAGGTTTAGAGGAGAAATGATTGGATTATGAGAGCCTTTACCCAATCAGTGGATTAATCACCTGATAGGATTAACTGAGTGGTAACTGAAGGTGAGTAGGGTGTGGCTGGAGGAGGTGGGCATTGGTGGCATGTCTTTGGGGTATAAATTTGGTATCTGGTGAGTGGAGTCACTCTACCTGATTTCTGATCATCATGTGAGCTGTTTCCCTCCATCACACTCTTCCGCCATGTTGTTCTACCTCACCTCAAGCCCTGAGAAATGGAGCTGGCTCTCTATGGATTGAAACTTCTGAAACTGTGAGTCCCCAAAAAAAACTTTTCCTCCTCTACAGTTGTTCTGGTCAGGTCTTTTAGTCACAGCAACATAAAAGCTGATTAAATCAGCCTGGTAGGACCAAGTGCTCCTCCAGCGTTTTCCAGAGCTATCCCTCAAGCAGGCTATGAGCTTAGGCTTATCACATGTCCAGTTAAGACCAGAAGTAGCCTCACCTACCTTCCTGCTAACTGACAGCTGGAAAGAGCAGACTATGCAGAAAAAGGGACCTAGTTTTCCTGCCAAAATGTGGATGATGCTCACAGTAGGAGACTGATAGATAAAGGAGAGATTGAAGATCACAATACTCTTTTCCACTGACTCCACCAAAGTCTTTGAAACTCAAGGGTCATCATCTACATGTAACACATTATACAAGCCCTTGACACATACTAAGTATGCTCAGCACTTTTTTAGCCATGGTTTATTGGTTTTTCTGCCAAAAAATAGATGAAAAATGAGGTCACTGGCAGCACCATGGATCCAGTAGTGTATCTCATAGGTAAAATGGGGCCAGGAGCTCTCATAACAAAACCACTCCACAAATCCTCCAATTGGTGTCATTAAACTTACCTTTTCTAAGAAACTCGTTTCTCTATCAAACCTACTACACATTAGGAAGGCTGCTATTTCATTTTTATTGCACTTTCTGGAATGATTTCTAAAATTTCCATTATTTCAGGAGAGATTTAAAATGCACTAATTGGTACATTGTGAAAGAGCTATTAACGAAGCTGAAAGCCCTAGCAAATTCTGGGCAGCAGCATAAATCTATCCATCTCAGGAAACATTCTGCAAGGTCAGGAGGAGAAAACACCTCTCTTTTGGGTTGTTCTGAGGGGATGGGAGCTTTTGTGCCCAGTTTTTGGAACATGATAATGATGGGTTCGGTGGCATGACTCAACATTGGAGAGGATCTGGGTGTTGTGTTTACAATTACAGCGGACCTTAATTTGATTCCAGGATAAAAAGAGAAACAGGGTCTCAAAGTCAGAAAGAGGCATAGAGAAAGGCCCACTGAGACAACTCTTGGGCAAGCTGCACCTATGCACTACAATTCTTTTTCCAGTTCCATCATCCAGCATGCTCACTCACTATCTCTCCATTCTCCACAGGAATCTCACATTATCACCTATTCTGTTTAACTGACAGGTTTCCCTCAGAAAACCTTCCCCTGCTGAGATGCATCAACATCTAAGAATTCACCATAAGAGAATGAATTTTTTTCCATTCAATGCCTGTTCTTACCTATTTTCTGTTTAAATGTGAAATGTCTACAGGGTGGCTCAATATGGTGAAAAGAAAGAGCAATATCCCTTACAGGTGTGAGCCTGCAGGCAAAACTCCAAAGGTTAGATACTAAAAATGGGAAGAGTGGTTATGTGTTTGGTTGGATTATGGTGGCTATTATTTTCCAAAGGGTCTATGGACTAGGTATGAACTAGCTTCCTAGGGTTGCCATTAAAAAGTACCACAAAACTAAGTGACCTAAAACAATAGAACTTTATTATCTCACAGTTCCAGAGATTAGAAGTCTGAAATCAAAGTGTCAGCAAGACCATGAAGGCTCTAGGGAGGAATCCTTCCTTGCCTCCTCCAGCTCCTGGCAATATACACTCATCCTTGACATTCCTTGACTTGTAGATGCTCCACTCCAACCTCTACCCCTGTTATTACACAGAATTATCCCTTTATGTCTCTTCTCCATGTCTTATAAAAATACCAGTAGTGTGGAATTAAGGGACCATCCTACTCCAGTGTAACTTCATTTTAACTGATTACATCCACAATGACCCAATTTCCAAATAATGTCCCATTCTGTAGTACAAAGAGTTAGGATTTGAATGTGTCTTTCTGAGAACACAATTCAACTCATAACAAGGTACTTTCAGGAAAAAAAAAGATATTCTTTCCCTGCTCCTGGGACAGGAGAGTTGAGCATTAAAAAAAATTCTCTATAAATAGTTGACTGTCCATCCTCACAGTCAATTCTCTGCCTCAGGTGAAGATGGGAGCAGCAAAATTCTCCAAGATGAACCATGCCTGGGCCCCATTTTCCCTCTGATTTGCCCTTGTGCCAGGGGACATGCTTCAGCAGAGCTGAGTTTCTCTGGATGGCAATTTGGAAACAGCACTCTGAGTGTTCCACATTCCACACTTCACCAAGGTCAAAACTTCAGAAGCATAAACAAATGCAACCAGCTATAACTGGGGTTTTATTCCAAGTGCAAGACTACTGCAAAGCAGAGAATGACTCCACATAAATAGGAAAAGGGAGAAAGACTAAGAGGGCTTCATGGGAGCAGTTGCCTGGCTGGGTGTGGAAGGTACTAGTAGGAATGTGTCAGTCTGATTCAGAGAAGGAGGAGGTGAAAAAGCAGAGATGTCCAGGAATCTATCCTTTGTTTTCCAGTTCTTTGAAAACTTTTCTTCCCTTAGTCCCTGTGGAATTAAAACATCCAGTCTCTTCCTGCTTCCCTGTCCAACTCACTGGTTCCCCATCTTTGACCAGAGGTCTGTCCCAGGGCTTAATCCTTGGCTCTCAGCTCTTGGCCGTCAGAAAATTTGTCCTTTCACTGACTTTCAACCACAGCCCTTGTGCAAAACATTCTGAGGTCTAACTCCCAACCTGTATTTTTCCCAATCTCAGTCTTGTATCATCATGCTGTGCATAGGGCAGAGTTACGAGTATTTTTAATTTGTTCTTTTTAGATATACATGGCAGTGGAATGTATTTTGACATATCATACATACATGGAGTATAACTTCCCATTCTTGTGGTTGTACATGATGTGGAGTTACACTGGTCATGTATTCATATATGAACATAGGAAAGTTATAGCCAATTCATTCCACTGTCTTTCCCATTCCTATCCCCCTCCCTTCCCTTCAGTCCCTTTGTCTAATTCAATGGACTTCTATTCTCCCCCACCCTGCCTTCATTGTGTGTTAGCATCCACATATCAGAGAGAACATTCAGCCTTTGGGTTATGGAGGCTGGCTTATTTCACTTAAGCATGATATGATATTCTCCAGCTCATCCATTTACCAGCAAATGCCATAATTTCATTCTTCAAGGTGGCTGACATCCTCCATTCCTCACTCCACTCCAAAGTCAACTTTCCTTCCCAGCTTGCCTTTCATCAGGCTCTCCTATCTGACAATAATTTAGGCTTGACAACTTTATCATTAGGGGCCAACTTCGTTTGAGCCCTTATATTTAATTAAGCTGCATAGCTTTATTCTTTCCTTTGAAATTATCACCCTTTCTCTATTATTTCCAAAGTTTGATCCAAATGTAAATTTCTATGCTTGCATTAGTGGAGTGGTTCTCTGATCATCCCCAGGGAGTTTGTTGTGAATGAGCAACAAACTCAGGCCTCTCCCCAGACCTACCAATTCATCAGAAGCTTCACAACCTGCATTTAGCAACCTATCCAATTGAAGTTGAGGCACATGAGCATTAGTGCAGCAATCTTCTGTGATGCCCCCACAGTCTATCCTGACTATGGCTACCCTATTTGTTTATTTACAGCCTTGATTATTGCCAGGTCTCTGCCCCAGAACTATCAATGGCTGCCAACTCCCTGACTCATGAAGGTTAAACTCCTCCATCTAGCGTTTAAAGCCTCATCATATGATTCCATCTCTCCAAATTTGTCCTAACATTCCAAGACATTCTGCATTCTAGCTATAACAATATGTTCACTTTTTAAGCAACACACCTTTGAGTACAACACTTGCCCACCTCAACCCACTCCTGCTGCAACCAGCATTGGATTAGGACCTTTTAGAAACTTTGAACAGTGCAAAGTGACTAGTTCCTCCTTTCCACATGGAAATGAAAATAAACATAATAATACTTAGCTGTAAAATAACTGTGTAGAAATCAATCAAATTACTGATCCTTTCCTGTAGTGATTGGTTTGCTTAAAAAAACACATTTAACAATTTCTTTTTTAAATGTAATTTTTGGTGCCACATTGCTTTCCTAATACTTCAAATTTGTGCTCAATGTATCCACTGACTAATTCAGTTTTGCCTTTGTGGATGCAAAGCCTATTCACCATTGAGTGTTCTGCTTATTTTATGAGTAAAATTGAATAAATGAATGAGTGAGCAGATTTCTCTGCTCAATCAAAGGGAATGCACTTTGTATTTTATTTGTTCCAGTGCTTGTGCAGTAGGAGATTAATAAGTCTTTGCTGACTTCAGAGTCCCTGGTTTTTGCCTCCTGATTGAAAAATACTGTGAGCAGCCTACCAGTGTCAGGAATGGAATTGCAAAATTGAATGCTATAATCTATCCTCAAATGCTTAGACCCATTTTTCAGAATCCCTTCAGCCAGAAAGCACCTGCTAAATGCTCACAAGACAGTGACAGTGCCCTTATGTGTGGGATTCTATATGTAGGTGAAAGCACCTTCTCACAGATAAAGCTCATACCTGTAAAACACCTCTCCAAAGTGGAAAAAAACTCTTCTTTTAAAGTGAATCAATCAGTGCTCAGTGTTTGAACATCATTTATAAACTCAGCCCCCACCTAAATGTTAACTATCCAAGACCTTTGTACTATTGTTGTGGTTTGTTGTTGTTGTTGTTTTGGGGGTTTGTTTTTGTTTGTTTGTTTGTTTTGCAGTGCAGGGGATTGAATCCAGGCCCTCATGCATGCAAAACACTCACTCTACTACTACTGAACTACATCCCCCAAGCCCACCTAAGACCCTTAAATAAAAGAATTATTTTAGAACTCAACTTTTTCTTAATTTATAAATTACTTTTAATCATCTAACCAAATAAGTAATGCATTTGACCCCCAAAGAATAATTCTTTGGAGCTATGGATTTTACTGCAAGTAGAGGACCTACACCAACTAGCTGTGGACATCTGTCCAGCAACCGTACCCTGGGCACATCTCAAACGTACCCACAGAAATCATCCAGCCCTCTTCTCTCCTAAGCATGTTGGCCACCCTCCCCCAGAACCCTGATTTCACAGCCCCTAAGACTCACCCCCCATCAATGGGTTTGAAAGGAGCCTGGTGTCAGGATAGGTTCCTGGCCCCAGGGGCTTACTGCCATTCTTGCCCCCTTGTTCATCATCCATGGTGCTCTCCTGGACCAGCAAGCTCCACGTTCCACTTCAGTTGCTCAGGAAAGTCCAAATTCCATGCACCTCATGCCCTGGGAAATTCCAGTTCTGTGGCTGGCTGAACTGCACAAGTCCTGGTCAGACTGTCTGCAGCAGAGAACAGTACCTGTGGTCAGACAGAAACGGGCGAGTGCACACAAACACACACACACCACCTAGCCGGCTGGAGTATGGCCAAAGCCCACAACAGCCCCCAAGCCCTAAGTCTGCAAAACTGCTGATGTCACGTCCTTTATAAAACTGAGACCAATCAGTGAGGAAGCCTTGGAGTTTATCAGGAAGGAAACTCAGTTTGTAACTTTTGGAGAATGAAGGGAACAGGGTAAGTGGGTGTGAAGGAAACAGCTCCCTTACTGCAAAGTTGCTCACTCTGCAGATCTGTTTGCTACTTGGGGGCTTCTTGGTGTTGAGACAAACCCCAGCACCCAAGAGCTGAGAAAGCTGGTTTTGCAGCAGCCTTGTGAATTGCTTGCACAGTAATATGCACAGCACGCCCTGGCCATCTGCACATGTGGTTTCAATTTTGCTGGGAGTGTCTTATGGAAAAATGTGTCTATATGTTACAAAAATGCAGGATTTGGAAAGAACTTCTGTTTTCTTCCTTTCAGCTGCAAGAATTTCATTAAATGTCCTATTTTACCCTTCCTCCACACATTTTAACTTCTAGACAATGAAAATTTTTCCATTGCAATAATGGATCCCTAGGTGGCATGGGGTGTGGAAGAGACCTTCCATCTTTCAATAGCTCATCATAAAAATATTATTTTGTTAAGATTTTATCAATTTGTCTATACAAAAGACATGACCTTTCTGCATATGTGACTTTTCAATTTCCATTTTCCACCACACCCCTGGGTGCTGGCCTAGGCTGATGGCCACCCCTAGATTCCTACCCTCCTCTCTTCCATCTGGAAGGGAAATTTTCATCCCAGTGGGAGAAGGCTTTCAGTTTACACTCAAGCATCCACTGTCTGCGAAATTATTGTGGATCTGTTTTAATGCCAAAAATGAAGCCTTACTGTTTCAGATATATGAATCCTCAATTGAGACATTTGGTAATCACCATGGACAGTTTGAAGCACATTCTCCATATTTTAATGCATTTCTGTGCATGTATAGACATATATCCTGTGCATCTACACATGTGTGTGTGCACATGTGTGCACACAATCACTTCACATTTTCACTTAAAGTTATATTATTCTATGCTTTTTACACTTATTTTTTCTGGGAAATATTATATAGCTATGTTCCTTTCTTTATTCACTACAGCATCCCATATTGTGCCAAAAGTATTTATTTATTCTCCTAGCAAAGCAAGCAGAATGTTACCATTTCTTTTACTTCTACAAAAATAACTGCAGTTCATATTTTTGTACACATGGCTTTGTGTACACATGTAAATGTTTTCAGAGAGATTCCCAAGAGTGGAAATGCTGAGTCACAGGGGTGCTCATGCACATGGGATAAATTATATGGAACTATATGCACATGTGCACACAAACACACACACACACAGGAATGAGCACAAGTTGAACTGGTGAATTCTGAAAAAGATCAGTAGATTATATGAACACTTATTTCTGATTGTGACATTGTACTGTAATTTTGCAAAAAGTCATTGGGGCAAGTGATCTAAGTGTATAAGGTGAGCTGTCTATATTATTTCTTAGAACTGCCTGTGAACCTATAATTATCTCAGTACCAATTTTAATTTTTTGAAAAGGCTGCTCATTTAAAATTGGGATAAACACTGCCAAATTGCCCTCCATCTCTATTTGCAGAATTAACTGAGAAGGCCATAAGCATACAAATTCTTCAGTACTCTTTCTGGAAAGACTTGAAGAACTATAAACTTAAACTTGTATTTGGCAGAGAGTAAGAATATTACTCCCAGCATAGCCTGGATTAGAAGTTAAATACAGGAGAAGCTGGATACCATCACCATTTTTTCCTAGTAAAATCTTCCCAGTCCAGCTTCTTTATTTACTTTTAATTAAATTCCAAGAAGATAAGATTTTCCCATATTCAAATTTAAGTTCCAAAACAACAATAGAGAAAATTTCCAGGTTGTTGCCCTAGTACCTGGGAGGGAATTCACCAGCTTTTCTCATTACATTTATAATGTTGATCACCATAGTGAACAGGAGGATGGGAACTGGATTGTTTTAGCTGTTTAAACATAGTTACAAAAGTTGTCCATGCATTTTTAGGAATTGAAATGAGGATAAAGTATATAAGCTGTGATTATAGAGTGGCTTACCACAAACCATAAGTGAATAGCAATCTTAATAATTTCTAGTTGACCCTTGTTCTTGTCACTGTGGGTCTGAATGTTCAGTGAAATTGATGCAGGTCAGGTAAGGAAAAAAAATGACAGGCTGCAGGAGATGATAAGGCCACAATCACTCCTTACCAGGAGCAGTGTTCACATGAGTCAGTGCCTCTGCCCACCCTTGCATAGCTGTCCAAGGCACACCTCACTCACAGATTACAAGTTCTTCCCTCACAAGGCCTTGGAGAACCTTGAAAGTCACTTCAAGTTAGTCAAAGTTGGGGCTGGGGATATAGCTCAGTTGGTAGAGTGCTTGCCTCTCAAGCATAAAGCCCTGGGTTCAATCCTCAGCACCAAAAAATAACAAAAACAAATTAGTCAAAGTTGATCCAGCTGGCAATTTTTCTAGCACAAACCCTTTAAAACCTAAGAGGTACACATCTTCTCTGAAAATTGGGAACTCTCTGCTTCTCAGGCCAAACTCCTATCTATTTCTGTTCTTCTTGCAGAACTGGCTCTGCATGCTGAGTATCTGATGCTGCTTTAGAGAGCGGTCACTCCTAGGAACAATACAATGAGATTCAAACAAAGAAGTGTTTTCTTAAAAATTGGAATAATGTGGTATTCTTGGAGAAACAAACAGGCAAAATAAAAGGAGAGAGTCTACCATAATGATGAGACTGGACTCTTCAAAAATGCCAACAGTGGGGAAGACAAAAGTAGGGAGGGGAAGCTTTCTAGATTAGAGGAGAATAAGGAGACTTGATAACTCAGATTTGACCCTCGTCCAGATCCTGATGGTGGCAAGAGACAGAAATGACATGAATGCCACAGTTGTGGAAATGTAAAGGCAGATGCATGCTGGATAGCTGGGGGCCACTAGATGATCACCACACCATGGTTCTGTGGGAGAATCTCTAAACATACTCTTAGGAGAAGCATGATTAAGTTCTGGGTGCAGAGAACCATATTGGATTGGATTGTGAGACCAAGGGGAAATGGGTCTACACATTCTGCACCACACTGAAAAAGTCAATGCAAGTTCTATAGTCAAAACACATGAGTAGGGCTGAGGCTGGGGATATAGCTCAGTTGGTAGAGTGCTTGCCTTGTAAGCACAAGGCCCTAGGTTCAATCCCCAGCACCGCCAAAGAAAAAAAAATGAAAAAAAAGGTATTCTGTCAATCTACAACTACAAAAAAAATCATTTAAAACACATGAGTAGGGCTGGGGATATAGCTCAATTGGTAGAGTGCCTGCTTCGCAAGCACAAGGCCCTGGGTTCAATCTTCAGCACTGCAAAAAATAAAAATAAAAAAAATAATAAAACTACATGAGTAGATACAAAACCTGCCGTGCTCCATCTGTTTGCATCACATTGTCATTCCTCTTGAAGGCAAAGGCCACATATCCCAGAAACATGGGCTGATTGGAAGCACTTCTCATTGCACAATGCAGGGTCATAAAACAAACAACACACTGTCTTCCTTAAAAATTTTCGATATTTAGGCTATCATGGGCTTTTTGCCTTAAGAAAATACCTACCTTGACTGCTAAAATGTTTTGCCTCACTCACCTCACCTTGATCCTAGCCCTAGTGAAGAATCATGGTGCCTGGAACTTATAAATAGTTCATGAAAACACTTATGCATATGTATTAATTATATATGGGTTCACACATACAAATATGCTATATAGATGCATGTGCACATGTGTATACACCTACGTATACATGTGTATGTGTGCATGCATACATGAATACATCAAGAGAGAATCAAATGTGGCAAAATACTAACACTGTGAATTGAAACGATGGACCAAAGGTATTCATTGTGCTATTTTTGCAATTTTTCTGTAAGCTGAAAGCTTTTTAAGATATAACAATGGTAAGGGAATAAAAATTAGTAAATGGAAATTAAAACCAGATATGTTTTATACAGGTTAAGATAGGAAACTGCTATTCCCAGTGTGCCCCATGTATTTGTTCTGGTACAGATTCTGCTAAGGGAAGGAGATGATATATTCCATATGCAAATGGAAAACATTCATGCAAGAGCAGACCTTGGCAGTGATTTGTGATGGGAGAAAATCTGAGGTCCGCCAGTGCAGAGAGCATCCTCCCCTGACAAGCTGTGGTTACTCATTGATTCATCCCTCACCATGGCAGCTTTGGGCTATGTCTCTGAAGTGTCAGCTATTCTCTTTGTGTTCAGTGCACGAATCTTCTGAGCAATCAACATTGTTACTGAAAAAAAGAGTTACCCACAAATCTCATGTTTATTTGACATGGCAGTGTTAGAAATATCAGGGAAGAAAATTACTTTAGGAGAAATAATTCTTTAATAAAATGAACACAAAATTAGCAATGCTGAATGACACACCCAAACATTTAAATAATTTAAGGGAATTTGAAAGCATTGAGGTTTAAAATCTTCAAGTGACACAAGCAAGCTTAGTTCTTTAAAACAATGGGTCAAGGCAGACAATGGACTCATAAGTGATAGATGGTATATAGATATATATACTGAAGGGATATATATATGTGTGTATATATATATATATATATATATATAGAGAGAGAGAGAGAGAGAGAGAGAGGAGAGAGAGAGAGATTCATGTCTATCCACATATATAGAGAGGGGGGAAGTATATAGATAGGCAATTTAGGGGAAGGATTTTTCCCCTAAAATTATTTGTTGTGTACATATTTCAGATTACATTAAACTAGACAAAGGGGAATGCAGGGAAGGGGAATGGGAAAAGGAAACCCAATGGAATTATTCTGGCATAACTTTTTAGGGACATATAGGAATATACCACAGTTAATCTCACCATCATGTACATCTGCAAGAAATTAATTAAAAATAACTATGGGTAAATGGCAGAAAGATCAATAGAGGGAAGGGAGCCAGGTGTGGGTAGAAGGAAGGGGAAAGAGAGGTACTGGGGATTGAATTAGAACAAGATAAATTCCATACTAGTATAATCATATTAAAATGGATTCTACTGTCATGTATAACTAAAAAGAACCAATAAAATAAATATTATTTGGGGCTGGAGTTGTAGCTCAGTGTGCTTGCCTGGCATGTGTGAGGCCCTGGGTTTCATAGTCAGCACCACATATAATTAAATAAAATGAAAGATCCATTGACAACTAAAAAAGATATTTAAAAAATAAATAAATAAAATATTATTTGAAATAGTTTTTCAGTATATAAATCCCACTTCTAGAAACCTCCTAAGAAATCCTTCAATCATTTTTAAAGACTTATTTTAAAAGAAATTTTATAAAAGGAAGGAATTAGAAATAATCTAGGTATCCAACAAGTTGAAAAATGTTAAGGAACATGATACAATCATTTAAAAGGATGGTATCAAAGGGTTTGAGACTTTAAATATCATTACAATAAGGTTTGTAAGAAAAGTAGGCATCACAGATAATAAGATACCAACATTAAATCAGGCAAAGAAATAAAAGACACATGGTGTACAGTAGTCCCCTTATCCACAGTTTCACTCTTCATAGTTTGTTACCCTGGATTAACCATAGTCTGAAAATATTAAATGAAAATTTCCAGAAATAAACAATTCATAAATTTTAAATTACACACCATTCTGTGTGGCCTGATGAAATCTCATACCTTCCTGCTCTGTCCTGCCCACATCATGAATCATCAATTGTCTAGCATATCCACACTATACCCAACACCCCGCCATCCCATCCCTACCAATCACTTTGTAGTCATCTTGATTCTCAGATCAACTGTGGCAGTATCACAGTGCTCATGTTCAGGTAGCCCTTCCACAGTAACCTAACACCGTGTCACAATGCCTACATCAGTCTCCTCACTCCATCTGTCACACAGGCATTGGATCATCTCACATCATCACCAGGAAGAAGTGAGTACAGTACAGTAAGATACTTTGAGAAAGTCAGAGAAAGGCCATATTCACATAATTTTATTAAAATATATTGTTATAATTGTTCTATTTTACTATTATTACTGGTAATCACCTATCATACCTAATTCACAAATTAAATTTTATCATAGATATGTACATATGCATATATGATAGGAAAAATCAGTATATATTGGATATGCGCTATCCATGGTTTGAATATCCATTGGAGGACTTAGAATATCTTACCTACAGATAAGAGAGGACTACTGTACTGAAAATACACTGAAAAAAGTCACTTAAGACTTAACAGTAAAAATTGACTAATAGATATTATATACATTGTGAACTGATGTTGTATATTTATGTATTGTTTATTCCTTGTCTCGCTAATGCATAAGTTTTTCAAGGACAATCATCTTGTCTTTCACACTCTTCCATACCATCCAGCACATAATAGATGCTGGGAAAAGTGTGTTGAACAAATTGAGAATTTATCCTAGAGTATTCTGAATATGAATCCTAGTGTACTTCAAATATGACTGAAAATGTAAAAATATTATACTGCTTTGGAAGTAAAACATACTACATAGTATGCAAAATGCAAGAATCTGTATTCATGGTTTAAGAACCTCAAACTGCAGGCAAAATATCCCATAAAAATCAGATGACCAGTCTGGTGGTCTAAATATAGGTTAATAGAATATAGGACTTGAAGGAAATTTAAAGATTATCTTGTGTCCAATGCAGTACTTTCATTCATAAATCATAAGACATCAACACCACTCAAGATGCAGGAACCTAGATGACCAGATATGTTCTGATGAGTGGTCTCTCAGGACCTAGTTCAGGATTGGGATATACACACACATAGCAGGGTTGGGACATCTGTACAAATGACTTGGTCTGAAGTTTCAGAAAGCAATAGAACAGCAAGACCTCAAATAAATCCCTTGGAGTCATAAGCAGTTTGAATATCCCAGGGTTTAACACAGAGGTCAGGCATTCAGCAAGATCCCGGTTGACCAAAAAACACACTTGTTAGAACATCTTGAAGAGGGAAGTCCCCAGTTCCTGAATGTTCTATGATAGGAAAAGATTCACCCTTTCCTCTTTGATCTTTCTGTGGCTAGCAATGGCTCAAATGGCTCCTCATCTTCTTTCAAATTCATCCTTTCTCTTCATCAGATTTCCATCTTATGACTATTTAATTGTGTCACCTTTTATAAAGTTTCCAATTCATTTCCCCTTGATAATATTTCTATTAGCAAAACTGGACTATCCTTATTAAGTGAACCATGATATGTTGAAATGTAGGTATCAGTGAGATCACTCTGCCCTTTAATATTTGCAACAGATTGAATGGATTGAATCCTTTCATGGATTTTGGAATATCCTATAACTTCCCCAACATTTGTGAAAATTGTCTTCCCTAAGATTTGTAAAAATTCTTCAGGAGTTTGTTTATCTTGTTAATCTATCACAGAAAGAAAGGTGCCATACCACCTTAAACAGGTAAGTTTACATATTTTTGCCACCATGTAATGCAATACAAATACTACAACATGTAGAGCCAGACAATAATCTAGACATTTTCCTTATCCTTCTAAAAAAAAATGTGCAGAGTACTATATGTTTCAGACTGTGCCATAGGGTATGAATGATTTCAATATTTTGCAAGTAGTAACTCAAACAATTGAGAATGAGTATTGGCATTCCTGTTTACCAAAAAAGATTCCAAATATTTGCTTCCCAGTCTCAACTGGGAAAGGTAAGGAAGCTAAGGGCAGGAAGTGAGAAATCAGAATATTAGCTTTTGCGGGGAGGAGGGTACCAGGGATTGAACCCAGGGGCACTTAATCACAGAGCCACATCCCCAGCCCTTTTTGTTTTTTATTTTGAGACAGGGTTTTGCTAAGTTTCTTAGGGCTTCATAAATTGCTGAGACTGGCCTCAAACTTGTGATCCTCCTGCCTTAGCCTCCTGAGCCTCTGGGATTACAGGCATGAGCCACCACACCTGGCAATTAACTTTTAATCTGCCATAAATATCACATGCAGCTTTTCTCCATTTGTATGGCATTTTATGTATGGCATTTTATGTATGGCATTTCTTGCAACATAATTTTTAATGTATTCTAATTTATCAATATTTTTCTTTAACGTTTTTACCTTTTTTATTATGCCTTCCCTTTCATGTACATTCATGTACAATTTCTTGAGGTATTTTTACCATATTATTCAAACTTTTTAACATTTACAAAAAGTTCAAGATTTGTTTTTGGAATATAACATAAGAACTAAAATTTTCTCCCAGATAGTTAACTAATTAAGATTATTAGATATTACAAAGTTGTAATAATCACACATCAAGAGCAGTGCTAACAGAAACATAATACAAACCACGTACGTAATCTAAAATTTTATTGTATTTATTATGTGTTCACATTAAAAAGTAAAAATCAAGTGAAGTTCATTTCAACAATATACTTTATTTAACCTAAAATATCCAAAACATTATCACTTCAATATATAACCATCATCAAAAATTATTCATGAGATTTTTCACATTCTTTTTTGGACTGAATGTTCAAAATGTGATGTGTATTCTATATGTATAGCACATCTTAATTCACCTACCCACAATTTCAGTGTTAATAGCCATAAGCGGTGGATAGCTACTGTACCAAATAGCATAGGTCTAGAGCAGTTTCTCAATCTCGGCACTGTTGACATTTGAATCTAATAATTCTTTGTTTAGTTGCATCCCTGGCCTCTAGCAGATAGAGGCGAGTAGCTCCATTCCCTCAGGTGTTGCAAACAAAAAGGTCTCCACACATTGCTACAGTTGTCCCTGGGTGGGGGGCAAAACTGTCCCTTGTTGAGAATAAAAGGACTAGAAAAACTAGTGGGAAAAGGCTGGAAATGAATTTTAGGATCATCTGAGATAGAATTTTCATTTAGAAGCAAATATTACTATAGTCACTGAACCATGACAGCATTTACAATAGTGGAAAATCTATTGAGTTCCCATGTTCTAAATTCACAAAGAGGGAAAAGAGGAACCAAAAGGAGGAGGAGAGGCAGCAAAAAAGGGAGATAGGAATAAGAAGGAGGAGGAGGGAGGGGGAGAGGGAGGGAGAAAAGAAGGAAAAGGCTCTTTATATAACTTTATGCTTACTTTGGGCACCTATCCACAGAAAAAATACTGACTCAGCATTAAGCCCACCTTCCTGGCTGGCATCAACACGTAAGCATTTCAAAACACTGAGGATCTTGACTGAAAATAAATCAATGTTGGGGTGCCTATATGCATCACACAGTGCTTATGAGTTCAGGTTGTTGGGGGAATCTATTGTTGCGTAATCCTAGAACTGTCTGCTTCAAAGAGTATTTAACATCAGAAATGATGAGCAACGGAGCCCAAGCTCTGTATGAGCTAATCTCTTCCAAAATCTCTCCTATCAACCAGGACCTCAAGAATTGGAAGCCCCAAGTAACTGCCCCAAGTATTTTGGTTTTTATGTATCTTAAAAAAAGGCAGAGAAACCAAAGTTACAGCATAGATTTATTCAAGGAAGGAGAAAAAAAGGGGAAGAAAGAAAAAGAGAGGGGGGAAAGGGAGAAGGAAGGGGTAGAAGAGAGGAATTAAATCAAGAGCAATCCTGGAATTCTTAACATTTCATTATAATCCTATTCACCTGGATTTACATAGGTCTATACAATATTCAAAATGTTGATCCATAGGTACTGGGAAATCCTGTATTATCAGGAAATAGCCTATTATATTCATTCTACTTCACAGTTTTTTAAGTTCATTAACAGCAAGAGCTAAAAACTTTAAGGTTTCAGTTTATCAGGGATTTACTCTAATTGGCTGAGCTCATTTGAAGATACTAAGGGTCTAACTGTTGGGCGTGTATAAGTACCCTGGGTACAGCAGACAACAACCTACTTATTTCCAAGTATCTTCCCATGGACAATTGGGGCTATTGGTACCGGAGGAATCTTTCCAGTGGCTCCGGCAGATGTAGCTTGTGGATGGCTTCATGACATGCTCGACCCAAGCACTTCCGGACACACAGGCGGCAGAGCTGGGCAAGAGTAGTTGGGCCTGAGAGAGGGAATAAAAATGGTGTGAACCTCATGGTGGGTGGGTGGTGAGGGAAGATTAGAGAACTGGAAGAGGCTGGAATTTTCTAAAAGCAGAGGAGAAGCTGAGTCTATGTAGGAATTATAGAACAAGGTAGCAAACACTAAATACAAACAGGGGATCCTGATTTGCTCCTCTGGAAGGGATGCTTTTCTTTAAGTTTATCTTCCAATGGTGACTGTATTATTGACATCAAAGAATAAGGTAATCCAGAGGCAGTTAGGAAAGAAGCGTGGGGTATAAGGGAATGCACCTCATTTATGTGTGCCCTGTGTTAATGAACATTGATATACTGAACAAGGAGAAAATGCAAATGAAAGTACCTAACATGCAAGAGCCCAAGACAGAGCTGCAGAGCAGAAGGACAACTGCAGAGAGGATGGCAACAGGAATTTTGACCTGTGTGGCCACAGAGGCAGTATTGAGAGATGCTCCAGGGGCCAAATATTTAGCCCTTAAAGTCTTCCTGCATCTTCTTGCACTAGTTGGCCATGACATGGTGCTGGCTGGGTCCTGCATCACACCCAGAGGGGTCCTCCATTCTTGCAAGGATTTCAGCTCAATAAAGATATGCAGAAAGAACTCAGAGCACTTAGACCCCATAATTGCCTGAACCTCAGTTTCATGGGGTTTCATAGTGTTCTCATGGCCATGACTTTCAGTAGCTTTGAATCCTTAAGGAAAATAAGTTGATGTGAGTCCAAAATATGGTTGAATAGGATGAATGAGCTCCAGATTGGAATCCTAGTTCCACAGGGGCATTCATATTATCTCATTATTTCCTAACCTATCAGTAAAGATCTCTTCAAGTAGATCTAAATATTGGCCTATACAGACTTTCCCTTCTCAAGAAAACCCTACTATAACAGCATGTTATACCTCATGATAAATGGTGGGCTGAAGGGCTGGGAGTGTAGCTAAATGGTGGAGTGCTTGCCTAGCATGTGTGAGGTCTTGGGTTCAATCCCCAGTACTGCAAAGATTAAAAAGGTAGACTTCATAAGCAAATATCCAAACACTTAGAATGACATTGACAAGGAGCATCAATGGATAGAGAGCTACCTGGAGGATGAATCATCTTCAGTTAAAAACTTGAGAGTCAAAAACATTTCTACCTGTTGCCCCTTATGTCTAGGGTCAGACTTTAGAATTAACAAAATAACTAAGCTCCTCTGAAAAACAGTAACATGGACAAATTATCCAGTTTGCCTGGAGAAGTTCAGACACAAGTGAACTTGGCAGAGCTGATGTTCATCCTCTAAAAGGATGCAGATGCAAATATAGACTTTTGGAGTCTATATTTATAAAGATAGATCACAAAGGAACTTGCTTATAAGAAAGTAAAGCCTAGATCTGGCAACATTTACGATGGAAAAAAACCGGAAATGTAATAACTGCTATAAACTACTTTCAGCCAATCATTGCAAAGTACCTTGTATTTCTGGACTGGCATCTGGAAAGGAATATCATAATTCTTCTGGTGGAGATTCAAGTAAAATAGCAATCACTAATGACACAGACCCCTGAAAATAATATAGACCAGTAGTACTCAAAGTGTGGTCCTTAGACCTGCAGCAGCAGTATTAACTGGGAAGTTATTAGACATGCAGAGTCTAATCCCAGACCTCCTGAATCAGAATCTGCATTTAAATGAGGTCCCCAGGTGATCTATATGTGCATTAAAGCTTAAGAGGCACTGGTATAGAGACTTCCTAAAATGATTTAACAAAGCATTCTACCTGGAAGATATCAGACATGGGAGTGGGTTCACCAAACGGAACCAGTGGGTAAAATGAAACCCCATCCTGGAAATTGTTTCAGAAGCTTTAGGACTGGGGTCTCACAGCATTAAGAGTGCATATTCTGGAGTCAGACAGCTTGATTAGAATCGTAGCTCTACTTCTAAGTAGCTGTGTCACCCTCTGCAAGCCAATCTCTCCATGCTTTACTTTTCCCATTTGCAGCTGGCACAGCACCAGCTACTAGAAGGTTTTCACTGCTTTTAAGTTTCAAGAATTCAATGAGATTAATCTATGTTTCAAATTCATCTCAGTGCTGGCACAATTTATCTTTAATATTCTACCCAGCATACAAATGATCAATGAAGGCTCAGAAAATGTACTCTTACTAAACAGACATAATAGGGTTCTCTTTTGAATTTGAGATACCAAGCATTTTAGAAGGTTACTTTTCCTTCCCCAGCACTGAGAGTTGCTCTTAATGCCCATGATGGAAATGGGAGCGAGGTGATAAGGAACACAGAACTGCTACTCCCCAATCTGGAGAAAAGGCAAACAACTTCACCATTTAGTTAGGCTTCTGAAATATACCCTCTGTCCCTCCTACTGCCCCTGACTCAAGTACGGTCACATGTCACCTAACAATGGGATAAATTCTGAGAAATGTGTTATTAGGCACTTTCATCATTGTGCAAACATCATAGAATGTACTTAATACAAACCAAGATGGTTATGATGTCACTATGTGATATAATCTCGTGAGACAATGGGTTGTATATGCAGCCCATCATTGACAGTTGTTATGAGGCATGTGACTGTATTTCTAATCTGCCTGTGGATTGTCTCCCAATATTACAAAGCTGACTTTTGGTTTGCTTAATCATGTGCATGTGATAGGTTGTCTAATTATTTTCTTTTTATGGAAAATAAAAGCAATGATCTGATTGCATGTAACTGTATTTTGCTATTAAGTGAATGAACACAGCATGTAAAATCCCAGAAGATATCACCATGATGCCAGGACTTGATGCCTCCCACAATATTTTCCCCAATTAGGAAGAGAAAAAGGAAATATTTCAGGCATGTGGCAGGAAGGAAAGATAGCAGTGTGCTTAAGGAAGAGAAGTGGACACCCAGCCCTTCCTTACCTTCTCGGAGCAGTAGTGCCTGCTCCACACTACTTTTGGGAATTGCCAGATCAAGAGCACTTTTGCCCTGTGCGTTTCTGAGCTTCAGATTAGCCCCATAGTCAGTGAGCAGGTGGATGATCTCCACACTGGACTGCCTCGCTGCAGCATGGAGGGGGCTGTCCAGCCATTGGCCATGGTCAACACTGGCTCCTTAACAAAGCAGATGACCACGATTCAACATTGTGAATGTAAAACACAATCAGCCTAAAATGTAGTCACTGTATATGAAGTCATCTCAAAAGCCATGACATATTTGACAAATCTTTGAAAATATGTGACTTCAACCTAGAACCTCAGCAATGCCTAGTAAGATCTTTTCAAAATTTTGGTGAAAAAAAAGTGAATTTAGATATTTTTAATTATTTTAAATAGTTTACTTGCTTTCCCATACAAAATACTTTACATACAAAAAAATATTTGAGGTTTCTGTTACATAATTTTTTTGTATTTTGATCAAGTATAAAGCTGAATTTATTTCTTTTTATATTATATTTAGTTATTTATTTTTTTCATAATTATTTTATATTATTTAGGGTTCAAATAATTTCTGAACTCCATAGAGTAAATGCTATGAATAAAAAATGACCAATAAAACATCTTGGAGATAAAAATTCTCAACTAAAGGTTCTTACTACAACCTCCACCTTTATGTCAAAGACTAAGTATGTTGAATCTTTAACCAAATGATACTTTCAAGATATTTTACTTTTCCCTAGAATCTCAATTTCTGCATATGCCTTTTAAATTAAAAATGACTAATTAACTCTGCAGGATATATGTAAAATAGTCTGTATCAAAAGTCTATTGTTTTTACTGTCCAGTATCTTCCTGGTAACCACAACTAGATTTCCCTCTAGGTTGTCACCTTCTTGTGATTCCCAGTTTATGTGTTTCTAGAGAAGTCTAATAACTACAGAATAAACTAAAATCTAGTCCTAAGCCAATTGGTATATTGTATTCCTTTGGCCACCATGATTTGTTCAAAGATGGGCATGTGAATCAAAAAGAGTCAATACCCCTTCTTGCTGGGTATGCATGAGGAAGGCAACAAGCCCAGATGTTGCTGGCAGCCATCTTGAGACTACCAACAAGAGCCATACCAGGTAATTGAAGCCAACATCAAAGGAAGCAGAACTGATAAATACAGACACTCATTTCTCTGGAGAAGTTCTGTTTTTAGCATTCAAGCATTAAATGCTATCAAAAATTTTCTATCCAATAAGAATCTCACCTTTGAAGCCATTTTTTAAAACCCACAAATTTAGCAGGTTTTTCTCATAAAAAGATTTCTGGTAATTACCTAATTCTAGAAGCTTCTTCACACAGTCTACCCTCTGGTAGGTGCAGGCTACATACAGGGGAGTTCCAAGCTGAGGCACCTCTTGGTCAATATTAACATTATTTGCCAGCAGAATCTCCATGCACTCCCTGTGACCTGGTGGAACATAAGATAACCCCACTCAAATTAGGAACAGTTGAATATTCACAGAATTATAGGATTGATTATCTGGAATGAACTTAGAAATAACCCAAATCTCTTTCCGTAGTAGAAAAATGGTTTTGTTTGGTTTTGGAGATCATAGGTACAAACTCCCCAAACATAACTACTGAAAAGAACAGCCCATGCTTCTTTTTTGTGGATATTTTAAAATTATAACATTATAATCCTGCATAGTATTTAGGTTCATTTTGACAAAATCATACATGTAAGAAATTTTATTTCAACCCCCATTTCCCTTCCCCTTTTCCTCCTCTCCTTCCTCCCCCTATTTTCCCTCTTCTACTCTACCAAACTTACTTCCTTTATTCTACGTATCCATAGAGGTGAAATTCCCTTTGGTACCTTTATATATAAATATGTAACATGACTTTGTTAAATTCACTCCATTATCTCCCCCTTTCCCATCCTTCCTCCCTCTCCATTGATCTGATCTTCCCTGTATCTTTATGATATCTGATCTCCTCCCCAACTGCCTACTTTCCTTTGTTCTTCTCTAGCTTCCACAGATAAAACACTTGACCCTTGCTTTTCTCAGTCTGGCTTATTTCACTTAGCATGATATTCTCCATTTCCATCCATTTGCCTGCAATTGCCATAATGTTCTTTATGGCTATGCAAAACTCCATGGTGGGTATAATACCACATTTTCTTGTACCATTCATCTATTAACAGGCATCTGGGTTGATTCCATAATTTGTCTATTGTGAATTGTGTTGCTGTAAACATTGATGTGGCTGTATCACTATAGTAAGCTGATTTTAGTTCTTTTGGAGCTGATTTTCGTTCTTTTGGAGTTGATGCCCATGCTTCTTCCACTCAAACTCCTCTGTGTAATTCCTGAGAGAACTCCAACCAAACTAAGGCTCCAAGGAACAAAGTTGAAATCACTTTCTACAATGAAGTCACCATTTTACAAATGGAAGCTACAAGATGCAGAGGGGTAAATTACTCTCCCTGCTATTACTCTAAAAACAGTGCTCAAACCCAAAGCCCGACTCTGTTCTCTCTCCATTACCAATCTCTCATTATCTTCTACACCCATGCGTGTGAGATGAATTAAAATTCTCATGTATAGAATATATTTAAATCCACTTTGAATTTCAGTGGCTAGCAAGATTATGAAAGTAAGCATTCTCCTTGGAGAGTTTGCCCAATGAAGAGACAGACATGATTAATTTGCAGGATATGAATGATTGGCTCAGGAGGGAATGCTTCTGAGGTGTTGATGGGAGTTTATAAAAATTCAGTTCTCCTTGAATATTTCAGTGTTTCCTTAAACAATCGTATCATCACTAATTTAACCAACCTTTTCTTTATAGATAACATGAGTTTCATCCTATACCTGCATGATTTATCACAAATTCTGAATTAATTATATGTATGTATTACAGTGTACAAATCAGGACTTGTGTATTTGAAGTTTTGGTCACATAAATAAATCTTACACCTGGACTATAATATCAATATATCCAGATACTGACTCAGACCATGAACTAACTTTCTCATAGAGGTTTAAAGTTATACAGATTCAGAAAAAATATCTAATCAGTGCCTAAAACTGCCTAACAAATACAAGGCATATTGTTTTTTAACAAGTTTTTATGAAACAGAAAAAAATATGTAGAGATATAAATTGTAGGTATATAGATACAAAACACTCCATATATAATCAGGCAAGCCTTGCAGAATTACTTAAGAAATTTGAGCTGGGTGCGGTGGCACATGCCTATAATCCCAGCAACTCAGGAGGATTACAAATTCAAGGACAGTCTTAGCAACTTAGTGAGACTCTGTCTCAAAATAATATTTAAAAGGTCTGGGGGTGTAGCTTAGTGGTAAAGCACCCCTGGTTCAATCTGAAGTACAAAAAAAGGAAGAAAAGAAATTTGAATCATTCCCAATATTTATCTATTTTTAAACATTTGAATGGACATGCAAGTAATCTTTTGACTTCAAATCATTATTAAAAGTTTTTAAAGTCTTTAATTTCATTTCAAAAAAACCCATCACTCTACAATTTAAAGGACTTGCTTGATGTTTGGGGAATGACCCACATCAGTAATTAATCAATAAATATTGAGTAAGTTTGTTCTGTATATAAAAGACATAGATACATTGAGATTTGGGTCTTTTGTATCATCTAAAGTAATCTGCTGCTCCCAAAACACCAAATGACATGTTTATTAATCTGGGGCAAATCTTTCCCTTTTGCCGTTCAAAGTAAAGACTTTCATCTCCAAGTACACCAGCAAAGACCTATTCTATATTGTTCTATCTTCTCCATTGTATTTCTGATCTTGATATAAGAGAAGTAACTGTACTGCTAGGTATCACCAAAATGTTGCACTTTGGGTATGACCTTTGACAAATGGCCTTGTGTTTTTAATGGCATCTTATTGTTCATGTCTAATCATGCATATAGCTTGAAATTTTCTTAAAAATTACTCTTTTTTCTCATTTCAAAAGTAATTAAGAACACAGGAGAGATCATTCGGCCTTTGGATTTGGGGGATTGGCTAATCTCACTTAGCATGACAGTCTCCACCATCATCCATTTACCTGCAAATGCCATAATTTTATTCTTCTTTATGGCTGAGTAATATTACATTGTGTATACATACCACAGTTTCTTTATCCATTCATCTATTGAAGGGCATCTAGGTTGGTTCCACAATCTAGCTACTGTGAATTGAGCAGCTATGAACATTGATGTGGCTGCATCACTGTAGTATGCTGATTTTAAGTCCTTTGATTATCCAAAGTCCGAATGATCTCTCTGATAAGTGAATGATGCTGCATAATGTGGGTTGGAAGGGAGGCAAGAATGGAGGAAGGATAGATAGCATAGAGGGAAGGGAGGGGTGGGGTCGGGGTAGGGGGATAATAATAATAACAGAATGAGACAGACATCATTGCCCTGTGTACATGTATGAATGCACAGATGGTGTGACTCTACTTTGTGTACAACCAGAGAAACAATAGCTTTACTCCATTTGTATACAATGAATCAAAATAAATAAATTAAAAAAAATAACTGAGATAACTAACTTACAAAAAAAAAGAATACAGGAGTCTAGAGTCACTTCAAAATTTCTAATGTCCTGATTTTTTCAAGTTGCAACACTTTTCTTTCTTTTTTTTTTTTCCAATGACTATGACCTTGAAGTCGTCAGCTCAGTTGAAGTATATTACTTAAGGACAGTTACATTTACTAATCCATTAGAGATAGTATCAACCTTGACTTTCAGACACTTTCATAATTTATTTTATGTTGGTGGTTGATATTTTATGAGCTTTAGAAGAAGAGCTGTTCTTTTCTGCTAAGGATAGAGACATAAGCTCAATATAAATCATGAAGTTATAACTTCTGTCTTGGCTGCACTAGCTGCTCCCAAAACACCAGCAAAGAGGCCCAGGAAGTGGGACATCTGAGACACAAAGACATTCCAAAGTACTGAGAGGAGCTGTTTCATGCCACAGTGGCATTTCTGAAAGATTTAGGCAAATTGAAGTTACTGCTGTGGGATTTCTAAGCCACACATATTCTACTAGTGGAAAGATCTGGGTGACCTTCATATGACCAACTCTAGGCTATTGATTTATGCAGATTGGAGTGAGCTCACCACTGTTTTGTGTTCATTGTGGTGACTCATTTACCTCTCTTCACTGCCTCATGGATAGGTGAAGCCAGGTGCATCTCAGGCTGGGCCTTGGCTCCGAACTCCAGCAGCACGTTGACGCAGGCAGCACTGCCACTACAGCACGCATTGAAGAGGGGCGTGGCTCCATGAACTGTCACTCCATTGACCTAACAGTGGGCAAGGAGAGACCCAGAGGATTTGGTATTTGGTCTCACTCTCTCCAAGTATGTATTCCTATGTATGTAGCTAGGGAAACTCCCTAAGGTAATGAATGAGTGAGGGAACTCCAAATCTTTACATGAAACCTCATAAGGTTATAGGTTGGTCAAATTGCATATAAATTACTATATGTTAAACAGAACATTGCCTGGCACTGAATGAACATTTGCAACAACTATTATTCCCATTTCAGGTTAATATGGAACTCATCTCCTCTTCCAATTGTGAACAAATGTGGCAGAAACCCAAAGTACTAGCTTAACCTATTAAGTTCCAAGTTCTCAATTCTGTCCATATTTCATTGAAATTGACATAAGTGCATTAAAATAGGTTGAAAATCAAAATCTAGAACATATATCACTTATATATTTTCATGTTTATATGATACATAAATATTTCAAATGCTGATCATTCACCTATTATTTTTTCTCAAAATAATAGATCTCTAAAAACACAATAATTATTTCAAAGTAAAATAAATGATATATTTGTTGCTCAATTTAAATTTTTATAGGTATGCCACATCTAGGATGATGGGGAAAAATGGGTGAAGATTCCAAGTCCTGTGCTTGCAGAAAACTCCTTCATAACTCCCAACAGTTATAATACCCTTATTGTCACATATTTCCTCTCTGGTCTATTACGATCCATAGAAATTGCACAGGCCAGCTTTGACTTCTGAAAGATCATGACCAAGCTAAATGCACACAGACAATAGCCTTCAACCTGTTGTCTCTAACCACTCTTGGGAACTTCTAGTGATATGGAAGGCACATGGGAACCAGCAAGCCTGGGAGGAATCATTAAGTATCAACAATATATAGGAAAGAACATCATGAGACCCAGGTATTCAGGAAGGGAGGCTCTGATACGATTCAAATGTAATATCACAATGGTGGTTTGATGTCAAACCATTTGGCCTCAATAAGTAAAGACAGATGCTTGGAATAATCAGCATTCTAAATTATCTTATTTAGAAACAAAAACGATTTGTCTCCAGGGCTCTGGTATAACCCCATTAAACTGGAAAGTTAAAGAAGAGATGCCTAGATGACAGAGACAGACAAAGACAGGGAAAATTATGTAAAATCATATGCTGTTTTTCTTACTGAAAAAATATTTCATGGAACTGGTTTGACTTTTTTTTTTTTTTTTTTACTAAACACCATCCTTATCCTCAGTCCAGAAACTTTGATTTCTTGTAAATTTCTCTCTTAGTTCATGTCAGCAAACATTTACTGGGTATCTACTAGGGGCCAATGTTTTATAAACAAAGATAAGTAAGACAATTGCCTCTCCTTGAATAGGTTGAATTCTATCAGGGAAGACAAACATACGAGATAATTTAGATACAAGAAGTGTTTTAGATCACTGTGGGAGCAGGACAAAGAAGAGCATACACTTGAGAAATAGGAAGGAAAAATAGCATTATCTTGTGATTAAATAAATAAGGAAATGGCAGGAACAAGATGACTCCCAGCCATGGGAGACCAAAAGAATGTTTCGCCTAGTCTCTGAAACTGGGAACCCAAGAGGAGGAGCAGATTTCGGTGGGAAGAGCATGATATGCACAATTTCAGATGTGCTGAGTTTGAAGTATCCATGCAACTGCAGATTGTGGAGAACTTTCTACTGCTTGAGCAAACTTTCACTCATTTCTTTTCTCATTCTGATTTAATGTCAAGTGGTAATAATGCAGCATTTATTGACTTTTGCCTTATAAAATTGCCAAAGACAAGGGACCATTGTCTTATCCTTTGCTTTGTCCCCCACAAAATCTCCCCTCTGACCAGAGAGAAATGTTCAATATTTCCCACCAACAATCTGCTTGTAAGTCCAATCATTTAACTTGAAAGGAAATCGCCCTCTCAGAGCATTGCCCTCATCATTACCCATGAGTTAAGTGACAATTTAGAGAAGCACCACCTAATGGAAATGCACCGCCATGATGACGCTGGAAAAAATCAGTTTGTGCCCAGAAGACTTTTATGTTCAGTTCTACATGTAGAAACCAAACTTCCATATACAATCTGAAAAATATCATCATCAAATACTTAAAGATCTCGCAACTCTTGAAACAAAGAATGTGAGACTAGATTAAACAATGAAATTAGCAATAAAGCATTATTTGGGTGTCATTGAGATTTGAAGAAACCTATTCTGAGAGCTGTATTATACATAGCACCTCCATTATTCTCTGAAGAAGTTAGGATGTAAGTTAAAAATAAGATAATCCTTAATTTGTGGTTTTTTTCAATGTATTATTTATTAAAAACTCACTTAATTTTATAATTTTACTCAGTAAGAATAGTGGCTGGGTTAGGATATTGAATTAAGAGTGTTTTCATTATTCTGCTAAAATTTGTTCTTCATAGTGTTTGATAACAAAGGATTTTTTAAAGTAGCATCACAGGCTGGAGAAGTAGCTCAGTGATAAAGCACTTGCCTAGCATGCATGAGGCCCTGGCTTCCATCCCTAGCACTCCAAAAAACAAATCAGCATCACAATTTTGAAAAATTCCTGTGAGTTACTGAATCTGGATATTCACACATGTTTAGGCCAAGAAAGAGGAGTAACTGGAATGATGGGGTATGAACATGCATAGGATAAGACCTGTCTCCACCAGTCCTTCTCAGTGAGTAAGCAGCCTGGAAGGTGCTGTCTCTTTAGGTGTTAGCGGATGTACCTAGGCAGACAGACCCATGTGGGCAGGAGTGGTACTCACATGCGCACCATTTTCCAATAAGGCTTTAGCACAAGCCACATGACCTCCAAGGCATGCCTCATGGAGAGAAGAGACCCGGTTAATTGTCACAAGGTTCACATTGACACCCTATAATTTGGAGAGAAGATAATTAAATGTTCCATTAGTCATAGCAGTTAGAGCAATGTGTTCAACAGGTTCTTGAAGTTTTCAGTCTTTGGTTGTAATGTTAGCACTGTATAGAGAGGAGTCAAGACCATGACCTGGTGAGTCTTAACACAGCAAAGGAGCTTCAAATTCATTTATTTGACAAATGTTTATGCAGTATTCTGGATCAGGGTCTTCAAAATTTATGCTACTGGTCTCTCTCCTCCAGAGCCTACTGGGAAGGCAGAAATGAAACCCAAAAGTTTGAGCAAGGGTATTGCTATACTGGAAGCATGTTCACATTTCACTTGGGAGCACAGGGCTTCCTTGGGTCTGACTTTGGAAATAAGAAAAAAAACTTCTCAAATGAGGTAATATTTAACTAAGACTTGAAGCATAAAAACTTTAAAACTGGGAAGACAGAGTATGCCATTAGGAGGGAACAGATTATGCAAATGCAGGAAGTGACAGAAAGTATGACAGGGCCACAGTTGGACAGTTGGTTATTTCTGGATCAGAAAGAGCACACAGAAAGGGGAAGTAGAAGATGGGGAGAGATGCAGGAAGTCAGTGAGCTGGAGCAATATCATGAGAGGCCTTGATTTGCAAATGGGGAGTGCATGTCTTCTAGGGAATGAGGCACCTATAAGTTGTTTTAGGCTGTGGAGGATCTGGAGCTAATAGATTAGCTGTTTTAGGAGAAGCCTAGTGGAAGTAGCAACATGGAAGGTTAATGGCAGGGGTAGAGATGTGAGGCAGAAGCAAGGAGAGTCATGGAGACATTGCTGTAAGTATAGGCACAGGCCTGTATGGGCCTGCTGTGGGTGGAACAGTAGTGGGTATGAGGTAATAGGTGATGGAACACAGAGAAGGTTGGGAGCTAAAACTGGGTCTGGAACAGGAAAATCACTCTAGGCTTAAGAGTAGAAAATTCCATACAGGGTGCTTCTAGGAGTCACACGTTCTGTGGCAGAAGCACTATTTAGGCCACAGCCCCACTACATGGAGAAGACTCTGAAATCCCAGGGTCTGGGGCCAGAGAGATTCTCCTAACCCTTATCTACTTATCCAGGTATGACTGCCACCACCATTTCCTAGCCTATTCCCCCTTCCCATACTGCCATGTTCCACCTTGCTCTTCCTGGAGTCCAAGGTCAGCCTAGCTGCTGGACAACTCTGCCTTTGTACCCTGATTTTAACAATGTAGCTGTTACCATTTCCTCTGTGATTGACACTTTTTATCTGCAAAAGGAATTAGGTCCCTGATCTGTCCTTCCTGCCAAGTCCTAATTTTGAGTTCCTGCTTTGTAATGACCTACTGAAATCTTCCAAAGCCTTGTGTCACGATCCTGAATGGCGAACTCCAATCTAGTACTCACCGCATCCTGCCACATCTCTGTAGTGTCGGCTGCAACCTGCTGTGGCCAGGTTTTTATTGCTTGTCCTTTCATCATAAGGGCTCTACATGCCTCCTGCATCCTGTCCATTTTCATGCCCTGAATTTGATGTCATTACTATAGAGCTGTACTACATATTTTAAATTCAGTATCTAATAAATTAGGGAAGTCTTTTCCTTTTCCTTTCTCCATATATGATTTGTTTTTAAATTTTTTATTGATGCATCGTAATTATACAGAATAGTGGGATTCACTGTAATTTCCTTTTAAGATTTTAAAACAGTCTTGTCCATAAGGTGGCAGCATTGTGCTAGAAAAAAAATTGCAGCAATACAAAATCTCAGAATCCCTGGATTTGGAGAAATGTAATGGACAGGCCTGAAAGATATCTAAAATGAATCACCTAAATTGTGTGTGAGAAAATGGGGAAGCAGGAAGTTCAAATTATATGTAAGAGTTGAGGCTCCCCAGCTATTGGTGACAGCCAGCATAATAATCACAGAATTCCTGAACCTTGGCTTAATACTTTACTCACATTTACTCAGAGTGGTTTAATGTTTTACTCACATTACCACATTATGTAAATGTGAAATAAAGTTTTAAAAAGTAGAATATATTTTTTACTAGTGTGAAAGGTAAAGAAGTAGGGATGTAGCCAAAAAAAAAAGTTGAAATTTTTATGAAATGCTCCTAGACATTTAATCACACTGTAGAAGCTAACATGCTTAGGAGTAGGGTTAAAAATAAAAAGTGTTAAATGCAATGTGGGATCCTGGATTGGATCCTGTAACAGGAAAAGGACACCGGTGAAAAGGCTCATGAAACCCCAATAGTCTGCAGTTTAACAAATGGTATTGTACCAATGTTAATTTCTTAGGGGAACCTGGGTGGAGGATGCATGGGAATTTTCTGCCTTTGCAACTCTTCTTGAAAATCATTGCAAACCAAAAAGCGTATTAAAATACCAATAAAAGTACAGAGGTGGGTGTCTGAGAGGGAGGTGGATGTGAAACTTTTCTTTTTTTCAGTATTTTAATTATTGAACTATGTGAATTTTATATACGTAATAAAATAATCAAATCAGATAAAATTTAAAGTGCTTAAAAATAATAAGCAAGTCACAATTCAAGTTCAACACCCATCATTGCTGACAATACTGTTTTCCTCTGCTTACTTTCTTATGAAATAACAGAACTCAGAAAGGAGGAAGCAAAAAACTGGTGGAGAGTGCACACACTCACAAAGAGCAGTGCTCCTGGCTGTTTAAACTCAAAAGGGTAAAGAGTACAAAAATGTTTAGGTGATAGCCAGGATGTGGAAAAAGGGCACAATGACTCAACTCCTCTGTGTACATAAAACCCCCAAAACACAAAGCAAGTAGAATGTGTACTTTATTTCATTTGTTTCACAAATGTTTACTAGGCTGCTACTCATTATTCAACATATTTGGGATGCAGTCATAAATCTTCACTAAAGAGTAAGATTTATTCATTCTTCAACCTATTTCAATGCTTGCTCTTGAAAGTGGGGCAGGTAGCCTCAGATGGTGCCCAGTGATTCCCAATTCTTAATTCTGAGCTGCTTGTGTAATGCCTCCCTTTGAATCTAGGATGCACTTAAATCTAATGAGTAGAATATAGTAGAAGAGATGGGATTTCACTTTGGAGATTAGGTTATAAAACCTGTGACTTCCTTCTTGGGTGCTCTCTCTGAGGAAAGGCAGCTGACATCTCATGGCACAACCCTGTAGCGAGACCTTTGTGGCAAGGTATTGAAATTTGCCAACAATCACATTGAGTGAGTTTGAAAGCACATTTTCCCCCCAGTTAAACCATGAGATGTCTGCAGCCATAGCTGACACCTGTGGCCTGGGAACTGCTCCCTGGCCCACAGAAACTGTTGTTTCTGCTGTTTTGAGGTAATTTGTTACACAGCAATTGCTGACAAGTGAGATTTCAGGACTGCTGGCTAATATACACTGGGAGAATATGAGGTGAGTTTGGTCAACATCAATTTGAGGGTACCTTTCATTGATCCTTATAGAGAAACTTCCTATGAAATAAAGAAAGACCCAGAGGGAAAGGAGGTAACTGGGCTAAAAATGAGGCAGCTCCTCAGGAAAGGAGAAGCAAGAGGAGCAAATGGTGAGGAGCAAGAGCATATGTATGCTTGGAATGGCCGTACTGGAACCTAAATGAGGCTAAGAAGACCTCTGCTACAGTCAAAGCTAATAATGATGCTTGATTATGGCATAGCACAAGGGATCATGTTTTCAGTTTACTTACTTGTGCAATTAAAGTTTTAAGGGCCAGTAAGCGCCCCTGAGCTGCAGCTTCGTGAAGTGGGGATCGATCAGCCCAGCAGTCTGAAACATAAATCAAGCTCAGAGTCAAGGTCTTGAGATTTCTTTCCATACCTTGTTCATGCTGCCTACCCACTGGGAGGAAAGCAGGTATCATGCATTAAGCTTTCTTGTCGGTTACTTTCAAAATGACAAGCTACTGAGGGCACAAAGTCTGTTGTGGTATGTGCAGAGGGGGCACAGTTGATCTCTCTCTAGCTTAAATGAGCACCTTTATTAAAAGTGCCAAAAGACAATCATTTGTTCAGGAAGAAAACCTACTCTGATTTGCAACATTTGGACATTTTTCAAATTATGATTATGTTCTTCATATACTCAATAGGATGTTATATGATTTGGATTGAACACAAAGGGCCTCTCTTATCAATCTCTTCTAGGTTATCCCAATGAGGGTAAGAGCTCAGGTTTTCCATATCTGCAAACTTGGCCACAAACAAAATCCCATCAAAAAATGGAAGTGTGTGAAATCAAAATAACACAAGACCTCAAGGAGAGGATGAACTTCTCTGATGGGTGAGAACCAAAGTTATAAGTATTTCAATAAACCCCCTCCAACCACCCACACATGCATTGAAACCCAATGTACCTTCTCAACCCTTTGGATAACAAAAAAATGGGGAAAGTCATACTTTTTTTTAGCATTGTAGCATTGAGAAAACCTAAACCAACGTTCCTTGGAGAAATGGTTGATCCCAGGCCTGGGCCAGAAAAAAATATAAGCTGGTGCCACAACCAGGGTGACCGAACTCTTGGGTCCTGCAAGGGGTGAAGGGGGATTGGAAAATAAAGATTCAAAGACACAGATCTTAAAGATTAAGCTGGTATCAGGTGGAATTCTGCTCTCTGATGGAGATGCAGATCTAAAGAGTTATGCCAGCAATCTTTATTTATATGTCTCATTATCAGGTTAAAGACTATGCAACCATTACTTTTTTCATTTTTTTTATTTTTTATTTTTATTTATTTGTGTGTGTGTGCTGGGGATTGAACCTAGGGCTTTGTGCATGCTAGGCAAGCACTCTATATTATTCTTTGTATTCAGGAAAGTTACAGAAACTAGGACATCCTGTGTAGTTTTTCCATGGTTGCAATCCACAGTTGCAAAGCGCAATGTTAGGAGCTTTGTATAGCTCTCAAGAAAGTCCATTGTTAAAAGTTATTATAAGGCAGGCAGGAACTGGAGAAGTGGAGCTGGTGAACATTGTGGTTGTCTAGCATAAGAATTCCTTCCTTCCCAGGAGCTGTGTGCCTGACATCTAGGTTCGAGCTGATAGGATTCTTGCACAGAGCCTCCTCATGCAGGGCATTGCCACAGCAGCTAAGCATCCTGTGCCCTTGCACACAACATTCCCAGGAACCCAGCATGCCACAGCCATGAGGGCATCAGAGACCCCCAATCTCAGTCACTGCTCTCCCATCCTCTGTCACCGCTCTCCACAAGCTGGACCTCAAACATCTTGTCAGAAAGGAAGGAAGTGCTCAAAGGATGATAGGAAATGTTAAAAAGACACAGAGACTAACTTGAAGGGGCCTCTACTGGCTAAATATGGGACCATTTGAGCATCAAAATAAACAATGACAATGAGAGATTATATGCTATCAAATAAAATAGGAAACTATAAGTTGTCACTGATAAAAGTAATATATAAATACAGAGAAGAGACAGTGCATCCTCAGAATACTGACTAAAAAATGTGGAAGAAATGATAGAATCAGCCTCAAATTATTTCCCCACATAAAAAATACTAATTATAGAGGGAAAAGGATAATTATACAGTGAACAGGGATAATTAGACAGTGGAACAAAATCATAGAGTCTACCTACCCAGGTAATCAAAGCTGACATAAGCAGTGATAGAACAAATCAGCACTGTGTGCCACTTAATGGAATGCAGTGAACCACATCATGTGTCATCAGAGGGAACACAATGTGAACCATAGGCCATTGCTTCCATGATATTCCTGCCCAAAATGTCTCTGATCATGAGTACACTGTGCACTAACCCAAACTGAGGGAACATTATACAAAATAATTGGCCTATAACCAGTTCAATGAGGGACTGAGGAACTGTTCTAGATTGAATAGAGCTGACAAGACACTATATCTAAAAGCAACACTTAACCTTCTATGGGATCCTTTTATTATAAAGGACATTATGGGAACAGTTGGCTAAATCTGAATGGGGACTCTGAGCAAAGACAAGCACGAATTCTTTGTACTGCTCTTGTAATTTTTCTGTCCGTTGAAATTAGTTCCAAAATAAAAAGTTAAAAAGATAAAGATAGGTAGATAGAGAGACAGATGAAATCATTTGTGAACCCATACTTCTAATATGAATGTGTAATGCTTTTATAATAAAGAAAAACAGATAAAATTTTGTAACATGAATATAATTGTGTTTGTATCATCTTCATATGTTCCTGAGCTGGTTGAGTTGATGAGAGGAAAGCCCTAAAGAAGAATGAAATTATGGCATTTTCCAGTAAATGGATGAAACTGGAAATTATCCTAAGTGAAATAAGCCAATCTCAAAAAGCCAAAGGCCGAATGTTTTCTCTGATATGTGAATGCTAACACACAATAATGGAGGGTATGGAGGGGAAGAATAGAAGTTCACTGAATTGGACAAAGGAGAATGGAGGGAAGGGAGGGGAGATGGGAATGGGAAAGACAGTGGAATAAATTGGACATAACTTTCATGTGTTCGTATATGAATACACAACCAGTGAAATTCCACATCATGTACAAACACAAGAATGGGAAGTTATACTCCATGTACACATAATATGTCAAAATATGCTCTACTGTCATGTATATCTAAAAAGAACAAATTAAAAAAGAGTTGACGAGTGGAATATTTTTAAATCTCTTTTGACATTTACTTTCATAAGCTGGAAATAATGAGATAATGTATGCATATAACCCTCAATTAGTCTGCCTTGGTTTTCCTCTAATGCATCTACATCTCATTCAATATTAATTGTGCTTCACACAGTGACCCTTTTCTAATTGCTCTTGGAGGTGAACACAGGCACTGGATGGAGAGGACAGTCTACCCACAGCTGGCAACTCAGCACCCTGCCTAATAAAAGAGGCAAACCCAGAAATGTAGGAGTTTTTTATTCTGTTGTTCTAACATTTGCTTAGTCAATCATAGTCACTTGAAGGTATCCCAGGTTGAGCACCTCTAATCTGAAAATTGAAATCCAAAATGCTCCAAAATCCAAAACTTTTTTTGAGTACTGACATGATGCCATAAATGAAAAATTATACATCAGGAAACTTTTCACACCCAAAATTATTTAAACTACTGGATGAAGTTACCTTTAGGCTACGTGTATAAAGTGTATATGAAACATACATGAATTTGGGGTTTAGACTGGTATTCCATACCCAAGATATCATGTATATATATGTATATATTTATGTGTATTTGCATATATATGTGTATGCAAATATACATAAAATCTGGAAAAAAAACTGAAATCCAAAACACTCTGATTCCAAGCCCTTCCAGTAAGGGATACTCAATCTGTGGTAAGTATTCTATGCAAACATAAGAACAAGATTTAAGTAGCAACTTGCCGTTAAAAGAGTTCATTTAGGATATCAACATAAAATAGGCTTATAATTTCTAAAGTTTTTCTTCATGGAGGCTGTGATGATCCTCTTTCATCCTATTTCACATCCTTGTCCTATTTCAGACTCTCCTTTAACTTTGTTACTCATTAGTCCCATGAGACTCGAACCATATATGAAGATGGACAAACCTCACAAGCCTGATGTTGGGTGAAAGAAACCAGACACAAAAGAGCATGTGCTGAGTAATTCTGTTTGGGTGAGGGAGAGGAGGACAAACTCACCTTGGGTGTTAGGAGTCAAAAGCAACCCGAGGAGGGGTGAGGTCTGACAGGAATTGGGCATGGTTGGAGCCATGCTGACAATATACAGTCTCTTGCTCTTGGGTGCTGGTTCCTGACTCTGTTCACTCTGTGAAATTTCATCCCACTGCTTGCGAAGGATTTGTGCAATTCTCTGTATTTACATCATATTTCCATAAAAAAGATTTTCAAAGGACTCAGCCGCCATTTAAAATGTCATTGCTGATCCCTTCCACAACTCCTACCCTCTTCCCACTCCCAGGGCAGGATGTGGCTCTCTCTGGTCTACTGAGCAGCTAGAGGCCAAAGGACAGCATGTTTTTCACATGCCTCCTACTTCCTCCTTCTAGGTGCCAGCTTCTCTGGTGCTTTGGGAGTGGGAAGAGGCAAGAGGGACAGGAAGATGCCTTCCCAATTAACAGGAAGAGGAGGTCGGTCCTGTTCTCTGAACCTCAACTGCAGAGTTCACTTTGGGTCTGTGCCTTACCTTTCACACCTGGGCTAACTCCTAAGCATCTTTCTTTCCCATTGGTGTTTGGTCACCTCTCCTAGTGTCCCCTATGAAGGCAGCATCTCCTGATACCCCAACTCTAACACTGTGCTTCTGAGGTCTCAGTGGCAAGCCTGTGGCCCCACCTTCCACTGCACCAAGAAAGAGGGAAGGGTGATTGTCCTGGGAGTCTCCCTCACTACCCCTCTGCTTTCCAACTCTTTCCTCCTGGTTGAGTAGCATAGTAGGATTCATGGGCATGTCATATGCTCAAGCAGACTTCTAACTGGAGAGTGAAATACCAGGCCCCCCTTCCTCACAGGCACCCCTCATCTAAACTTGTATTTCTCCTAGAGCCCCATGACTTTCTCAAAAGGAGGGGAGAGCCTAACTTTATGAGTAAGATACCCCGAATTACACATCCATCACTTTGCTCCACATAAGGAGAGATCTCATGGCTAGTGTCAGAAGTAGCACTGAAATTGGAGTTTTTGGAGACTTGAGAAAATACGTTATTCTGTTTTAAGAACTATTGGTCTCTACATTCTGTCTTTTCTTGTGGTAGAGTTACTGTTCTTGGAATGCTTTGACATCTATCTTCTCTCTATAAACAGTGTGAAATAAACTAATTATATCACCCTAAAAGTAGAAAGCATTTTTGTCCCCAACTAGAAACAAAATCATTCTCAAGAAAGTCACCTTTCCAGTCCCATGGTGGAGGTCTCCTGTTTTTCTACTTTTTGTTGCCAAGATAGTCTCTCACTCTTATCTTTCTTGTTTTGTGAATTGAAGTGAATTGTGAGAAATTAAGGATAAAAGTTATTTGGCAGGTTAGGAATTTTTCCATTCCTTTCAGGAAATATGCAACTAAACTCTCCAAGTAAATGAATGCTTAAGTAGTACTCAGTCATTCTCTTCTAAGGCAAACTATTTTTAGTTATTTGGCAAACTGCCTGGGTCATAGGGCTGCAAACACATTATGAAAATAGTTTACTCTACAGATATGTTTGCTTGCTCCTGATGAGGTGTACAGAAAATGTTCAAGTACTTTTTCATCTCCTCCTTTGAATTTTTCTCAGAATGTCATTTATATCTCTAGTTCTCAAATTCTCTGAATAACAATTTTATGACAACTTTTAAAATCATATATTTCAAAAATGAAATTGGTTCAGATGGAATACAGTTGTTTAAGTTCCAAGTATTCAAGATAAAAACCAATTCTTTTTTACATTGTTTTCTTACGATTTTTACCCTGGCTAATTTTAACAAGGATTTGAGATTACTGGTTTATCATTCCAAAAGATCACCGAAGTGATTATAATCCCAAGAGTACTATAGCAATCTTTATTCTCCTTATTCAAGTTCTGAAATCATATGAAGCAACATCTCTCCGTGGCATTTATCAGAGAAGAAATTCATAAGGAAATTCAATTTTGAGCCAAAATAAAGGCAAGAGCCTATCAGAATTAATGATATCTTAAAGAAAACAAAGGTAATTGAGAAAATAAAATAAAATTTGAGATCTCTAAAATATAATGAAATAGAGTTAAAATAAATATTTTCTAGAACATCCAGTTCTGGTCAGAAGATTAAACTTGATCAATGAACTGTATTGGACACAATGAACTGTGTTAGAAAGAAGCCTCCTTTGAACTCATTAGGAGAAGGAGATTGAGCTAAAGGTGACAGGTGGGGAGACAGAACCTCTGCCAAGAACTAGTTGTCCCAACTTGGAAAAAGCCAGCAGGCATCTGAGATAATGTAACCATACAGAGGATGGTGAGGTCAAGGCTTGGGGAAACAACTATCAGAACTAAACAAGAGTAGAAGGCTACATAGGAGTTTGGGCAAAACTGCAACAAAAGCAAGAAAAATCCTATTGGAAGGGATAGGACAGGAAAAAGGAGTCAGGATTTTGAGTGAGGCAGAGGGATAGCTGTCAAGTCAAGGTCAGTCCTTGAATTTAGAACAAGGACAAGTGATTTTAAGCATAACACTTGGAAATAGAACTAATCTTTTTTTATTTAGCTTAAAATCACTTTTCTGGGGCTGGGGATGTAACTCAGTTGGTAGCGTGCCTGCCTCGCAAGCACAAGGCCCTGGGTTCAATCCCCAGCACCACACATACACACAAAATAATCACTTTTCTGTTTGCTTTAAAGGGTACTATAGTTCTACCTCCTCTTATCTACAACTGTAAAATCCCTCAAATTCTGAAAACCAGGCTTTCCTCCAAATTTGATGCAGACTCCTTTGCCTGCAAAACATGGCTAGGATTCAGGTTAAGCAATTAGTTATTTTTATTTGTACTTTCACTTAGCATGAATATTTATGCTTGCACACCTTATTATTTTTGAACATCCAAAAGCTCCTGAATTCTGAAAAAAGTCACATGGTACTAAATAGAGCTTAATATAGCTTAGTAAAGTTGAAAAAAATCACATGTCTCTCTTGAAACAGGTAGCCTGTAGCACTATCTATGGTCCAAAGGGGGATCCAGTGATCTGCCTGGTCCTATACACATAAGCTAAGGCCCAAAGATAATATTTCAAACTTATCTACATAAATGTGTGCATTATATTTGACAAAATACACAAAGATTTTTGAAAGACCAAAACTAGTAACAGCCAACTACAGCTTAACTCAACTTTCATGAGTTATATACAAATATAATACTTTCAACCACAAAGATGTATCAAATAATGATTCTAAAAAATGAATTTCTAAGAGATTTTACAGCCAAGAATGACATCTAATAAGGGATGTTAGGCACAGCTTCCAAAGAAAAGATTTAACTCTGCCCTTATTTTTGACATTGCTGACAAAAGTTTATAGGAATGGAAAGCAGAATCAGGAAAGTTAACTTTGAGCTGGGACTTTTGTAAGCCGGTTAGCTAACGTAATGATTAAATGTCATATACTTCCCCAGAATACATTTTCCAGCCAATGAAGAGTAAAGATAATTTCTGGATTGAGTTTAACACTGCCACAAAATTTCGTTCTTGATTTTTAATGCACCTGCTTACAATGTCAAAAGAAAATCACCTTTAGAATAATGTAAAACTATGGTCCTAGCATCTTACCACCACATTATTATAGAAACACTTATTTGCCAAATCCAGATATGCTATGATATATATGTGGGTGGGGGTATGTGAGGAGACAGACATACAGACACACACACAAGAAATTAAACTGAGAAATTAACATGCACTGTTCTCACTTCTGCCTCTTGTTAACAATAATTGAAAATATGTTTTTGACCTTATAATATACTATGTACTTGCGAGTTAACTGAATATTATTCTAGAAGCTTGAACAGGTAAAGCTATTTAAGCAGAGAGTAATCAAATCTATTTAAGAGCTTTGAATTCTGACTTCAGGCCAATTGAAATCGTATTTATATGGGTTTAGACTGCTATAAAACACTTTAAGAAAAGTCACTCATTAAGAACCATAAAGATAAGAATAATGTGCAAGAGCAATGAGACAAAACAGTTTTACACCCTCTGGCAATATTTACTTGTTGGACTTCACCTCATTTAAACCCTGGGAACATCAAAATTATTACTGAAAAGTCTAGAACGTCCTTGCCCAAATATGCAGGTTAAATTCGAAAATAGCTTTCCAAATCATGCTTAACTTGAAACTAAAGATAAGCATTAATTTTTTTCACCGAAGTAACCTACCTCCCTGAAATGTGTGACAAATGTAATCCCCAAAAGAAATCTCTTTCCACAGTCCAGGCCTTCTGACACTTTGGGAAACTTCAAAATTCTTCTCATTTTCCCCAGTTAGTTGAAGCATTCTGAAGCTTCGTCTTTGGAGGTTCTATTTCTTTGGATTAGACTGCTGATTGTCTAGTGTTTTCCAAGTTGTCTAGTGTATTGGAATCACATAAGTCTATTTTGAAAGAGAATCCTGGGTGCAAATTGAAATGGATACTAGATAAAGAATGATGTAATCCTGGAACCCCTGCAAACACTAAAAATACAGAGGGAGATTCTGAACTCGTTTATGAATCCTCTTCTATTAAGTGACATTCCCAGTAGTGACAGAGATACTTGATTCATTTACTTTTGTAGCATCTCACTACAATTAAAGTGAATTGTTTCTTAAAAGAAATGTGGTCTAATCTCTAAGCATGAGACTTTTAAGATGTTTTACCCAAATCTTGGCATTCCATATTTTAACAACCATTCTTTGTGGTGCTTTGCATAGTTGCACTCACAACTGGACTTGTGAAGTTTTCTGACAGTGACAAGTGGTTAATCAATTCAATTTGCAAATGACAGCACAAAAATATAAATCGCATGCCACCTTTGCTGCTTTAAATCAAATTGCTCATTTTATTTCCTGAGGAAATTTAGTCTTGCTTGAATGTTATTTATTTTAAAAGTTGTTTAAAAATATTGAAGTAGGACTGGGGAGGTGGCTCAGTGGTAAAGCATTTCCTGGCATGCGTGAGACCCTGGGTTTGATCCCCAGCACGGCAAATAAACAAACAAAACTTATTAAGGAAAACAATACTATCGAAGCAATTCTTTGGGCCAGTAGAAATGAGTTTTCTCAAAATTACTCTTAAAAGTCACTATTCTGTTTTCTTCTTAAATAATAACTACTAATTGCTGTACTAACTTGCAAAAATTAAGCTGAAAATTCTTCACATATTGGTGCAGCCCACACCATTTGCTAATTTAAATGACAGGTAATCTTTTAAACTACCCACTCAAAACTGAAGTATAAAGAAAATCTGCTTCTAGAATAGTATTCATATCAATTATCTAGGAGGGTATTTTTTAAGTATTGGGAATAAATTCATGTATTTTTACCTGAAATTCCACCATAGATTTCTTCTGCTATCCTAGCCGCTTCTTTTCTATTTCCTTTGACGATATAGAAATGGGTTAGGAGAGCCAAAAAAACTTTAATTAAAAGTTTGAAGAAAAAAAAGGTAGCAAACATTGTAATAAAAATGTTTTTAAAGCCATAGAAAACAGGTCCATCTTCCATTTTGGCTTATGCTCTGTATAGGTTCCTAGGACTGCAAAATTTCACTGAGTTATAATTGGTATCATATGACATCTATTTTAAACCTTCTAGCACTCTGTGCTCCTGTTACCGAGAACTCAGTTTGTAGGTTCTAATCTAACTCTGATTTGGCAACTGCAGATACTGACATCCATGGCAACGTTAAATAAAGAAATTTCCTTCCAACCAGAAACTTCTAGGAGTTCTAAATTATTACTCAATACCATCTAACAAATGGAATTCAGTCTGAAACTTTTTTACTCTTAAATTCCTACTTTTCTACATTATGTTGGAAAACAGGGTTAGAAAGTTAAGACACTTCTCTGACCCCATAGGGACAAAGCAAGTTATTTGATGTTCATACAAAGAAATGTGAATATAACCTATATTCTACTCCTGGGAAATACTACTCCTGGGAACATTTCATTTTCTCTTTATTCTAAGGTTTATGGAGGATTAAAGCTCACATCTAAAATAAGACCAGCTAAGAAAAGACTATTTACTCAAAGTCAGTATTTAATGAAAGGTCTATCATCTTGAATGTCTCTCCAAGTAAAAGCTTCAAAGAGACTGGAAGTGTTAGACTCCTCAATGTGGTAGTTTTGTCCATGACAGGTTCCCACAGTAAGGTTCCGTCCCAATGATTCACCTCCATTTCAAGCATCAATAATGGTGGAGCCTCTTTCTGGAAAATGTGGGCTATCCTTAATCTTGAAAGAGCCAAAATGAAATGGATAAAAAAGAGAAGCTCTAGGTTCTAGGTGAAGTAACCAAAGATTCCACAAATCAATACCTTCCCTAACTGGACAATATTCTCTTATCAGCTGGCCAACACAAGTGGATTTATTTTTAATTTTCCTCACAATGTCTTTTCTTCCATTCTTTTTTTTAACCTTTATTTTATTTCTATGTGGTGCCGAGGAGAGGATCAAACCCAGGGCAAGTACTCTACAACTAAGCCACAACCCCAGCCCTCGTCTTTCATCCTTGACTGTATTCGATTTTCTAAATTTCTAAAACTTACCACTAAGGCAAATTATAAAAACAGACCAAATTAACTTATTTAATAAATGACTTATGCAAAACTTTGAGTTTCTCCTAGCACTCAGGCAAATTAAAATGACCATCTTTATAAGAACTATTTCACAACACTGTCAAGCCTGACACATGGGCGTACATTGAGCCACATGATACAGTTCATCCAGTTCACTGTATTATGGCATTATAAAGATTTTGAGTTGTTTCCACTCTTAAGAAATAGATATTAACATAAGGTTCCTTTAACAAGCTTAGAGTATCTGGTAGAACACCAGTGTAGGAAAATACGTAATTACAAGTGCCTTAGCTCTTTTTGTGTATCTCCTTCTCCAATTGAACTCTATGGAGGCTGCTGTTTGCCCATGTCAGACCAGTCATGTATATCTCATTATAACATTATTCATCTTGTTTTGGTTTTAATTTTCACTTAAAGCATGGCAGTCCTGTTTTTTACATACCAAAAATGTTGGTTCAAATAGATGAAACAGTCAATAGTTTTTCAGCCTCAGCACTACTGTTTTGGGCCAGATGCTTCTGTTGTGGGGCTGTGTGAAGCATTGTACAATGCTTAGCAGCACCTGATCCCTATTCACTTGTTGCCAATTTCACACCCCATCCAGATACAACCAGAAATGTTTTGACTTTGCCAGACATTCCCTTGGGAACAAAATAATCCCCCACCTCTGAGCCTTAGCCTAATATAAATGATCAAGGATAAAATAAACTCAATTCCCCAAAGTACTGCAGAATACACATCAAATTTTATATAGACTGCAATTAATTTTCATAATTTCATATAGAAAATCCAATCGAAGAATCACACAATTTTACATCTAGACACATCCTTTTGGGCATCCTAGGACAGATAAAAAGGTCTTTAAAAACACTTCACAATGGGTTGGGATATAGCTCAGTTGGTAGAGTGCTTACCTCGCAAGCACAGGGTCCTTGGATCAATCTCCAGCACCGCAAAAAAAAGAAAAAAAAATACACTTCACAAAAGTTAACACAGACCTATGATACACAACATTGTCAAAATGAGTTCTGGTGTAAGATAAATCAGAACACACAAATGTAGGTGACTGCTTTACATGCCTTCTAACAAAAGGTGTGGGAAAAGCTGGGCTTTTAAAAAATAAAGTCCAAATCCAAATTCCTCTTATGATACCTGGCAGGATAAAAAGTATAATTATGTAGTTCACACAAACAGTAGTGTATAGATGTATTCATTTCTCTTATGTGATAACTTCAGTGCAGTGCAAAACAAGGGATTATTTGGGTCAGGAAACAATGAGGCAATGGAACTTGCTATTCCACAAGTAAGAAAGAGTATTTTTTGGGGGGGGGGACCAGGGATTGAACTCAGGAGCACTCAGCCAATGAGCCACATCCCCAGACCTATTTTGTACTTTTTATTTAGAGATAGGGTCTCACTAAGTTGCTTAGGGCCTCGCTAAGTTGCTGAGGCTGGCTTTGAACTCACGATCCTCCTGCCTCAGCAGCCTCCCGAGTCGCTGGGATTACAGGCGTGCGCCACTGCACCCGGCTAAGAAAGAGTTTTTCTAGAAATAAAAGATGACAGAGAATGATTCATCTTCTCAAGGACATTTCCTGTTTTACTAACAAACCAAGCAACATATTTACACTGAAAAAGAAAGGGGAGGTGTGGGAGGACCCTGTTCCACTAGTAACTAATATTCGGTCCATAAAACAAGACAAACTCAGAAAATTGTCAAAATGTCATTCTCAACTTTATTTTTGGGCATATAGCATGTTTTAACAAACCAGCTTTACATGTGCAACCATCTGTAATATCAAAAGAAATACAATATATTTTTAATAAATTCCTCAAATATTAAGTTCACTTTTAAATAAATGTTAAGTAGCAGGGTAGAACAATGTGTTTCCACATACTGACCAGTGCAACACTGACAGTTACAACTAAGGTATATTTTCAGGAAGCCTGAAAATGAAGATTTATGTAAAACAAATAAATTTACTTTGTTTGAAAAAAGGAAAATAATTCTCACTTATGAATTATACATTTTTCATGCAAAAACAATTTTAAATACAGTTTTCACTTTAAATAAATAACAACTGAAGAATCCAATGACAATTTTGAAAAAAATTAAGCAGCAAAAGAAAAAATAGTATTGTACCTTTGAAAACTGCTAAGTAGAATAAATAAAACCAAATGTTAACCATTTCTCACTTTACCATGAATATTGGCACTGTTTATGTCATATTTACGTCAGTTTCAATGCATAAAAATTCTAGTAGGACTGAATGGTTTGGATCAGTCTGTTTTTCTCCAACAAAAGAATCCCTAACTTCTAGATTTTAAAAATTGCACTCTTGCATTTGTGTTTCAGTACAAACAAAACACAAATATGTTTCTTTTATTATCAGTGGCAACCAGGTAATAGGCATAGTAAGATACTTTTTTTTTTTCTTTTTTTGCGGTGCTGGGGATTGAACCCAGGGCCTTGTGCTTGCGAGGCAAGCACTCTACCAACTGAGCTATATCCCCAGCCCAGTAAGATACTTTTAAAAAGTAAGAAGTTGTGAATGTTGTCATTTTAAAAATCCTGTACAGAATCACAATACTGACAGAATCTATCTAGTGCACCCACAAGTGCCTCATTGTTTTGATTTCTCAGTCCTTTTCTCACAAAAGTTAATTCTAAAGATTTCAAAGAATTAATACACACCATGTGGGTAATTTGGGGTTAAAAAACCCATGGCTCTGGGCAACAACAGTTAAAGTTAACAACATCCACTCACAAAGAGACAGTGTCCTAAGATTCAGACTTGGTTTGTTATAAATAAAACATTCTTAAGTAAAGCCTTTCTGCACATTGACAATACTTATCAGACATCAGCTAGGCTACAGTGAAGGAAATGACTTCTATCAAAAGGACAGGGTAGCAGCTGGTTTTGAGATGGCACACCTCGTACATTCTGCTCAGAAAACACAAAGGCCATTTACAGAAGACAAAATTATGCACTGAAAATGTGGAGGGTGTCTCTGCACTATCATCAACAGTGATATCGGTCCCTAGAATTTAAAAATCAAAGGATTCTTCATAAACACAACTGAAGATGAAGGCCCTACTGAGAACTCATATAATCGGATCGAAGAAGTACTTAGAGCATGCCAGTGACCTTTTCCTGGCATTAACTAACATGAGTAGTTCTGGCATGTTAGACATTTTACCGTTTCATGTCAACTATGACTATAACAAAATGATCAGGAAAGAGCAAATGCAACCAGGGTCCTTAATGGCAGTAAGGATCTAGTTCAACATTTTACACATAAGCAGGTACTCAAAACCCGTGGTAACTGACAGATCATCTTAAGAATCCTGCTGATTAGATGTAACGCTTACTGAGCGGACCCAATAAATGTTTTAAGAGCATGACTTAAATGTCTAATAAATGCATAGGAACATGACTTAATGCAGTTCATGTAATTGTTGTACTTCCCTAAAGAAAACTTGTAAACATCTGGTGAGTGTCTAATTAATGGTTTAACGTTAAAAACTGGCCAAAAAATGCCCAGAAACGTTTGGCCCTTCAGCACCCAAAGCTCTCAAAATATAATGTTAAAACATCTCTGCTAGAAGGATTTCAGTAATCTGAAAAATTTCATACCTGAGTGGCTTAAACGTTCTCTTCTACATTTTAAGGAAGTGCAAGGAGTTTCTACACTCAGGAATTGCATAAGTGTTTATCTTTCCTCAAAAGAAAATATCGAATGATATAGAGGTAGCATAACTTGCTAAAATTAAAAATCAAAGACAAACAAAGCAAAGTTATTTTCAATCATCTTAATAGAATTATTACAAATGTTTTAAAATTTTACAACCCAGGTTTTCTATTCTAGCTGGTTGTTGACACCTCATCATTCTCAACACTTTTTGTATTGTGAGGATTGTGAGGAGTCCAGGCACCCCTTGGCCCAGTGGCATCTACTGCGACATCAATGTTAGCATCTGGAGTCATCCATCTCAGGAAAACGAGGAAGAGATAGTTCAATACAGCTAATAAAGCAAAAATGTAGCCTGTTACTGGGCCACAGTGAGAGATGAGCCTGTCCAGTCGCTCGTCCATCGGCAGCACGGCTTCCCCCGCCACCCGCTCATACACCTGGAGGAGAGAAGACTGAGAATGAGTTTGTGGACCCATCACAGGACAACTCGCACTGACCAGGAATGTTTCAGAAACACAAACAGAAAGTTGCTCATGCTTATTATTGTTGTTGTTACTATAACAAACAGGTCCTTAGTGAACTTACTGGCATTTGATTCGGCTCTCATGAGGTACTTATTCTAGGCAAAAGACTGGGCTAGATATGTGTGATACAAAGAATAAGCTACAATTAATTCCTCAGAGCCCCTAGGAGATCACCATCAACTTCAGCTGAGTACTAGAATACCAAAGTCCTGTAAAGTATGAACAGCTTTTATGGGTCACCACGGCAGAGGATATTTAATTCCGCACTGATTTCAGCAGTGCTCAAGCAGGACTGGCCTTTTCAATGCCTTGACTGGGCAGAGAAAGCTCTCACTGCATCTGGCAGACATCAGATACAATCAGAGTGCCACAATATAGTGGGCTTCTGGGGACACACACGCTCTTCTTTCAGCTGCCACAAGGCCATCCATGCTACACAGAAACATTTCCTAGACTGCAAGTAAAAGAGGGAAAAATAGGGGATAAATTTTAGTAGGCAGTATAGTTCAAACTTTAGCAAACTAAGTTTGCTGCTGACAATTGGTAAGTAGGTGGTTTGCTTTTTAAAATGATGCTGAGCACGTTTTGGCTCTAAACTAGCAAAGAACAAAGATCTTTAAACATACTTGTTTAGGGCCGGGCACCATGGCATATGCCTGTAATCCCAGCACTTGGGAGGCTGAGGCAGGAGGATCGCGAGTTCAAAGCCAGCCTCAGCAACTTAGCGAGGCCCTAAGCAACTCAGTGAGACCCTGTCTCTAAATAAAATACAAAATAGGGCTGGGGATGTGGCTCAGTGGTGGAGTATCTCTGGGTTCAATCCCCAGTACCAAAAAAAAAAACAAAAAAAAACACACTTGTTTAGAATACATCAAACGTGCCAGCATTACCATTTTTAATTGCATTTAAACATTACTATCGCTCAGTTTCACAGACCTATAAGCCATCTTCTTTTAAATTCAAGAAAGTTACAACATACAGTACAAGTTGTACAGATCAGTGGCCTTTGAAAAGTACAGGATGCTTTCATCTAGTTCTTCTATCTTGAGGACATTTTAAATACAAATGTTTTAATCAGGATGATGCAGAGAATTATGTGGAGGCTGAACTCCAATGTAATTTTATGATCAACTTCTTGAACAACACAGTTAAAAGGAGTTGAAAACAATCAAAAAGTTGCCAGGCACGGTGACTCACGCCTGCAATCCCAGCAGCTCAGGAGGCTGAGGCAGGAGGATCACAGGTTCAAAGCCAGCCTCAACAACTTAGTGAGACCCTAAGCAACTGAGTGAGACCCTGTCTCAAAATAAAAAAAAAATAAGAAGGGCTGGGGATGTGGCTCAGTGGTAAAGTATCCCTGGGTTCAATCTCAAAAGAAAGAAAAGAAAAGAATCAAAATGTCTAGAATTAAAAGACCAACTACAAATTGACCTGTTTGTCCAGGTTTTTTTCATGTCAGTTAATTTATTATCTTGAGTGATAAAATAATAATTTACTACTATGAAGAGAATGTGACAATCTGTTATAGATGAATATTTACTTTTATCTTAATGTATATCACAAACTACCAGAATATAAAATAAATATACAGATGCTTTATTATTAAACATAACTAAGGGGCTGTTATTGTGGCTCAGTGGTAGAATAATTGCCTAGCATGTGTGAGACACTGGGTTCGATTCTCAGCCCCACATATAAATAAGTAAGGAAAGGTTCATCAACAACTAATAAACATATTTCAAAAAAGATTTTTAAAAAACTTTAAAAGCCAATATCTGGTTACAAAAAATTCCTTATTAGCTCCTTTAATGTATGCTGGTGAACTGACACCATAGTTCTTTCCCCTCAATTTCTTTACTGACAATAGCTCAGACTTCTGAGGTTTATATGATGTCAGTCAAGAGGGTCAAGTCACAACTAACAGAGTTCTCAATCAGCGTGGATAAAAGGGTGGTATCGCAAAAAAAAAAAAACCCCTATCTAGCGAAATATCTCTGCCAACCATACACAAAATTCCATCTCTGCTCCTCCAGGGTCACAATAGAATTTAGCAAGTGGTTGGGGACATAAGGGGACAGGGAGATGGGAGTATATAGAGTCTGAAGAAGCTACCCAGGTGACTCTTGACGTGCACTGTCACAGGTAATCGGTGCTAGAGTCCAACTTTCAAAGAAAAAGGTAGCTATTTCACATGGGTAAAGATACTGGAAGACTTCTAGAAGGTCAAAGTGCCTCACAGACACTTCGGTCAAAAAACGTTTATTTGAAAAAAACTCGTATATTTCAATGGAAAATTTTACTGTATATGACCATTTTTTGGAGATAAAGTGGTTTTTGAACTTATTTTCAAATATGGGCTCATCTTATGTACTGAATCTTATCATTTAAACCAAGTTAAAAAAAGCCTTATGGTAAAGAACAATATATTCTCTTCTCAGCTACACCTTGCTGCTACTTCAGGCTAAAAACTGTCTGCTCCACTCCATACCCTGAAAGTATAAAGCGCTACTCTACACTACAACCTCTATATTCTAGCTGGCTGTCTTTCTGGTCCAGGATTTCTATATACTAAGAAAATTAGCTATTTCCATTCACCTTGTTACATGCTGATAAGAGACATGAGGAAGAAGTAGTCAGGAGAACGACCTAAAGGATAAAATTGCATAAAATAAATGAAGTCTCTAGACCAAAATCAGGAAGCATTTCTCTCAAGTACACTGTCCTATCAAAGGGTGTCAATCTATTTCCTGTACCCATCCTTTTGGAAATTCCCTATTGCTTTTATTTGTGATCATTTTTCCAACTTTTTATGTATATTTTGAATTCTAACTTATTATGTTCTCAATCAGCTCAAAGATGCAAAAATCATTTTCCTGCCGAAAACCACAGTAGTTAGCAAAAGGACCATGAAAGATTTAGGAAGCAGCCTGAATCAAATATTAACAAGTTATGGACTAGGGTTGTGGCTCAGTGGTAGAGCACTTGCCAGCATGTGTGAGGCACTTGGTTTGATCCTCAGCACCACATAATAAATAAATTAATTAATTAAAGGTATTATGTCCATCTACAATTAAAAAATATTTAAAAAAATTTTTAACTTATAAAGTTGCTCTAATTGCAAAAACCATGCATTTGCTAACAGATCTATATACTATCAACTGTAAGTAGCCTTAAGAAAATGTCTGAGTAGTTTTTTTTTTTTTTTTTTTTTTGGTGGGGAGGTACCAGGGATTGAACTCAGGGGCCCTCAATCACTGAGCCACATCCCTAGCCCTAATTTTTTTTTTTTTTCCGGTGCTGGAGATTGAACCCGGGGCCTTAGTGCTTGCAAGGCAAGCACTCTACCAATGGAGCTATATCCCAAGCTCCCCAGCCCTATTTTGTATTTTATTTAGAGACAGGGTCTCCCTGAGTTGTTTAGCACCTCACTCTTACTGACTTTGGCTTTGAACTCGTGATCCTCCTGCCTCAGCCTCCCGCACTGCTGGGATTACAGTCATGCACCACCACACTAGGCCTGATGAGTAAATTTTAATACTAGTTTTGCTTGTAATTACTATGACTTCTACAAAATTTTGTGACTTTCTTATGCCCAATTTAATGAGTAAGCTAGACTACAGAACTGCTATTTTCAGAAGTCAAGTGCAACGATTTGACTAAAACTTAGCCCAGCATGTATATCAAAAGTAATGCATAGTTCCTTTCTTTTCATATGGAAGAGAGTTCATAAACATAACCAACAATATCAAAGGCAAACTTGTATGTAAGAGAAAGCAAATGTGTGTGTAAAACATCAAAAGTTCAGACAAAATCTTTTCTCAGCATGTGACATACTTTTTCAGTTCTTTCTGCAACATTCCTCCAGGTGTAGAAAGTCTTTACTATGTTATGGATATTTTCTGGAGCCAGCAATGTCCCCGACTTCTGTTGTAAAATAGCTTTTTCCAACCCTTCGCACAAAGATTTTACTGAAGGCTCACACAAAATAATAAGATTTTCTGGAAGCACCTCAGGAATTCCACCAACCCTGGTACTTACAACCTTGAAAAGAAAAAAGGAATTACATGATCCACTATAATTAGACCTCAGGAAAATCAACAAAATCAAGTTAAAAATATACTACAGCATGTGTCTCAATGTTTTTTCAAAACACAAACACAGAAACCCCAACAATATAAGCCCTGAAAGCTTTTTACCTGTAAACCACAACTTGCTGCTTCCACGATCGCCATGCAGAACGCTTCAGTAAGGGACGTATTAAGAAAAATATGTCCTTGAACTAAGACATTTCTAACATCCTTGTGTTCTAAAGCTCCCAAAAGACGCACCCTGATTTTTTAAATGAGAGGGGAAGAAAGGGAGTAAAAAATCATGCCACAAAAGAAATTTAATTTCTAAGTTAAATCAGCTATTTTATATTACACTTAGATTCTTTTACTGTTTACCACCTCTAAGAATTTGTATCATCAAACAATGATCTAAAAGAAAGTCTTATAAAGCTCTTGAATTACAACTCATACAACTAACATATTTCTAACTTTTGTTACATATACCAAATTTCATCTCCTCCAAAACTAATTTGCATTTAATGAAAATATTAATACACTTCAATGATTGAATATTCAATGATTGAATATCATTTCTAACAGGAAAATGGCCCTTTTAAAATTGATGTTTCACACATACACATTTTGTGTGTTATATACGTTACTAAAGAAAAGACCTTTCTGAACCTATATATGCAGAGCAATTTACATGATTTGGGCCATGTTATTTTTTTTCCACTGCTGGGGATTGAACCTGGGGCCTTGTGCATGCTAGGCAAGCACTCTACCAACTGAGCTACATCCCCAGTCAGTGTCATGCTAGTTAAATCACAACTGTATGGCTCAGAATCTACAAATGTTTTCAAAGTGGTTATTTTTTTGTGTGCCTTCCACAGTGCCTCCAAAGTCACATAATATTGAACTAATGGGAAAAAATACAACTGTGAATTCTCATTTTATGTAAATTCTTTACATAAAAATGCGCCACATTTTTATATCAATTATATGCAGAAGCAGCAGCACACCTAAAACAGGCATGTAGTCAAAACCAAATATGGATAGCCGATATTTTCTCACCCACGACACTATGGAAGCAATCAATACCTGTCATGTAGCTGGTATCTTTCTCGTACTTCTTCCAAAATGATTCTCTTTGGTCCCTCTCCTCCAATTATGAAATTTAAATCTGAATATTTCTGACAGAGTTCAGGTATTATACCACTAAGCAAATCGGTTCCTGGAAATATAAAATAAAGATGAATGTTAGAGATATTAATATTTAAACTTTAAAAAATCATCTGAGAATCCACTCACTTAGAAAAGTATTAACTATGCCCTCTTCTAAGTTGAGAAACCAACTCTCTTGAGAGTAGAATGCTTCATAAATTCCCAGGAGTCCCCAAGAGTAGAAATTCTTGAAGATAAAGACCCTGACATCCATTGCTACCTTCCACACATCCAAATTATGGACAATTAATCCTGTTTCAACATACTATTCTATTAGTTATTTACTTGTCCACATCAACTTCTAAAAAGCAGTATTTAAGGTGGTTAAGGTTTGAGTTAGCTTTCTCCAGAGCAGAATGACTGACAGGAGATCTAGGTCTTGTCTCTGCTTTATTTTTTTGTTTTTAACCAGCGAGCCCTTTGATCACGGCAGTCTATTAATTGCAGGGAACTATGTACCTAAAGACCAAGGTCTCTTTCAGCTATAAAATTCTATCAGTCTATAATTCCACTTCCTGCCACAGGAAAGGACTAAGCAACAAAGTGTAATTGCTACCTCCACTTTGCTCAAAATGCAGTTCGTACAAAGGATTTTGCAATGAACACTACATTGTTAGCAGAATTTAAAATAGTCCACCCAAACCAGCTAGAGACCACTTTCCCAGAATGGGAATAAATGAGAGTAGTAGGACCTCAACTGTAAGAGCTTTATAGTCCACTGAACAAAAGAATGCCTCTTGATTCCTTTTTTTAAAAAAAAAATGATTTTCTGATAATCTGTAACTACAACCTCATGTAATAGAAAGCAATAAAGTAAATCATGCCCCAGAGTCTGAAAAAGTGAGTGGCTATCCAAAGCCACAGAAATGTTGTCACTATTTGGTTATTTACACCTAAGAACTGCATTTCTTATGTTCACCTTCCTCAAACAGGAGACCAATTATAAACAGATGGTGGGAGAAATGACATATATAAGGTCATTTTCATTAAGTAATGCAAAGTAGGACTGATTAAATAAAACTCTGCTGGTATTTTCAAAATATGATGCCATATATCAAAAATAAATTCCCATGCAGTTTTTCTGAATTAATGAAGGTTTGCTATTAAAATCTTAGCTATTTTTGTTTTAAGTTCATTATCAAATCCATCAACTGGATTTCTAGATAAACCAAATGGTGGCTAAATAACATTTAGCCTTCTACAATTCCTTCATTTTCTTTCTTTCCTCTCTTTCCTTCTTTCCCTCCCTTCAAATACAATGCTAAGAGTTCACTATTCAAACAAAAATAGAGCAATAACCATACTGCTGATATTTTTAACATTTACTGGATGCTTACTCTATCAGGCAATGTACTTTAAATGCATTGTCATTTAATCCTGACAATCACTTTACAAGAAGTGTGATTGGTTAATATTATCAGTGCTCTATAACAGCATTATCAGAATAAAGGGTTTATTTCCTCACTACAAAAAAACCATTCTGGTGCCCCTAAGAGTCTTAACACCAAGGAACATACAAAGAGACTTTCAATTGCCATACTCAAAACAGATAAGGAAAATTTCAATTCAAACTGCTTTAAAAGCTCAGTCTAACAAAATTTGAAAAGAATTTTCTGATCTACCCTAGGATAATGGTGGCCAGGCTGGGAGTCAGGGAACAAGAGGCCTTAACTCAGTAAGAGCTGGACTCACATTTATGTCTGTTACTTACTGTGTAACCTGGGTGAGTTACTTACCCTCTCTGAGACTCAGTTTCTTTGTCTGTTACATGCAGATAACATCTACCCTACAGTTGTTGGGAGGGTCAAGTGAGGTACTGTACCATGCACAGGCTTTATGAACTGCAGAATACAAATGTTAGGTTGTCATTACCACTATAGGAGGAAGTGGGGCGTGCCTGCACACACACAGAGCACGGGGAAACCCTGCTGGAGAGCAAACTGGCGCTCAGAAGCCAGCCAGGAAACCTGGGCAAGGAGAATTTGAACTTGGCCTCTCTTACTTAATCCACTCCAATATGCTTCTGATAGCTGGTACAAAGGACATCTCCTAAAGAAATTAATTTATTCATAAGGAATGGACCATTAATATAACTACTCACTTTTGGACTACAAATGTGGCTGTTCCTTCTCAGAAATGCCACTTCTTACAAGGTGCCTGGCATATGGAAAGAGTTTGATAAATATTTGTTGAGTATTAAACTGAGGTCAGGAGGAGCCGTACCTTCGCTTTGTTGGTGGTTAGCTCAGTGGTCAAAACATCACAATTGTGAAAGAAAGGTAACAAGTTTGACCTTTGGATGAGGACTTAATTTTGTCAACCCTTAATCACACATGCCTCATGTTCAGCTACCTCACGAAAGTATACTATTTGATTAAAAAAATAAATTAGATACATTTTCTAAGTTAAAGCAAACATCACCAACATCCCAAAAGGGATTCAGAATAAAATACCAGTCCATTCATATCTTCCTTATTTTTAATGTTTCTGGTGCTGAGGATTGAACCCAGGGCCTTGAACAAGCTAGGCAAGTGCTCTAGCACTGAGCTACACCCCCAACTCCACTCATATCTTCTCAGTTAAAGAAGACAGAAGAATACTGCTGCCTTTGCCCTAGAAAATGTAGTCTAGTTGAAGTTTGTTTTCACCAATCTCCCTGAAGTGGACTAAAGCTTCCCATTCCAAAAGTAAAATATACCAACCAAGGACTACATCTACGTTTTAGGCTAGTATCCTGGTACACCACTAAGTTTCATGGTTACTCAAAACCTGCTGCATTTGTTCACAAACCTGTGTGATGCCAGCTGTACTTGTCACTGTACTGGTAATTTAATTAAGTACCACATAAAGTGACAACACAAGTTTCTACGAAAACTAAGCTGAATGGCTTGAAAAATCCAATAAAGGAAAGTCAGAGAAATAAGTTCTTGTCAGATGAGGAGTGACCTAAACCACTGTGTAAAACTGAAAGCAAATTTTAAAAGTCCAGAGAACATAGCTTCATACACCTTTAGGTTTTTACCCCACTTAAAAGAAACCCAAAGTGGCAATGGGAGATTATGCTTTGTCAAAATGAAGCCACTGAAATCAGTGAACCAGTACTTGAAGCCAGCAGCTCCACATCAAACGACTTGCTAATCAGAGTGGTTAATGTTTTGAGATAAAATCACATATTTCAAGAGGGTAAATATTATTTTTAAATGATCTCCAATTTACGTGATTATTTTTGATTATTGGACAGGTTTTTAAACAGCATCCAGAACCTCTCTATGGGTGTTTTTTTGGGAGTAGGCACTGGAGATTGAACCCAGGGACACTTAACCACTGAGCCACATCCCCAGCCCTATTTTTTTGAGACAGGGCTTCACTAAGTTGCTAGGGGCCTCGCTAATTTGTTGAGGCTGGCTTTGAACTTGCGATCCTCCTGCCTCAGACTCCAGAGCCACTGGGATTACAGGTGTACACCACCACACCTAGCTCTATAATGTTTTTAATAACCAGACTATTTCAGATTCTGGTAAACAAGCTTCCACAAATGCTATGGCGGTGTCCATGAGTGCTGCAGAGGTACTAAAAAATCCTCCTTGATAATACTGGACATTTAACAAGTTCAACCTGGACTTCATAGGAACCATCACTGAACTTTCACAAAGTTCCCACTATTGCTTAAATTAAACAAATGAAAAAACTGAAACAGAGATGTTAAATAACTTGCCTCTGATCATACAATAGGGTAGAGCCAGGCTCTGACCCTGGGCCATTGAATCCTCTCTTCTTCACCACTTACCTGCCAATGTCTTCAATGTCTCATATATGATTAAGTCAAACAAGCAAGCTATAAAACAGTAGTGTACCCAACAGGCCCATTGACTTTGAGCATATGAACATAGGCATAGAAGACAATTAATTATAAATCAAAATGTCCATTAGGGTCATCTCTGAATGACACAGGTACCCCTCATTTTAGTTTTTATCTTTGTGCTTTTCTTAGCTTTTAAAACATCTGCAATGAAGATATTACCTTTATAATCAGAAAGAAATGGCCATGTGGAGGACTGTACCCTTTACTTCTTACCACATGCGCGGGGCTGTGTTAATTTTGTAAAAGATCTTAATGATGACACAGCATCTGATTATTATCTTTCATCAACCATTAAAACATCAAAGGCTGGGGACAGCATTCATCACCATTCTAAAAATTTCTCTCCCTGGATGGTTAAACCAACATCAGAGCTTTCTTTACTCTGGTTAATGCAGAAGTAGTTATAAAACCATTAAACAAAATGAAAACCCAAACGATCATCACACACACATATATATATATATATATATATACACACACACAAGTATTCAACAGCTTTCTATAAGGAAAAAAAGACTGCAATGCAAATATAGCTATCATTTCATTACCTTTTCTGTAAACAAGTCTGCTGACAACAACAATAGTTATTACACTATCATGCCTCCTAAATGGGTCTGGAGTGAAGTCAGTAGGATCTACTGCATTAGGAATGACGGACACTATTTCAGGATTCAGTGCTGCTCTTAGTACAGTATTTTCCTTACTAGTATAAGAGACACAAATGATGTGGTTTGTGTCACAAAGAGATACAGTTAGAAGCTTGTTTGTAAGCACCGAGCTGACATCAGCAAATCCAAAAAGAGAATGGTCCGTGAAGACTGTCTGGAGCCCCATTGTCTTGGCGTGGAAGAGAGCATCATGGGCCATGGCAGAAAAAGAACTATGGGAATGGATTATGGTGACTCTCTCCCGAACAAATATGTACCTGAGCAATGGCAGACTGTGAAAGAGGGTCGTGGCTGTAGATTGGTTGTACATGACTTTCAGAGGCAAGTAATAGACTTTGAGGCCATTAGTGAGGTAACGGATGCCTTTTCGATTTCCGTAAGCATGGGTGACAATTATGACCTTGTGCCCTCTTTCAATCAGGCACTGAGAGAGCTGGTAAATGTGGCTCTCCACACCTCCCATGTTTGGGTAGAAAAAGTCAGACACCATGCATATATTATGGGCACGGGTGCTACAGGTGGAAAGACTTCCAGGGCTAACCGGGGAGAGTACAGCTGAGGAAGGCTGGTCATGCCCACCCCCTCCACTACAGGCCATGCTGAGATGATTTAGGCATCGGTTCTTAGAGCAACCCAGTTATGTGTCACCTGAAAAAGAGTAAAACAGAATCTCAGCTCAGAGACACAACACATTCCATATTCCAAATCCTATTAGAAAGTAGTTTGAATGTAAATTTTTTAGCTTTTCCCTTAGACATAAAAACAAGCATATAATGAATTTACTCACTTGACAACTTTTACCAGCCTAACATGTACTCTGTGCCATACAACAAAACTAGATTCTGCAACATCTTTATTTTGCTACAATGTCTTCATTTTGCTCTAAAAGTCATTGCTACTGGCTCAATTCACAATAGCCAAGCTATGGAACCAACCTAGGGGCCCTAAAAACAAAGAATGGATAAAAAAATGTGATATATATACAAATGGAATATTACTCAGCCTTAAAGAATGAAATTATGGTATTTGCCAGTGAACGGATGGAGCGGTAGAATATTATGCTAAGCGAAATAAGCCAATCCCAAAGAACCAAAGGCCAAAACTTCTCTCTGATATGTGGATGCTAATCCACAAAAAGGGAAAATAGGGAGGGGAAGATTAGAAGTTCACTGGATTAGACAAAGGGAAACAAAGGGAAGGGAGGGGGCATGGGAATAGGAAAGACAGTAGAATGAATAGGACATAACTTTCCTATCCTTATATATGAATACATAACCAGTATAACTCCACATCATGTACAACCACAAGAATGGGATCCTAATTAGAATAAGTTATATTCCATGTATGTCAAAACACACTCCACTACATGTATTTCTACAAAGAACAAATAAAAAATAATAAAATAATTTTTAAAAAGTCATTGCTACTCATAATTCTAAATGAGTTTGTTATACCATAGTACATAATGGTCTACAACACTAGCAAACTAGTTCTCTTCAATAATTACATATACACACATCACATACACACATATATATATACACATATGCATATTCTTCCTGTTATCACTTCACCAGTTTCTACTTAATTTTTTAGATTTGTTCTAATTAGTTATATATGACAGTAGAATGCATTTATGCATTTTGATAAATCATACATCTCATTTTTCTGATTGTACATGTTGTAGGATCACATTGGTCATGCAGTCATCTCTTATACCACAAAGCTTCTACTTATTAAATGGCCACTATACAATAGGAATTGTGTGTTAAGAGTTTTCTGCATCTTATTTGTAGCTTCACCAATACCCTATTAACGTATCAACTCTATTTTATAAATGGAAAGTGTAAAGCTTAAGAAAGGTTAAAGAATCTGTCCAAGATCACTCAGCTCCTTAGAGGTAGAATAATGTGCTTCATTGGTGATTCTGCATTTGGATCAGGTTTAACTCATAGGACACAGGAAAAGTGACGTGCAAATTTTTGGCCTCAGCCTGAAAAAAGCCCTGTGGCTTCCACTTATGTACTCTCAGCTACCCTAAACTACCACATAAGTGGTATACGTAAGTAGGTAGACGTAAGTCTAGTTACTGTGCTACAGAGACACGGGAGGGGGCAATATGAACAGGGATAAGCTCTCAGACTACATGAGGGAGCCAGAGGCCCAGCCATGCTCATGCTCTCTGAACCCAGTCTCTAACCAAACTGCTAGCCAAATGCAGCTTCCCTGGTGACCACTGGCAAGACCAGAAGTACCACTAGCCAATCCAAGCAGACTGCAATATCATGCAAAATTGCAAAATGGTTGCTGTTTTATACCACTAAGTTTTAGGAAGAAAGGATGATTAAAACAGGTCAGGATTCAAATCTAATTATACTGGTCTACTGCCTGTTTTTGTAAGTAGGAAGTTCTCTGGGAACACAGGCTCGCCCATTCATTTATGTGAATGGCTACTTTTGGGCTACAACAGCACAGTATCTGCCACCAAGACCAAATGACCCAGAGGGCCTAAAATATTTACCATCTGGCTCTTTACAGAAAGTTTGCTGATTGCTGCTCTAGAGCTTAGCCACTGATTCAATACATCTCATAAATTTCTGCTAGTATTGGCTTTGTGGTATACATTAAAATATATCCGGAGCTAGATAGCACCTTTCCAAGTGTCACCTAAAGTTCAAGCTGTGGAAAATCCATATTTTCTCCTTCCTTATTCAAGGATGGTGATAAACTGCTCCCTTCACTTTTTCCTTAAACTTTCTTTCAGTTATGTAGGCCCTTCCTCCCTAAGTGCCCCTCCTTTCAATGTGGAGTCAGAAAATAAAGGCCAAACTAGAGACAGGCTCTATGTCCAGCCATTTCCTACAGGTGTACCTAAAGCCGTATCAATGTGAAATGCTCATTCAACATTACTACAGATTCTTAGACTTTAAAGTGTCTTGGAGATCTAGTTTAAAATTTTCCTTAGCTTACAAATGAAGATGTCCAGGGCTCCAGAAACTCAACTATACAATGGGAAGCCATCCTTAATCTCTGAGTTTCAGACTTCACCTGCAAACTCAGAAAATACAAATTAACTGTGTGTGCAAAGTCTTAACATCAGCTCTCTCCAATAAACTCATCTACATTTTAAATATGCTCTCAGAAATACTCCAGAAGTGTCTGCTGAACTGAATTTACTAATTAAGATTCAATATTATCAAATATTAAGAATACTCAAGTTCGCACTTTCAAGTGGTCTAAGTAATATTGTCTTACTGTGATTTGTCACGTAAGCCTGAACTTCCAGTTCTACTGGGGTTTAAAAGATGAATGATAACAAAAACAGTGCGTAATGAACCAAATGAAATCATTTAAAATTTTGTCATTGACCTGCAACGTTCTGAGGGTTCTGCCCACCATCAGGTTGTCACTCCTAACATCTTTATGAGGTAAACGCTCAATATTCAGCATAATCTGAGAATCTTTGACTTTAAAGCTGAAGAAAGGCTTAGAGATACGGTGTATTTCTCTCTCAAGTAACAAATGAGAAGCGACACAAGTTGAGCAATTTCTCCAACGTCCCCACCCAGTCACTTAAACCGGAAAACTCAAGAAGACTTTAAAATTCTCGGCATGGCCAAAGAGCCCCAAGCAGTCAGTAGTAGAGGTTCCTGGGGGGCCTTGGGGAGACCTGGCAGAGGTTGGGGATCAAGAGGACGGTACTTGAGATAGCCTGGGCATAGCCCGGGCTCCACTCGGAGAGGTAGCTAGGGAGCGCTAGGACCAAGGAGGACGTGCCCCCGCTCAGTCCGCGACCCCGCGGGGTCAGGCACCGTCTCACTAGGCCCAAAGGGAGAAGGAAAATGGCCAGAGTGTGTGCTGGGGTCTAAGGCCCGGAGTCCCGGAGCCCCCAGTCCCTCGCCCCACCAAGCCTCAGTCAACGAACCGGCTCCAGCCTCAACGCTTCCTCAACCCCATTCGACTCCGGAGACCCTCTGACCCGACTTCCGGGCCTAAAGCCCGATCGGCTTCATTCCCTCCACAGCCGGCCACACTCCCGCACGAACAGCACAGCGCCGACCTAAAGTGGCCGAGAGTGCGGGAGGGGAGAGGGCAGATGCGCACTTACCGGCGACTCCCATGGCCGCCAGTGTCCGGACCTCCCGCGGCTGTAGCCGGGGTTCCGCCCCACTGCTCCGAAACACCAATCCGGGGCGTCCGCGCGCGAGTGCCGCGCCTCCCAGGCATCCAATCACAAGGAGGCACTGAGGTCACATGCAAGAGCAACGTTCAATTGTCCCCACCCTTCAGCGCGAGAGGTCGCGTTAGCGAGCGCGTGCGCATGTCTTCTGGCTGCGGCAGAAGGTTGGGTGCGATCGCGTCCTGGTTGCCTAGTTACGGCGTCTCTTTTCAGGAAGCCCGTTTTCTCCTTTCTTGCTTCCGATTGGAGGGACTTGAGTGAGAAGGCTACTGAAAGTCAGGGTCACGGTGGCATTTTGTTTGTAATCACTGGCGCCACAGCAGAACCGTGATGGATCTTAGCATCCTGGCAGGGTTGCCAGATGCAACAAAAATACACAAAAAGAGCAGATCAAAACAAATAAAAATGTCAACTTTGAATTTGACATAACAATTTTTATACGTTTGTCCCCAAAACAGGAGACTTCACTAAAAATTATCAATGTTTATTTAAAGTTCTAAATCAACTGCGCAACTTATACTTTCTCGGACAACCCTACACAGTAGAGGGGACGGCATCTGAGAAGTCCCATTCAAACAGGTTCAACTGGCTATGTTTGGTGCTTGGCCAGAGGACTAAGCGAATCAGTAGGAGTCATCTATGATCATCCACCCTCACAGTTGGTACTTGGAGTTCCCCAGCCCTGCCATGCCTGCACTTTAAAACAGGAACAAATTCCTTTCTGAGCACCATCACTACGCCATTATGGCATCCCCTTTAAACCTGGAGTAAGCCTATTCATCTCTGAACATTTCACCTTTTTCTGATGGCCTCCTCAAGCCTCCAGAGATAATTAAATACTTCCACTTTTGTATATTGTTTTAGTTGTAGATGGACACAATATTTTATATTTTATTCATTTTTATGTGGTGCTGAGAATGGAACCCAGGGCCTCAACATGCTAGGAGCTACAACCCCAGCCCCACTTTGTATTTTGATAGTACTTTGGCATTGACAATTGACATGCTCTAGCTTGTCCTAGGCACTGGGCATTGAAAGGTAAACAAAAGCTGGGTGTTGTGGCACACACCTATAATCCCAGCAGCTCAGAAGACCAAGGCAGAAGGATGGCAAAGTTCAAAGACAGCTTCAGCATTTTGCAAGGCTCTAAGCAATTTAGCAAGATCCTGTCCCAAATTTTAAAAGAAAAAGGAGGGGCTGGGGATGTGACTCAGCAGTTAAGCGCCCCTGGGTTCAATCCCTGGTTTAAAAAAAAAAAAAAAAAAAGGTAAGTAAATCGTGGTTCCACCTCTCAAGAATTCACAATCTCATCTGGATACATGACACCACTTATAATCCGTTAAATATTAACCAACAATATCCATTTAAGGGCAATCAGTACCAGTTGTAGAATTAAATGATCTAAAATGGAAAAGATACAAAATAAATGTCAATGTCATCTTCCCTTGAAATCCAGTTCTTTGCAAAATCATGTGTACATTAGATCCATTAGATAATTTTGAAGTGGGAAGGCAACAAATATGTATTAAGAGCTTGTTATATTTGTTCAAAGAACAATGAAGAGAAAATCTGGCATGACGAGTTCTACAAGACCTTCAAAGAAGAGCTCATTCCAATACTCCTCAAAGTATTTCATGAAATAGAGGAGGAGGGAACCCTTCCAAACTCATTCTATGAAGCTAATGTCACCCTGATGCCAAAACCAGAGAAGGACACATCAAGGAAAGAAAATTTCAGACCCATATCTCTAATGAACACAGATGCAAAAATTCTTAACAAAATTTTAGCGAATCGCATACAAAAGCATATTAAAAAGATAGTGCACCATGATCAAGTGGGTTTCATCCCGGGGATGCAAGGTTGGTTCAACATCCGGAAATCAATAAATGTAATTCACCACATCAACAGACTTAAAGTCAAGAACCACATGATTATTTCAATATATGCAGAGAAAGCATTTGATAAAATACTGCACCCATTCATGCTCAAAACACTAGAATAAATAGGGATAGTGGGGACATTCCTTAACATTGTAAAGGCTATCTATGCTAAGCCCACAGCTAACATCATTCTAAATGGAGAAAAATTGAAAGCATTCCCCCTGAGAACTGGAACAAGGCAGGGATGCCCTCTTTCGCCACTACTCTTCAACATTGTTCTTGAAACTCTAGCCAGAGCAATTAGACAGACCAAAGAAATTAGAGGAATACGAATAGGAAAAGAAGAGATCAAACTATCCCTATTTGCTGATGACATGATTCTCTATTTAGAAGACCCTAAGAATTCCACCAGAAAACTTCTGGAACTCATAAATGAATTCAGTAAAGTAGCAGGATATAAAATTAATGCTCATAAATCTAATGCATTTTTATTCGTAAGTGATGCATCCTCTGAGAGAGAAATTAGGAAAACTACCCCATTCACATTAACCTAAAAAAAAAAAAACTTGGGAATCAATCTAACAAAAGAAGAGAAAGACCTCTACAATGAGAACTACAGAACACTAAAGAAAGAAGTTAAAGAGCATCTGAGAAGATGGAAAGATCTCCCATGTTCTTGGATAGGCAGAATTAATATTGTCAAAATGGCCATACTTCCAAAAATGCTATACAAATTCAATGCAATTCCAATTAAAATCCCAATGACGGACCTCATAGAAATAGAGCAAGCAATCATGAAATTCATTTGGAGGAATAAGAGACCCAGAATTGCTAAAGCAATCCTTAGCAAGAAGAGGGAAGCAGGGGGTTTCACAATACCAGACCTTCAACTATACTACAGAGCAATAGTAACAAAAACAGCATGGTATTGGTACCAAAATAGACAGGTAGATCAATGGTACAGAATAGAGGACACAGAGACAAACCCACAGAAATACAGGTATCTCATACTTGACAAAGGAGGCAAAAACATGCAATGGAGAAAAGACAGCCTCTTCAACAAATGGTGCTGGGAAAACTGGAAATCCATATGCAGCAAAATGAAACTAAACCCATATCTCTCACCCTGTACAAAAGTCAACTCAAAGTGGATCAAGGACCTAGAAATTAGACCAGAGACTCTGCACCTAATAGAAGAGAAAATAGGTCCAAATCTTCATCATGTTGGCCTAGGACCAGATTTCCTTAACATGACTCCCAAAGAGCAAGAAATAAAAGCTGGAATCAATGATTGGGATAGAGTCAAACTAAAAAGCTTTTTCTCAGCAAAGGAAACAATCAGCAATGTGAAGAGAGAGCCTTCAGAGTGGGAGAAGATCTTTGCCACACACACTTCAGATAGAGCACTAATCTCCAGAATCTACAAAGTACTCAAAAATCTTTACACCAAGAACACTAATAACCCAATCAATAAATGGGCCAAGGAAATGAACAGACACTTTACAGAGGAAGATCTACAAGCAATCAACAGATTTATGAAAAAATGTTCAACATCACTCATTATAAGAGAAATGCAAATTAAAACCACCTTAAGATTTCATCTTACTCCAATTAGAATGTCTTTTATTAAGAACACAGGCAACAACAGGTGTTGACAAGGATGTGGGGAAAAGGGTACACTCATACATTGCTGGTGGGAGTGCAAGTTGGTGCAGCCACTCTGGAAAGCAGTGTGGAGATTCCTTAGAAAACTTGGAATGGATCCACCATTTGACCCAGCTATCCCACTCCTTGGCCTATACCCAAAGGACTTAAAATCAGATTGCTACAGTGATGCAGCCACATCAATGTTCATAGCTGCTCAATTCACAATAGCTAGATTATGGAATCAACCTAGATGCCCTTCAGTAGATGAATGGATAAAGAAACTGTGGTATATATACACAATGGAATATTACTCAGCCATAAAGAAGAATAAAATTATGGCATTTGTAGGTAAATGGATGATGTTGGAGACTGTTATGCTAAGTGAGATCAGCCAATCCCAAAAATCCAAAGGTCGAATGGTCTCACTGATAAATGAATGATGATGCATAATGTGGGGGGGAAGGGTGGCAAGAAGGGAGGAAGGATAGATAGCATGGAGGGAAGGGAGGGGTGGGGTCGGGGTGGGGGGGTAAAAATAATAACAAAAATTGTGACAGATACCATTGCCCTGTGTACATGCATGAACGCACAGATGGTGTGACTCTACTTTGTGTACAACCAGTGAAACAATAGCTGTACTCCATTTGTGTTCAATGAATCAATAAGTAAATAAAAAATATATATTTAATAAGATGGAAGCTCCATATAAAATTAAGTGCACAAAAAAAAAAGAAAAAGAAAATCTGGCATGAACAATATCCTCAAGGAACCAAGATGGAGTTAAGGCATGTGCAATTATCTATGATAAAAAGATAGGAACTGACAAATGCCGTAACAGAAATACAAGAAAAAATACAGGAATTTCATGGAGAAAGAGTATTTCTGTCTGTGAACATGTAGCCAGAAGAGTAAGTAGAGGGTGTCTGTGCAACTCTTAAGGGCAAGACCGTTTCAAGAACAAAATGAACAAGGAACAAAGACAAGTACCGACTGATCAGTGTATACTGGTGTATAATTGCATAAGGAAAGAGATGGGGAAAGGGTGTGGATAGGAAAAGAGTGACATTTTCAGTGAAGATTAGAGCAAACTGATAGAGGATCTCACTAAGGAAAATGGATTTGGTGTTGAGCCAGACTTCCAGACAATATGACATTTTCAATTAATATTCCAAGACTCATCACTCATTCTGCTTCAAACAGAAAAATGAGAAGAAATACAAAATAAACAAGGAAAGCACATGTTTCAGCTGTGATTTTTTTAAAAAGGGGATAAACTTTTCCTTGTATCAGAAACAGAACCAAAATGCAAAATGGTGATCAGGCCAAGGTCAGATAGGCCACAGATTCTGTATATATGGCAACAGGAAGATATAAACCAGGGTTTAACTCCTGTAGAATAGAAGAGACCTAGAGGACTCCACACGTGACTAGAGACAGGAACCAGCCTTGTGAGAGACTGTTGTATTAGTGGCGTTCAATAAGCCACTTGCCAATATGGGCACCCTTGTCTGAGCCCCTCCCACATTGACTCAGAGGTTTGGCCATATGATTTACTTGGCAATGGGACATCAGTAAGTGAGATTACCACAGAGACTTAATAGGTAGGTGTTCATGGATTGGTTTATGTCCTATTGGGAACTTTCTCTTGAAAGCCAGTGGTCATGTTGTGAAAAAGCTCAGACAAGATGTTAAATGTTGAAAAGTCTCATGGAAAGAGCCATTTTGAAGAATGAGAGGTCATGGGCTGGGGTTGTGGCTCAGTGGTAGAGCACTTGCCTAGCATGTGCGAGGCACTGGGTTCCATTCTCAGCACCACATATAGATAAATAAAATATAGGCCCATCCACAACTAAAATTTTTTTAAAATAAAAAAAGAATGAGAGGTCATCTTGAGCATTCTAGCAGTAGGTGAGTTCTCAGTTTAATGCAACCAATAGAGTAACTTCAGCCTATACTATATGCAACAGAAGAACCACCTAGCTGATCCTGATCAACCCACAGAATAATGTGAAAAAATAAATCATTGTAGTCTCAAGACACTCAATTTTATGGCAGTTTGGTACAGCAACAGATTACCAGCCTTCCTTACTTAACCATCTCCCCCACTCATCAGTCAAGATTGAAATAATTTAGGCAACAGTTTCTGCCTTTCTGGGGATATTCCCTTGCTTAGAGAACTGAACTAAGCAATGTGATCTGCAATATGCTACTATCACTGCTAGACTGAGAGATGATAAGCAAACACATACACACACACACACACACACACACACACAAACACACACAAGTGCATGTGCTGAACAGAACTCAAGATTGGTTTGTAAACCAAAATTCCAAAACATTGGAAGAGATAAAGTAAGAAAAACAATACATAGATGTAATGATAGAAGTTGGACTCATTCCAGATAACAATTAAAATAATAGGAGATAATAGAAATACATGGAAAAAATTGAATGAAAATTTGGAAGCTGAAGCATGTAGAAATGAAACAAATTTGAATGGATGTTAAAGAATCAATTATCAATCTTGAACACAAAGAAGTACTAATATTTTGAAAACTCATTACAATGATAAAGTTTAGGTTATACACAGTTGAAATAAAAATTAGTATGGTGGAAACAGTACTAAGGAAGTCACTTCTCTTTAGTGCACGACATAGAGATGAAACATATCAAACCACAATCAAAACCTTGTCTCTGGAAAACTATTGTAGTAGCTGGAGAAGAGATCAGTTAGGCTATTTCATTAGTCCTGAGTGCCCTTGCAACTCAAAGTCCAGTCTGCAGATCAGCCGCGCCAGCATCTGAGAACTTAAGATACAGATTCTCAGGCCCTGTTCCAGACACACTGAATAAGAATCTGCACTTTAACAAGATACTGACAGGCCAGGCACAGTGGGGCACGCCTATAATCCCAGCAGCTTGGGAGGCTGAGGCAGGAGGATCGTGAGTTCAAAGCCAGCCTCAGCAAAAGTGAAGTGCTAAGCAACTCAGTGAGACCCTGTCTCTAAAGTACAAAATAAGAGCTGGGGGTGTGGCTCAGTGGTTGAGTGCCCCTGAGTTCAATCCCTGGTACCAAAACAAACAAACAAACAAACAAAAAACACACAAGATACTGACAGACTAATATTCACATCAGTGCTTAAGAAGCATAGTTCTAGATAAGAGGCATGGAGGACATGATCAATTTTACTGCAATGAAAAAATAGAGGCCATGAAAATCACAGGAGCCAGGGATTGGCTTGAACAATGCATTCTTCTTTGTTTTACTCCCCTATTGTGAAGACCATCCTCCCTCCAAAGGCTTTCTGAGGAAGAATGATGAAAGTTTGGAGGTATTTTCTAAAACCTTGCACGTTGAAAATACATTTTTCATCCCTTAAATTTTATTCATCATCTGGGAGCCAAATACTAGGACTGATATTATTTTCTTTCAGAATTTTAACAGCTTTACTCTGTCTTCTAGCTTTCAATGTTGCTGTTGAGAAATATAATATCATCATGATTTCTGACTGTTTTGTGGAATTATCATGATTTTTACCCTAGAAGCTTATACAGTTATCTCTTAGTCTCCTGTGGCCTGAAATCTCATAGTTTTATGCCTTTGTATAGGTGTATTTTCATTACTTAGTTTGAGCACTCTGAGAGCCTCCTTATTTGCCAAACCATGTGCTTCAGCTCAGAAATTTCCTTGAGTGTTTAAATTATTGATTACATATTCCTCCATTGTCTCTCTGGTTTTCTGGAACATTCATTATTCTGATATTAGACCTCTTTGTATTTCACTTTTAGTTCCTATTTATTTTTCTTTTATTCTACTTTCTGAGAAATTTCTTTAACTCTATCTCCCCCACCCCACCCCCACATTGGATTCTTAATTTCTCTTATAATTGTTTTAGTTTCCTAGAGCCCTATTCTGTTCTCCAGCATTGTCACGTTGTGTGTGTGTGTGTGTGTGTGTGTGTGTGTGTGTGTGAGAGAGAGAGAGAGAGAGAGAGAGAGAGACAGAGACAGAGACAGAGACCAACCGACTGGGGATTGAACCCAGGGTCTCACGCATCCTAGGCAAGTGCTCTACCACTGAGCCACACCCCCCAGCCCCTTCCCTTTTGCTTATTGGTGCACTGTCTTCCCTTCTTGTCCCCACCTCCTGGATATTAATGATCTGACATTTTCTTCTCCCTCCTTAGTCTGTTCCTTCCCAAATTGCCTTTTTCTGTCTCTTTTACTCTCTTCCATATTAGAGGTTTTACCAGATGTCTGGAAATTCATGGTTACCCACTCACATTTAAAAGTAAGGAACAATGTGGGGGTTTCTCTCTGCCACATCCTGTGTGGAGGAGAAAAGGATTAACTGCTGGAGGAGGATGTTGGCTGTATATCACTCAGTTACCCAAAAACTTATCTACTCAATAAACACACAAGAGCGGATACTCTTTTTAAATGAGAGGGGGTATGGTGGGTCTGTCCATAGCAGCTCTGGCTTCTTAGGACCAGGGAATAGCCCAACTCTCTTTTATTTATAGACACACAGGTAAAGGGGGCAAGGACCAGGAGGGGCTCCTTCTGTGATGGACAGGGTAGGGTGGAGTTAGGGGAGCCATTCTCTTAAGTGATAATTCCAGAAGGAGACAAGGAACCACTCCCACGCAAGAGTCACATGCCTCCCGGCAGTTCCGAGAAACCAGGCCTCTGCATCACGTGGCTCAACCTAGTCCAACCCTGCCAAATAAGAATGGCTTCCCACAGGACAAAAGAGCTGATCAACAGGCCCTGGAGTGGGGCCTGTTGACTCAATTGGACTGTTTCACTGAGAATCCCCCCTTCGAACTGATTTCAGTCACTTTGGAGTCTCTCCTCTTGGGCTGGTCATATTCCCCTCACAGAAACACTTTTCAAGTAAAGGCCTGACTGCCAGCTTTGTGGTGACACGTTTGCTTAATGATCCTGTTCTCAGTTTAGTACCATGTTCTCATGGATGCCAGGTGTTCCCTAGTCCAAGTGCTTTCCATTTTACCCTAGCCAGAGAATTAATAACCTATATTTCCCTGGGCTCAGGAGGGGCCTTCACTCCACCACAGGGTATGTGTGGCCAGAGGGGAGGGGGGGATCTGGGATCAAACTGTTTCTTATTCAGATTGAACCTCATTTTAACATTCCTCACATTTATAGAAGTACAAGGGACACCAATTTCTGAGCTTTGGGGGAATTCCGCTTTCCCTATTATTGGCTTAAATTCCTATTTATATTTTCAGATCTGCCAAACCATTTATAACTCATCCACATACTTTTCAGCTTTCAGAATGTCATTTCTGTTGACCTTCCTGTTCACCCTGTCTTTGTAGGTTTATGCTCTTAGAAAATCCCTTTCCTCTTGGGGGAGTGTTTACTCAGGGCATTGGAAGACAGCAAAAGTGGATGAATGTTTTTATGCAGACAATTTTTATGGACTATTCAGAGTTCATATCATTGAGATATACCACGAACATAACTAGAATCTTTCAATTAATGTATACATGACTTTATTTGAATTACTGAGAACTGGGCTGGGGGCATAGTTCAGTGGCAGAGCATTTGCCTAGTGATCACGAGGCACTGGGTTCTATCCCAGCACTACAAGAAAAAAAAAAAACAAGAACTGTGCTGAATTGCTGAGAACTGAAATTTAAATCATGGTTACTCCTTAGCTTCACTTACACAATGACAAAAAAAGGTGGAGTCAGCGGATTCCAATAACCCATCCAAGCCAACTGACAGAGTCCTTTACTATAAAGGTTCAAAAAACAGTATTTCTATTTCATGGTAATTGGTGACACTTGATAAAGTAAGGAATAGTTTACACCAAGGGATTGGCTAGCTTTTTCTATAGAGGACCAAGTACATACATAAGGCACTGCAGGATATATGATCTCTGTCATAAACTATTCACCCCTGTTGTTGTAGAGCAAAAGTGGCCACAGATAATGTATCAATAAATGAGCAGGGGCTGGAGATATAGCTCAGTTGGTAGAGTGCTTGCCTTGCAAGCACAAGGCCCTGGGTTCAATCCCCAGCACCGCCAAAAACAAAACAAAATAAAAAAAACAAATGAGCATGACTGTGTTCCAATAACACATGATTTACAAAAACAGGCAGTGGCCCAAAATTGGCCAGTGGGATTGCTTACAAACAATATCAGTGGTAAGACTTTTTTTAAAGTGCGATATTACAAGGGTCAAATAACAGTATTTTAGGATATCTGTCATTTCATAACTTTTGAAGACTACATCTTTCCTTAAGTTCCTATCTAGAGTTACAACATCTGAATAATTCTGCTATGCCACGATCTAGCTGTGTTTAAACAATATGAATTGTATAAAATTACTTTTGACTTTCCTTTTAGAGAGATTTTCATTCACTGGTCGCAAAATCAATGCAATCATTTATTATTTATTAAATAATTATTTATTAGACACCTACTATAAACAAAGAATTGTTCTCACACTGAAGATTAAGTTAGTTCAGCCGGGCGTGGTGGCGCACGCCTGTAATCCAAGCGACTTGGGAGGCTGAGTCAGGAGGATCGTGAGTTCAAAGCTAGCCTCAGCAATTTAGCGAGGCCCTAAGCAACTCAGTGAGACCCCGTCTCTAAATAAAATACAAAATAGGGCTGGGGATGTGGCTCAGTGGCTGAGTGCCCCTGAGTTCAATCCCTGGTTCAAAAAAAAAAAAAAGAGTAAGTTAGCTCTTGTTTACCAGATGATCAAATTCACGAAGTTCACAATTTTCACTGAACTATGGCTTTCCTCAAAGGCCTTAAAGTGTATTTTTTGTGTCATCTCTTTTATCAAATGTCTCAGACAGTATTTTAGTCATCATCCAACTTTGACCATTATGCTGCCCAATCTGCTTCCATGTCTAGAGTACTTCCCACATACCATTTTGATCACAGATTTATGATCTGTGTGCTATCATTATTAACATGTTCTCTAGCCTTGTGGCTTAAATAATCAGGAGCATCATGCATCACTGGCATTGACTATTTGCTTTAAACTCTTAGAACTTCTCTCATATTTTTATTTTGCAACAAGTTGAATATTTTCAGTTCACATTTCAGAGCTACTAGTATGACAAATGTTTCTGTACAATGACTAGTGGACTCCAATAAGCAATACTCCAGTTATCCTACCTTCCCCACTCAGGGACCAGCTCTATCCTGATCCAGCCTCAGGGATCCAAGTGCAGATCTCCTAGTGATTTGGGGGAATTGAGGAAGAAAGGGTAGGGGTTTGGCAGTGCCAAGCCAGATGGTATGTAGTTTGGCCTAGACTAAGGCTCCCTTTAATATCTACATCTAAATGGCAATTAAGTGCTCATTTTGGCAGCACATATACTAAAATTGAAATGATATAGAGAAAATTAGCATGGCCCTAATGCAAGGATGACAGGAAAATTCATGAAGCATTCCATATTTTTAACAAATACAAAAGAATCAATATAATCCCTTGCATTTTATCAGATCATAATGGAATGAATTCAAAACTCAACAAGAAAAATCACAGAAACCACATAAACACATGGAGAATGAACAATATTCTTTAGAATGATGACTGGATCATACAAGAAATGCAAGGAGAAATTTTAAAATTCCTAGGATCAAATGAGAATAGTGATATAATACACAAACATTCAAGACACTATGAAGGCAGTTCTAAGAAGAAAATTCAGCTGGGCGTGGTGGCGCATGCCTGTAATCCCAGCAGCTTGGGAGGCTAAGGCAGGAGGATCGCGAGTTCAAAGTCTGTCTCAGCAATGTAGTGAGGCCCTAAGCAACTTAGCAAGACCCTGTCTCTAAATAAAATACAAAAAAGGACTGGGGATGTTGCTCAGTGGTTAAGTGCCCCTGGGTTCAATCCCTGGAAGGGAGGAGGAGGAGGAGGAGGAGAAGGAGGAGGGGGGGGGGGAGGGGGAGGGGGAGGAGGAGGAGGACAAAATTCTGCCTGCATTAAAAAAACAACAGAACGATCCCAAATAAGCAGTCTACTGTGACATCTCAAGGCTCTAGAAAAGCAGGAACAAATTCCAAAATCAGTAGAAGACAGGAAATAATTAACATCACAACTGAAATTAATGGTATTGAGAATAAAAAATATAGGATCAATACAAGGAAGAGTTGGTTCTTTGAAAAGATAAACAAAATTAATAAATCCTTAGCCAAACTAAGAAAGAGAAAGAGCTGGGCATGGTGGTGCACGCCTGTAATCCCAGCGACTCGGGAGGCTGAGTCAGGAGGATCCCGAGTTCAAAGCCAGCCTCAGCAACTTAGCGAGGCTCTAAGTAACTCAGTGAGACCCTGTCTCTAAATAAAAATACAAAATAGGGCTGGGGATGTGGCTCAGTGGGCAAGTGCCCCTGGGTTCAATCCCCAGTTCCAAAAAAAAAAAAAAAAAAAAAAAAAAAAAAAAAAAAAAA